>CM059819.1:4682027-4814527 GCA_030435695.1 Brachymystax lenok tsinlingensis | reverse complement strand
AGCAGCAGAAGTTATCTCTGTCTGAAAGCAGCATTATGTAGAGCAGCAGAAGTTCTCTGTCTGAAAGCAGCGTTATGTAGAGCAGCAGAAGTTATCTCTGTCTGAAAGCAGCGTTATGTAGAGCAGCAGAAGTTATCTCTGTCTGAAGGCAGGATTATGTAGAGCAGCAGAAGTTATCTCTGTCTGAAAGTAGCATTATGTAGAGCAGCAGAAGTTATCTCTGTCTGAAAGTAGCATTATGTAGAGCAGCAACAGTTATCTCTGTCTGAAAGCAGCATTATGTAGAGCAGCAACAGTTATCTCTGTCTGAAAGCAGCATTATGTAGAGCAGCAACAGTTATCTCTGTCTGAAAGCAGCATTATGTAGAGCAGTAGAAGTTCTCTGTCTGAAAGCATCATTAAACAGAGCAGCAGACTCTACACTAGCCTGACACACCAGACTACCTCCATGACATTATACACTAGCCTGACACACCAGACTACCTCCATGACATTATACACTAGCCTGACTCACCAGACTACCTCCATCACATTATACACTAGCCTGACTCACCAGACTACCTCCATCACATTATACACTAGCCTGACACACCAGACTACCTCCATGACATTATACACTAGCCTGACTCACCAGACTACCTCCATCACATTATACACTAGCCTGACTCACCAGACTACCTCCATCACATTATACACTAGCCTGACTCACCAGACTACCTCCATCACATTATACACTAGCCTGACACACCAGACTCCCTCCATGACATTATACACTAGCCTGACTCACCAGACTACCTCCATGACATTATACACTAGCCTGACTCACCAGACTACCTCCATCACATTATACACTAGCCTGACACACCAGACTACCTCCATGACATTATACACTAGCCTGACTCACCAGACTACCTCCATGACATTATACACTAGCCTGACACACCAGACTACCTCCATCACATTATACACTAGCCTGACTCACCAGACTACCTCCATGACATTATACACTAGCCTGACTCACCAGACTACCTCCATCACATTATACACTAGCCTGACTCACCAGACTACCTCCATCGCATTATACACTAGCCTGACTCACCAGACTACCTCCATGACATTATACACTAGCCTGACTCACCAGACTACCTCCATGACATTATACACTAGCCTGACTCACCAGACTACCTCCATGACATTATACACTAGCCTGACTCACCAGACTACCTCCATGACATTATACACTAGCCTGACTCACCAGACTACCTCCATCACATTATACACTAGCCTGACTCACCAGACTCCCTCCATGACATTATACACTAGCCTGACTCACCAGACTACCTCCATCACATTATACACTAGCCTGACTCACCAGACTCTCCTTCTCTGACATGTACCTTAGAAAGTCTGGAGCTTTGGAGATCATGTTCTCAAAGTCAGAGAAGGAGAGCTTGCTGTCCCCGTCGAGGTCAGCCTCCTCCATGGCCTTGCTACAGACCAGATTGACCTCTTCAGGGGTCAGCTCTCCTTTAGTCAGCCGGTTCAACGTCTTCTCCAGATCTTCCTTACACAGGAAGTTATCCACGTTAAAATCTGACACACAGGAAGAGGAAGAGATTAAAACCAATGTGAGAAAGGAGATGAAGAAATAGTTTGAATGGCGCAGGACAGAATGGGTTGGAAGCAGTTTGCAGATGGCCTATGTTCCTCAAAAAATTCAAAAAGCCTAACTAAATAAGTTACTAAATAACAAAATAAGTAACTAAGCAAGGAAGATAAAACAGAAGCTAACTAAATAAGTAACTAAATAACAAAATAAGTAACTAAGCAAGCAGGATAAAACAGAGTAAGTACGAGTCAGAGTCCTAGTCTGGTGCCATGAGAACTGGGATAACAAAAAATACAGACACACACAAACAGACAGACAGAAACACACACATACAGACAGTCAGACAGACAGACCTAGACACAGACAGACCTAAAAACAGACAGACAGACACACAGACAGTCAGTCAGTCAGACAGACCTAAAGACAGACAGACAGAATGAACACTCTCTCAGTCAGTGACTCCATAGGAGACATACTAGTATCCTCAGTACCAACCATAGATTTTAAAAGCATATATGGTCTTCAGTTCTCTTGGAGCCGTTTCACAGAGAGCAGAGAACATGTCTACAAAGTCATTGAAGCTCAAGTTGCCTTGTCCGTCCTCAGAGAAGACTTCTACGATGCGGTTTCTGAAAGGGTTCTCCTGTAAGGGTGAGAAGGAGCAGAGGGACAGGAACAATCTGACTCAGTACTGTATACAGGGCATTATGGGTATTGTAGTAGATCATGAGTGAGTCAGTACTGTATACAGGGCATTATGGGTATTGTAGTACATCATGAGTGAGTCAGTACTGTATACAGGGCATTATGGGTATTGTAGTACATGATGAGTGAGTCAGTACTGTATACAGGGCATTGTGGGTATTGTAGTTGATCATGAGTGAGTCGGTACTGTATACAGGGCATTATGGGTATTGTAGTAGATCATGAGTGAGTCAGTACTGTATACAGGGCATTATGGGTATTGTAGTAGATCATGAGTGAGTCAGTACTGTATACAGGGCATTATGGGTATTGTAGTTGATCATGAGTGAGTCAGTACTGTATATAGGGCATTATGGGTATTGTAGTAGATCATGAGTGAGTCAGTACTGTATACAGGGCATTATGGGTATTGTAGTACATGATGAGTGAGTCAGTTCTGTATACAGGGCATTATGGGTATTGTAGTAGATCATGAGTGAGTCAGTACTGTATACAGGGCATTATGGGTATTGTAGTACATGATGAGTGAGTCAGTACTGTATACAGGGCATTATGGGTATTGTAGTAGATCATGAGTGAGTCAGTACTGTATACAGGGTATTATGGGTATTGTAGTACATGATGAGTGAGTCAGTACTGTATACAGGGCATTATGGGTATTGTAGTAGATCATGAGTGAGTCAGTACTGTATACAGGGCATTATGGGTATTGTAGTAGATCATGAGTGAGTCAGTACTGTATACAGGGCATTATGGGTATTGTAGTAGATCATGAGTGAGTCAGTACTGTATACAGGGCATTATGGGTATTGTAGTACATGATGAGTGAGTCAGTGCTGTATACAGGGCATTATGGGTATTGTAGTAGATCATGAGTGAGTCAGTACTGTACACAGGGCATTATGGGTATTGTAGTACATCATGCTACAGGTACTACTAAGAGGAATATGGAGTCTCAACCATGACTGTGACGTAAATAGATACAGGGTAACGTGCTGTGTCCCACTATAGCAGATCTCCACGAGGTCAGTAGGTGACAGAACAGCCCCAGACACACTGCAGATGCAAAGTTTGGTAACAGAATGACGGCACCAACAGCACAAACCGTTGTTCTGTTACCTGACTTTGCATCTGCACTGTTCAAGTAAAGGTGTTTTTTTGTCAAATCTTCTGTGGAAGTTGTTAAAAGTAGTTTTTTTTTAAACTTTGCAATCATTGTTTTTTGTGTTTGACATACATTGAGTCTCAGCATCATTCTGTTACTGTGGAATTACATTGAGTCACAGCATCATTTTGTTACCGTGGAATTGACCTCAAATCATCTTAAAAACCTTTTTAACCCCAAAATCACCAACTGGGGTCATTTTAGAACCCAAATTGGTAATGACAAATCCCCCAAAATAAGCATATATTTTAACTGTTCACAGATTCATAGTCAAAATTGATGTTTCAAAATAGACATTTGTGTTTGTGTTGATATTCTGATAAATTTCACCCTTTTGCCAAATGTTAAGAACATCAGTATGCTATTGATTCAAAACGTTGTTGTTTCTGTGATACTCAGAGGCTGAGAAATTGCCGAAATACCAGTACGTCCTAAGATGGCCACCGATATGGGCGCCGGTGCCAATCAGACCTTGAGCTCTTACTCAGTTCCAAGTAAGCTAACTCAGCTAACTCAGTTCCAAGTAAGTTTGACTTGGTGTAGAGACATTGACCACAGACATGTATTTACATTTGAATAACGTGTTCTTTTTGAGTTATAGGTGCTGCCCCCCCCCCCAGGGGACAAACCTGGAGTGGCTCCAGATCTATATATTTTCATGGTACACACATCTACCTCTGTACCACGTCACATGTGAGTGGTGGTGTTTGGCCTACTGTAAGTGATTCACTAGGCTCTGATGTTATCTGTCTTGGAAAAGCCATACAGCATTTGTTATATACAGACTGATTTATGCTCCCAACAGTATGCTGCAACGGTAGCTCAACCAATTATTCTACAGTATTTTCTACTGAGCATTGCGTGATCACAGATCATGATTTATTAAAAGAAGAACTCAAACGACCAATCGGACGATGCAAGAAAACAAAAAGAGGCGTGATGACTCAACAATATCGCCACAGACTGAGTCCCTGTTCTCTCTCGCCTCTGTTTAAATGACCCTGTCTGTCTGTGGGCTCTGGTGAGTGGGCTGTGCACGCTGGAGGGAGGGATAGAGGGATGGAGGTAGGGAGAGAGGGATGGAGTTAGGGATAGAGGGATGGAGGTAGGGATAGAGGGAGGTAGGGATAGAGGGAGGTAGGGATAGAGGGATGGAGGGATAGAGGGAGGTAGTGATAGAGGGACGGAGGGATAGAGGGATGGAGGTAGGGATAGAGGGAGGTAGTGATAGAGAGATGGAGGGATAGAGGGAGGTAGGGATAGAGGGATGGAGGTAGGGATAGAGGGAGGTAGGGATAGAGGGATGGAGGTAGGGATAGAGGGAGGTAGGGATATAGGGAGGTAGGGATAGAGGGATGGAGGTAGGGATAGAGGGATGGAGGTAGGGATAGAGGGATGGAGGTAGGGATAGAGGGAGGTAGGGATAGAGGGAGGGAGGGATAGAGGGATGGAGGTAGGGATAGAGGGAGGTAGGGATAGAGGGATGGAGGTAGGGATAGAGGGATGGAGGTAGGGATAGAGGGATGGAGGTAGAGATAGAGGGAGGTAGTGATAGAGGGAGGTAGGGATAGAGGGATGGAGGGATAGAGGGATGGTGGTAGGGATAGAGGGAGGTAGTGATAGAGGGAGGTAGGGATAGAGGGATGGAGGGATAGAGGGATGGTGGTAGGGATAGAGGGATAGAGGGAGGGATGGAGACATATTGAGGCTGACTAATCACAAGTGAGGCTGAGTCATCAGAGGGTAAACAGAATGCTGCTCACCAGGAAACAGCCTTAACACATCACAGCAGTAACGATCACATGAATCCTCACTGTAACCAAGCAACTATCTACTGCTCCATACAGTATCACCTCCCTGTTACCAAGCAACTATCTACTGCTCCATACAGTATCTCCTCACTGTTACCAAGCAACTATCTACTGCTCCATACAGTATCACCTCACTGTTACCAAGCAACTATCTACTGCTCCATACAGTATCACCTCAATGTAACCAAGCAACTATCTACTGCTCCATACAGTATCACCTCACTGTTACCAAGCAACTATCTACTGCTCCATACAGTATCACCTCCCTGTTACCAAGCAACTATCCACTGCTCCATACAGTATCACCTCACTGTTACCAAGCAACTATCTACTGCTCCATACAGTATCACCTCACTGTTACCAAGCAACTATCTACTGCTCCATACAGTATCACCTCCCTGTTACCAAGCAACTATCTACTGCTTCATACAGTATCACCTCACTGTTACCAAGCAACTATCTACTGCTCCATACAGTATCACCTCCCTGTTACCAAGCAACTATCTACTGCTCCATACAGTATCACCTCCCTGTTACCAAGCAACTATCTACTGCTCCATACAGTATCACCTCCCTGTTACCAAGCAACTATCTACTGCTTCATACAGTATCACCTCCCTGTTACCAAGCAACTATCTACTGCTCCATACAGTATCACCTCACGGTTACCAAGCAACTATCTACTGCTCCATACAGTATCACCTCACTGTTACCAAGCAACTATCTACTGCTCCATACAGTATCACCTCACGGTTACCAAGCAACTATCTACTGCTCCATACAGTATCACCTCACTGTTACCAAGCAACTATCTACTGCTCCATACAGTATCACCTCCCTGTACCAAGCAACTATCCACTGCTCCATACAGTATCACCTCACTGTTACCAAGCAACTATCTACTGCTCCATACAGTATCACCTCCCTGTTACCAAGCAACTATCTACTGCTCCATACAGTATCACCTCCCTGTTACCAAGCAACTATCTACTGCTCCATACAGTATCACCTCCCTGTTACCAAGCAACTATCTACTGCTCCATACAGTATCACCTCCCTGTTACCAAGCAACTATCTACTGCTTCATACAGTATCACCTCCCTGTTACCAAGCAACTATCTACTGCTCCATACAGTATCACCTCACTGTTACCAAGCAACTATCTACTGCTCCATACAGTATCACCTCCCTGTTACCAAGCAACTATCTACTGCTCCATACAGTATCACCTCACTGTTACCAAGCAACTATCTACTGCTCCATACAGTATCACCTCACTGTTACCAAGCAACTATCTACTGGCCCATATCTCCTCACAGTTACCAAGCAACTATCTACTGCTCCATACAGTATCACCTCCCTGTTACCAAGCAACTATCTACTGCTCCATACAGTATCACCTCACTGTAACCAAGCAACTAACTACTGCTCCATACAGTATCACCTCACTGTTACCAAGCAACTATCCACTGCTCCATACAGTATCACCTCCCTGTTACCAAGCAACTATCTACTGCTCCATACAGTATCACCTCCCTGTTACCAAGCAACAATCTACTGGCCCATATCACCTCACTGTTACCAAGCAACTATCTACTGGCCCATATCACCTCACTGTTACCAAGCAACAATCTACTGGCCCATATCACCTCACTGTTACCAAGCAACAATCTACTGGCCCATATCACCTCACTGTTACCAAGCAACTATCTACTGGCCCATATCACCTCACTGTTACCAAGCAACAATCTACTGGCCCATATCACCTCACTGTTACCAAGCAACAATCTACTGGCCCATATCACCTCACTGTTACCAAGCAACTATCTACTGGCCCATATCACCTCACTGTTACCAAGCAACTATCTACTGCTCCATACAGTATCACCTCACTGTAACCAAGCAACTAACTACTGCTCCATACAGTATCTCCTCACTGTTACCAAGCAACTATCTACTGCTCCATACAGTATCACCTCACTGTTACCAAGCAACTATCTACTGGCCCATATCTCCTCACAGTTACCAAGCAACTATCTACTGCTCCATACAGTATCACCTCACTGTTACCAAGCAACTATCTACTGCACCATACAGTATCACCTCACTGTTACCAAGCAACTATCTACTGCTCCATACAGTATCACCTCCCTGTTACCAAGCAACTATCTACTGCTCCATACAGTATCACCTCACTGTTACCAAGCAACTATCCACTGCTCCATACAGTATCACCTCACTGTTACCAAGCAACTATCTACTGCTCCATACAGTATCACCTCCCTGTTACCAAGCAACTATCTACTGCTCCATACAGTATCACCTCCCTGTTACCAAGCAACTATCCACTGCTCCATACAGTATCACCTCACTGTTACCAAGCAACTATCTACTGCTCCATACAGTATCACCTCCCTGTTACCAAGCAACTATCTACTGCTCCATACAGTATCACCTCACGGTTACCAAGCAACTATCTACTGCTCCATACAGTATCACCTCCCTGTTACCAAGCAACTATCTACTGCTCCATACAGTATCACCTCACTGTTACCAAGCAACTATCTACTGCTCCATACAGTATCACCTCACTGTTACCAAGCAACTATCTACTGGCCCATATCTCCTCACAGTTACCAAGCAACTATCTACTGCTCCATACAGTATCACCTCCCTGTTACCAAGCAACTATCTACTGCTCCATACAGTATCACCTCACTGTAACCAAGCAACTAACTACTGCTCCATACAGTATCACCTCACTGTTACCAAGCAACTATCCACTGCTCCATACAGTATCACCTCCCTGTTACCAAGCAACTATCTACTGCTCCATACAGTATCACCTCCCTGTTACCAAGCAACAATCTACTGGCCCATATCACCTCACTGTTACCAAGCAACTATCTACTGGCCCATATCACCTCACTGTTACCAAGCAACAATCTACTGGCCCATATCACCTCACTGTTACCAAGCAACAATCTACTGGCCCATATCACCTCACTGTTACCAAGCAACTATCTACTGGCCCATATCACCTCACTGTTACCAAGCAACAATCTACTGGCCCATATCACCTCACTGTTACCAAGCAACAATCTACTGGCCCATATCACCTCACTGTTACCAAGCAACTATCTACTGGCCCATATCACCTCACTGTTACCAAGCAACTATCTACTGCTCCATACAGTATCACCTCACTGTAACCAAGCAACTAACTACTGCTCCATACAGTATCTCCTCACTGTTACCAAGCAACTATCTACTGCTCCATACAGTATCACCTCCCTGTTACCAAGCAACTATCTACTGCTCCATACAGTATCACCTCACTGTTACCAAGCAACTATCCACTGCTCCATACAGTATCACCTCACTGTTACCAAGCAACTATCCACTGCTCCATACAGTATCACCTCACTGTTACCAAGCAACTATCTACTGCTCCATACAGTATCACCTCCCTGTTACCAAGCAACTATCTACTGCTCCATACAGTATCACCTCCCTGTTACCAAGCAACTATCCACTGCTCCATACAGTATCACCTCACTGTTACCAAGCAACTATCTACTGCTCCATACAGTATCACCTCCCTGTTACCAAGCAACTATCTACTGCTCCATACAGTATCACCTCACGGTTACCAAGCAACTATCTACTGCTCCATACAGTATCACCTCACTGTTACCAAGCAACTATCCACTGCTCCATACAGTATCACCTCCCTGTTACCAAGCAACTATCTACTGCTCCATACAGTATCACCTCCCTGTTACCAAGCAACTATCTACTGGCCCATATCACCTCACTGTTACCAAGCAACTATCTACTGGCCCATATCACCTCACTGTTACCAAGCAACAATCTACTGGCCCATATCACCTCACTGTTACCAAGCAACAATCTACTGGCCCATATCACCTCACTGTTACCAAGCAACAATCTACTGGCCCATATCACCTCACTGTTACCAAGCAACAATCTACTGGCCCATATCACCTCACTGTTACCAAGCAACTATCTACTGGCCCATATCACCTCACTGTTACCAAGCAACTATCTACTGCTCCATACAGTATCTCCTCACTGTTACCAAGCAACTATCTACTGCTCCATACAGTATCACCTCACTGTTACCAAGCAACTATCTACTGGCCCATATCACCTCACTGTTACCAAGCAACAATCTACTGGCCCATATCACCTCACTGTTACCAAGCAACTATCTACTGGCCCATATCACCTCACTGTAGGGTTGGCTAGAACAAGTTAAGCTCATAAGCTTCATGTCTTACAATAACATGGAACAGAAGGGCGAAAGAGACGAGTTCTACATTAGATTTTACCAGCTCATAAAACATACAGGCGGTGTGTATAAAATACCCTGGCAGCCAGTCAGATAACTCTGAAGAACATATCATTTAAGTTTGAACTTTAAGTTGAATTTATTAAGAGCTAAATATTGACATTTAACTGACATTAACACCAAATGAGCATCAATAGCATAACAAAAACAAAAAAACCAGAACATCAGAACCACGTACCTTTAGTTCTGGCATGCTGACGATGAGTGCCAGGGGGAGTCTGACGTCAGGCTGGTTGGTGTAGTCCAGTGGTACTAGGTGAGGAGCCAGCTCATGGAATCTCCCATGTAGCCTAGGACACACAGACAGGAGAAGGTTAGGAAACATCCACAGAAAACCTGTATGGCTCTTTTTTGTTTACAAGGCAGGAGAGGTTTAGCCTGGTCCAGGATCTGATGGTGCTGTCATGACAACAACCGTAGGAGTTTAGCTGTACGAGCATAAACAGATCTGGGACCAAGCTTGAGAAATGAAGAGCCATTCTGGACATCGTATGCAGAGGTATAGCATCAGTGCATTTGACACAATCGTGCTTATCGTGCTTATCTTTTCCATTCATTTTGGATTGAAACATACAGTTGTATCTACACAACAGATGAACTGGGACGTTTCTCACACATTCCTGACACGTATCCATGGCTGCCCTCCACATTTTGAGGTCTTGAAACATCTTGACAAACTTACATTTAGGAGGCAACTCTCTTTAATTCTCTGAGATAAGCACCCAGTACTGTCAAGGAGCTGGGATGTTTAATAAACCCTTCATACTACCAACATATTACCAACGGGGGGTCATTTTGACCCAGAGAAGAAACTATTGGGAAAAGCAAATTCTTATTTACAATGACAGCCTACCCTGGCCAAACCCGGCCCACGCAGCGCCAAATTGTGCGCTGCCCTATGGGACTCCCAATCACGGCCAGATGTGATACAGCCTGGATTCCAACCAGGGACTGTAGTGACGCCTCTTGCACTGAGAGGCAGTACCTTAGACCGCTGCGCCAATAGAGTCCAATAGAAACCTAGATTCAAATAAAAGGTCTCATCTATCAAATGACTGTAGGCAGAATTAGGTGCTTTCGGCTGGGGGTCCAAATGACCCCAGAGGACTTGTAGTCCATATTAATACAGACACACTAAACAATGATGTAGATTTATTAATAACATGTTGATTGACAAAGTCATAAAAAAATGGAAGAATTCAATAAGCCACCTGTGGGCCTACGATCAGAAATATATGCTTCTGGGGTCCAAATGACCCCAATCGGTAGTATGAGGGTTAATGAAATGTTTAATATATTAGGTTCAAATTGCCACTTCACTAAATAAAAGCCTCTCTGCTTATATTCCCCAGTCATGAACGGCCCAATAGGACCATGTATCTTCTGTCTTCAGCGCAGCGTGTGGCCTAGAAGGATCTCCCTCTCTGTCCTGTGCAGATAGGGTAGGAATGGTCCTGTACAGGACATCCATCCAATAGGACCATGTATCTTCTGTCTTCAGCGCAGCGTGTGGCCTAGAAGGATCTCCCTCTCTATCCTGTGCTGATAGGGTAGGAATGGTCCTGTACAGGACATCCATCTGGTGTTCTAGCCTTAATAGCAGATTAGGCTCTGGGTGTGTGTGTGTGTGTGTGTGTGTGTGTGTGTGTGTGTGTGTGTGTGTGTGTGTCGTGATAATGATACATCTTCATAGCAGATGGAAGTAAATACGTGAAGCACGTCCTTTAGAGAGTATATACACTATGTCATAGCAACAGCAGGTGTTCCTAATGTTTTGTACCCTCAGTGTATATAGACCAGGCCAATTTCCATTCCAGTCCTATATTCTGCATCCCAAATAGGCCCAGGGCTCTGACGCTATATAGTGAATAGGGTTTCATTCGGGACGTAGACACAGACATTAAGACAAATTACAGATGGACCACGGGTCTATTTGGACATTGGAATGGGACGGCACTGGGCTGTCTGTTCCAGACTGTTCCATTACTGATGCTACTGGTCCTGCAATAACATGAGGTCACACAGAGAACTAAATAACGGTTAATAAGGACTGACTGTCCAGTGATAAATGACCTGATGATCCGTCTGTAAACAGTATCCACTGACAACCTTTAAAAAAAGGCAAGGAAGGACACAGCGAGAGAGAAGCACACGCACACACACACACACACACCAGGGCCGGCGGTATGGCCGGGCCTTAATGGGGCCTGGACGCCCTACCGTACCTCCTTGCCTGTCCAAATAAAATATTTACTTTGTTTTGGACAGACGCGCACCGACAGAAAGACGGGTCAATCACAGATAAATCATCCAAGTGAGCGAAACAGCGTACTGTTCGGATGCTTGTTAGACAAATCAGATCAAAACACAAACATTACTGGTTGTGTTCATGCAACATTAAAAGGGAATACATTTTTTGAGTAAAATGACATATTTTAATATAAAACCCATAGAAAATGTTGCACGCACATAAATGTTGCCCCATGGAAATCAAATTCCCCGTCCAACTGATTGGTTCTGGCGCCGGCCCTGGAGTCGGGAACTCCTCCTCCACTGTCACCCTTATGTCCATCTCATCATGACTTTGTCCTTTGATTACCAACATTACTGAAACGGATCCTTATAACAAATCCATCAGCTCACAAATACAACCTCACTTTATAGCTCTAACACCATTACCCCCACACAGCCAGCCTGCAGAGAGCGACAAGAGAGAGAGACAGAAAGAGAGCGAGAGAGAGATGAGAGAGAGAGAGAGAGAGAGAGAGAGAGAGAGAGAGAGAGAGAGAGAGAGAGAGAGAGAGAGCTAGCCCCACTACTAATGACTTAGTAAATCCCATCCATATATTGCTTAGCGGCCGGGCGGCCAGGTGCCCCCCTCTCCTCATGATTCACACTACAGCTTGGCGTGCTGACGTTTTATTGGGTCATTTGTGGCACATCGCTGGCGATTGCAGCCATCCATCTTGGGGACAGTGTGTGCGTCATACCTCTGCTAACCAGGCTCAGTAGAACCTCTCTGGTCTGAATTAACTATGTTGAGGTGAGGTACATCCTGTCCTGGTATAACAGAAAGGATGTTGAGGTGAGGTACATCCTGTCCTGGTATAACAGAAAGGAAGTGGCTCTCAGTTTGAAGAACAGCAACGTCCAGAGGAAAACCGAGGTGTACCAACTGTTATCACCCCCTGGAAATCAGACCATGGAGAAAGTGTAATCAAGGAGGTGGTTGTTTTAAATTAGATGAACTATTATGGGACATATGGAGGGAATTGAATTACCTCATGGATAGGTCATCTCTACTGGTTCACTTGATACTTTAGTTGGAACACAAATTCAGTCACTTAAAGCACTATGAGGCGAGAAGCAGAACCGAGAGGTGTGGAGTCCACAACAACAACAAAATAAATAAAGTGAGATTACTCCACTCCTTAACCACCAAGAATCAAAAAGTCGACTCCATAAATCCTGGAGGGGTTCACCATAGCAGAAGCGAGAGGTGTGTCATCAGAGTCGACTCCATAAATCCTGGAGGGGTTCACCATAGCAGAAGCGAGAGGTGTGTTATCAGAGTCGACTCCATAAATCCTGGAGGGGTTCACCATAGCAGAAGCGAGAGGTGTGTTATCAGAGTCGACTCCATAAATCCTGGAGGGGTTCACCATAGCAGAAGCGAGAGGTGTGTTATCAGAGTCGACTCCATAAATCCTGGAGGGGTTCACCATAGCAGAAGCGAGAGGTGTGTTATCAGAGCCAGAAATCAGAATCAGTAGAATGAGGAGGCTGTTGTTGAGAGGAAACCATCCCTGTTATGGGATGTCTGGTTAAAAGGAGATATGTGGAACCAACTGACTAGTGGATAGGAATGTCACTTCATCATCACTTGAAATGAACGCATGATGGATTCATCAACATGGTGATAAGGGCAATCTGGCCAGGAAAACCCTTTTCCAACACAAGGGAAGGGTTCAACTGTTACACAAAATACATACTTTGTTAAAAAATTTCAGCAAGACGTTTTTCCCCAGGACATAATATTGTATAGTATTTACTGTAGGGTCGCTCAATATGCAATGTGACCTATGTAGAGGAGAGGGGAAGGAGGGACTACTTAGTGGAGGAGAGGAGAGGGAAGGGGGGCTACTTGGTGGAGGAGAGGAGAGGGGAATGGGGGCTACTTGGTGGAGGAGAGGAGAGGGAAGGGGGGCCTACTTGGTGGGTCAGCATTTTAGAGGAAAGGGGTGAAGGGCTCAGTATGGAGTAGTAGTATGGAGTAGTATAGACAGATGTACCAGTCTGATTAACAAGGAGAGAGTATGGGAGTAGTATAGACAGATGTACCAGTCTGATTAACAAGGAGAGAGTATGGGAGTAGTATAAACAGATGTACCAGTCTGATTAACAAGGAGAGAGTATGGAGTAGTATAGACAGATGTACCAGTCTGATTAACAAGGAGAGAGTATGGAGTAGTATAGACAGATGTACCAGTCTGATTAACAAGGAGAGAGTACGGGAGTAGTACAGTGGGGCAAAAAAGTATTTAGTCAGCCACCAATTGTGCAAGTTCTCCAACTTAAAAAGATGAGGCCTGTAATTTTCATCATAGGTACACTTCAACTATGACAGACGAAATGAGAAAAAGAAATCCAGAAAATCACATTGTAGGATTTTTAATTTATTTATTTGCAAATTATGGTGGAAAATAAGTATTTGGTCAATAACAAAAGTTTATCTCAATACTTTGTTATATACCCTTTGTTGGCAATGACAGAGGTCAAACGTTTTCTGTAAGTCTTCACAAGGTTTTCACACACTGTTGCTGGTATTTTGGCCCATTCCTCCATGCAGATCTCCTCTAGAGCAGTGATGTTTTGGGGCTGTCGCTGGGCAACACGGACTTTCAACTCCCTCCAAAGATTTTCTATGGGGTTGAGATCTGGAGACTGGCTAGGCCACTCCAGGACCTTGAAATGCTTCTTACGAAGCCACTCCTTCGTTGCCCGGGCGGTATGTTTGGGATCATTGTCATGCTGAAAGACCCAGCCACATTTCATCTTCAATGCCCTTGCTGATGGAAGGAGGTTTTCACCCAAAATCTCACGATACATGGCCCCATTCATTCTTTCCTTTACACGGATCAGTCGTCCTGGTCCCTTTGCAGAAAAACAGCCCCAAAGCATGATGTTTCCACCCCCATGCTTCACAGTAGGTATGGTGTTCTTTGGATGCAACTCAGCATTCTTTGTCCTCCAAACACGACGAGTTGAGTTTTTACCAAAAAGTTCTATTTTGGTTTCATCTGACCATATGACATTCTCCCAATCCTCATCTGGATCATCCAAATGCTCTCTAGCAAACTTCAGACGGGCCTGAACATGTACTGGCTTAAGCAGGGGGACACGTCTGGCACTGCAGGATTTGAGTCCCTGGCGGCCTAGTGTGTTACTGATGGTAGGCTGTTACTTTGGTCCCAGCTCTCTGCAGGTCATTCACTAGGTCCCCCCGTGTGGTTCTGGGATTTTTGCTCACCGTTCTTGTGATCATTTTGACCCCACGGGGTGAGATCTTGCGTGCAGCCCCAGTTCGAGGAAGATTATCAGTGGTCTTGTATGTCTTCCATTTCCTAATAATTGCTCCCACAGTTGATTTCTTCAAACCAAGCTGCTTACCTATTGCAGATTCAGTCTTCCCAAAGTGGTGCAGGTCTACAATTTTGTTTCTGGTGTCCTTTGACAGCTCTTTGGTCTTGGCCATAGTGGAGTTTGGAGTGTGACTGTTTTAGGTTGTGGACAGGTGTCTTTTATACTGATAACAAGTTCAAACAGGTGCCATTAATACAGGTAACGAGTGGAGGACAGAGGAGCCTCTTAAAGAAGAAGTTACAGGTCTGTGAGAGCCAGAAATCTTGCTTGTTTGTATGTGACCAAATACTTATTTTCCACCATAATTTGCAAATAAATTCATTAAAAATCCTACAATGTGATTTTCTGGAATTTATTTCCTCATTTTGTCTGTCATAGTTGAAGTGTACCTATGATGAAAATTACAGGCCTCTCTCATCTTTTTAAGTGAGAGAACTTGCACAATTGGTGGCTGACTAAATACTTTTTTGCCCCACTGTATAGACAGATGTACCAGTCTGATTAACAAGGAGAGAGTATGGAGTAGTATAGACAGATGTACCAGTCTGATTAACAAGGAGAGAGTACGGGAGTAGTATAGACAGATGTATCAGTCTGATTAATAAGGAGAGAGTACAGGAGTAGTATAGACAGATGTACCAGTCTGATTAACAAGGAGAGAGTATGGGAGTAGTATAGACAGATGTACCAGTCTGATTAACAAGGAGAGAGTACTGGAGTAGTATAGACAGATGTACCAGTCTGATTAACAAGGAGAGAGTATGGAGTAGTATAGACAGATGTACCAGTCTGATTAACAAGGAGAGAGTATGGGAGTAGTATAGACAGATGTACCAGTCTGATTAACAAGGAGAGAGTACGGGAGTAGTATAGACAGATGTACCAGTCTGATTATCAAGGAGAGAGTACAGGAGTAGTATAGACAGATGTACCAGTCTGATTAACAAGGAGAGAGTATAGGAGTAGTATAGACAGATGTACCAGTCTGATTAACAAGGAGAGAGTATGGGAGTAGTATAGACAGATGTACCAGTCTGATTAACAAGGAGAGAGTATGGAGTAGTATAGACAGATGTACCAGTCTGATTAACAAGGAGAGAGTACATGAGTAGTATAGACAGATGTACCAGTCTGATTAACAAGGAGAGAGTACGGGAGTAGTATAGACAGATGTACCAGTCTGATTAACAAGGAGAGAGTATGGGAGTAGTATAGACAGATGTACCAGTCTGATTAACAAGGAGAGAGTATGGAGTAGTATAGACAGATGTACCAGTCTGATTAACAAGGAGAGAGTACGGGAGTAGTATAGACAGATGTACCAGTCTGATTAACAAGGAGAGAGTAATGGAGTAGTATAGACAGATGTACCAGTCTGATTAACAAGGAGAGAGTACGGGAGTAGTATAGACAGATGTACCAGTCTGATTAACAAGGAGAGAGTATGGAGTAGTATAGACAGATGTATCAGTCTGATTAAGAAGGAGAGAGTACGGGAGTAGTATAAACAGATGTACCAGTCTGATTAACAAGGAGAGAGTATAGGAGTAGTATAGACAGATGTACCAGTCTGATTAACAAGGAGAGAGTATGGGAGTAGTATACTTCACTACACATTGGTCGTCTACAATGCATCAAAAGACAATAAGTGTGTGTTAATAGGAATCTACATCCAATACGTCATTTTAATGTTGCCAATGCAGCTTTGCAACTTCAGAGGATTAGTGAAGTGGCCCTGACCTACAGTATATTTCAACAAAACAAATGGCCATTGGTTTAAAAAAAAAAAACACACACACAAAAAAACAAGCTCCTACAGGTTTTTAATTGTAAGCGGGGAGCGATTTCCTACCATAAGTCATTCTGGAAGGGCACTAGCAAGCCTTCAGGAATTTCATTGCTTTAGAATACTGAGGCCAGCAAAAAGAGAGAACAAGGGGAGAGGGAGGGAGGGAGGGAGACAGAGATGCACTGTCTTTGGAGACGCTCCAAGTTACAGGCAAGGCAGTGTGGACTGGAGACAAGGAGTTAGCTGAAAGCACACAGGCAAGGCAGTGTGGACTGGAGACAAGGAGTTAGCTGAAAGGACACAGGCAAGGCAGTGTGGACTGGAGACAAGGAGTTAGCTGAAAGCACACAGGCAAGGCAGTGTGGACTGGAGACTAGGAGTTGGCTGAAAGCACACAGGCAAGGCAGTGTGGACTGGAGACTAGGAGTTGGCTGAAAGCACACAGGCAAGGCAGTGTGGACTGGAGACTAGGAGTTTGCTGAAAGCACACAGGCAAGGCAGTGTGGACTGGAGACTAGGAGTTGGCTGAAAGCACACAGGCAAGGCAGTGTGGACTGGAGACTAGGAGTTGGCTGAAAGCACACAGGCAAGGCAGTGTGGACTGGAGACTAGGAGTTAGCAGTAGGTAGTGCCAGCTGAAAGTAGTTACTACAAAAAATATGATATATGGCCATCAGACTGTTAAATAGCCATCACTAGCACTTTAGAGGCTGCTGCCCTATAGACATAGACTTGGAATCACTGGCCACATTAATAATGGAACACTAGTCACTTTAATAATGTTGACATATTTTGCATTACTCATCATTCTATTCTACTGGATTTTAGTCTGTGCCGCTCTGACATTGCTCGTCCATATATTTATATACTGTTAATTAGATATTACTTGTTAGATATTACCGCACTGTTGGAGCTAGAAACACAAGCATTTCTCTACATCCCCAATAACATCTGCTAACCACGTGTATGTGACCAATACATTTTGATTTGATTTTGACTTGATCTACACACATAACGAAAAATTGCCAAAGACCCCAGCCACCCCAGTCATAGACTGTTCTCTCTACTGCTGCATGGCCGTCGGTACCCGGAGTGCCAAGTCTAGGACGAAAAGGCTTCTCAACAGTTTTTACCCACAAGCCGTAAGACTCCTGAACAGGTAATCAAATGGCTACCCGGACTATTTGCATTGTGTGCCCCCCCCGCTGCTGCTACTCTCTGTTTATCATATATCCATAGTCACTTTAACTATACATTCATCTACATACTACCTCAATTGGGCCGACCAATCGGGCTATCTATCTGCACTGTGTCCCGCCACTGTAGTTTTTATTTCTTTACTTACCTATTGTTCACCTAATACCTTTTTTGCACTATTGGTTAGAGCCTGTAAGTCAGCATTTCACTGTAAGGTCTACACCTGTTGTATTCAGCATTTCACTGTAAGGTCTACACCCTGTTGTATTCAGCATCTCACTGTAAGGTCTACACCTGTTGTATTCAGCATTTCACTGTGAGGTCTACACCTGTTGTATTCAGCATTTCACTGTAAGGTCTACACCTGTTGTATTCAGCATTTCACTGTAAGGTCTACACCTGTTGTATTCAGCATTTCACTGTGAGGTCTACACCTGTTGTATTCAGCATTTCACTGTAAGGTCTACACCTGTTGTATTCAGCATTTCACTGTAAGGTCTACACCTGTTGTATTCAGCATTTCACTGTAAGGTCTACACCTGTTGTAGTCAGCATTTCACTGTAAGGTCTACACCTGTTGTATTCAGCATTTCACTGTAAGGTATACACCTGTTGTATTCAGCATTTCACTGTAAGGTCTACACCTGTTGTATTCAGCATTTCACTGTAAGGTCTACACCTGTTGTATTCAGCATTTCACTGTAAGGTCTACACCTGTTGTATTCAGCATTTCACTGTAAGGTCTACACCTGTTGTATTCAGCATTTCACTGTAAGGTCTACACCTGTTGTATTCAGCATTTCACTGTGAGGTCTACACCTGTTGTATTCAGCATTTCACTGTAAGGTCTACACCTGTTGTATTCAGCATTTCACTGTAAGGTCTACACCTGTTGTATTTAGCATTTCACTGTGAGGTCTACACCTGTTGTATTCAGCATTTCACTGTAAGGTCTACACCTGTTGTATTCGACGCAGGTGACAAAATAAACTTTGATTTAATTTGACAAAGCAAAAACCAAGCCATGAGGTCGAAGGAATTGTCTGTAGAACTCTGAGACAGGATTGTGTCAAGGCACAGATCTGGGGAAGGGTACCAAATCATTTCTGCAGCATTGAAAGTTCCCAAGAACACAGTGGCCTCCATCATTCTTAAATGGAAGAAGTTTAGAACCACCAAGACTCTTCCTAGAGCTGGCCGCCTGGCCAAACTGAGCCATCGGGGGAGAAGGGCCTTGGTCAGGGAGGTGACCAAGAACCCGACAGAGTTCTTCTGTGGAGATGGGAGAACCTTCCAGAAGGAAAACCATCTCTGCAGCACTCCACCAATCAGGCCTTTATATTAGAGTAGCCAGATGGAAGCCACTCCTCAGTAAAAGGCACATGACAGCCTGCTTGGAGTTTGCCAAAAGGCACTTAAAGGACTCTCAGACCATGAGAAACAAGATTTTCTGGTCTGATGAAACCAAGATTGAACTCTTTGGCCTGAATGCCAAGCGTCACATCTGGAGGAAACCTGGCACCATCCCTACGGTGAAGCACAGTGGTGGCAGCATCATGCTGTAGGGAAGTTTTTCAGCAGCAGGGACTGGGAGACTAGTCAGGATCGAGAGAAAGATGAATGGATAAAAGTACAGAGAGATCCTTGATGAAAACTTGCTCCAGAGCGCTCAGGACCTCAGGACTGGGGCAACGGTTCAGCTTCCAACAGGACACTGACCCTAAGCACACAGCCAAGACAATGCAGGAGTGGCTTCGCGACAAGTCTCTGAATGTCCTTGAGTGGCCCAGCATGAGCCTGGACTTGAACCCGATCTAACATCGCTGGAGAGACCTGAAAATAGCTGTGCAGCGACGCTCCCCATCCAACCTGACAGAGCTTGAGAGATTCAGCAGAGAAGAATGGGAGAAACTCCCCAAATACAGGTGTGCCAAGCTTGTAGCGTCATACCCAAGAAGACTCGAGGCTGTAATCGCTGCCAAAGGTGCTTCAACACAGTACTGAGTAAAAGGTCTGAATACTGATGGAAATGTCATATTCTTTCTTGTTGATAAAAACCTGTTTTTGCATTGTCATTATGGTGTATTGTGTGTAGATTGATGAGGGGGAATAGAAAAGGAATGTTAAAACGTTTTCAGTGTAAACTTAAAACCAGCTGTAAAGTATGCAGGAAAGATAATGGAACTATATATTTAAATAAGATCATCTCTGAGAACTAACAATCATGAAAATAAAAACTAGACAGTCAGGAAGAATAGAAAATTCCCCAAATATAATGGCATGTGGGCCCCATTGATTTTGTGATAATGTTTGAGTTGCTCGGATTAAACTCATGAAGCTGCAGCTGGCTGGGCTTTGGTTAAACTCATGCAGCTGCTGGCTGGGCTTGGTTAAACTCATGCAGCTGCTGGCTGGGCTTTGGTTAAACTCATGCAGCTGCTGGCTGGGCTTTGGTTAAACTCATGAAGCTGCAGCTGCTGGCTGGGCTTGGTTAAACTCATGCAGCTGCTGGCTGGGCTTTGGTTAAACTCATGAAGCTGCAGCTGCTGGCTGGGCTTGGTTAAACTCATGCAGCTGCTGGCTGGGCTTTGGTTAAACTAATGAAGGTTGCAGCTGCTGGCTGGGCTTGGTTAAACTCATGCAGCTGTTGGCTGGGCTTTGGTTAAACTCATGCAGCTGCTGGCTGGGCTTTGGTTAAACTCATGAAGCTGCAGCTGCTGGCTGGGCTTGGTTAAACTCATGCAGCTGCTGGCTGGGCTTTGGTTAAACTAATGAAGGTTGCAGCTGCTGGCTGGGCTTGGTTAAACTAATGAAGGTTGCAGGTGCTGGCTGGGCTTGGTTAAACTCATGAAGGTTGCAGGTGCTGGCTGGGCTTGGTTTCCAATGGAAGAAGTGCGTTAACCCATTATTAGTTTGTGAATTGTGAATTCGGTACTGGACTGGTTACACAGAGATTACTGTGTGACAGTGGAGACTGCTGAGGGGAGAACTGCTCATAATAATGCCTGGAGCGGCGCAAATGGAATGGCATCAAACACCTGGAAACCATGTTTTTTATGTATTCGATACCATTCCACTGATTCCGCTCCAGTCATTACCACGAGCCCGTCCTCCGATAAATTAAGGTGCCACCAGCCTCCTATGCTGTGAGACAATAATCCTTATGAGCACAGGACGTTGAAAATACGTATTTTCAACGTCTTGTGCTCACTGGGTTAAGTAGCCATTGCAGCCTCAGTCCATGGTCATCATATGTCTCATTAATAAAGGGAAGCGCAATTACTGTCTCAGATCCATTGTGTTAAAATATGGATGGTAAAGCACATGTACTGTATAAAATAAACTTACTGTAGGATTTCTTTGCGTGTGAAGAATGTGCAGTCCTGGAAAGAGACAAAGGAGCGTTAAGATCCCGTTTGAATGAACAGACTAGACTAGCAGAACAAAGACGGCAGGTTTAAAAGACGGGCGGTACTGCCAACCATTGGGCACTAGCCCTGGGAGAGTTTAGATGAGGTACTCCGTGCTCAATGGGGTTTACAACAAATCAAATCATACACAGGTTTATGAAACGAGCACATGTATTCGCTTTGTTTTGCCGGTACCCGAACCTGTACACCTCAGCGATCATTTAAGTTACGCGCTAAATGACAACCCTATTTCCTATACAGTGCGCTACTTTTGATAAGGGTTCTGGCCATAGGGAATAGGCTGCCGTTTGGGATGGACCCTTGCAGTATAGGCCACCTACCTGGGACTAATCTCAACCATCCAACAATAAACAACAACAACAATCACAACAACAACAATTCTCACAGTGTGTATAAGATACATTTGCCTGAATATAAACTCATTTTCATTATGGCCATTTGCCAGATTAATCATGCCAGGTTAATTTCCTGAGGTTTTTGATTAAAAAAATAAAATAATATATGGGGTTAATAAACATAAATAGACGGATATCTAAGCTACTTAATCCACAATAAATATTGTTGAATGTTACATGTATTTGATATGACACTATGGAAATGAAGTAGCCTAAACGAGATGAAAGGAAAGGAAAGAACCCCATATTAAAGCCCATTTTACCTGATATGCCTCGAACTGTTCATCAGTAAATATCGTGTGTTTATTACCCATCCTGGTTGAGTAGTATTCCCCCCATCACACAGATACATTACATTGGACGTCCGCGACGTGCTTATTTCTGGTTCAGTCATTTAAGACGACATCATCACATTATCTTGTGGAAGATTTGATTCATAAAAACAAAAAAACCCAACGTGGATTTAACGAACAAAAAAAACCCGCTTTGATTAGAAATGACACATTCTCAAAGAAAGTAGGCCTAGACGTGGTTTCCGAACAGGTGATTTTGTAAAGAGGTGTGCGGAAAAAGAGCAATATATTCCTTTCCCTGCGTCGTTGGAGCAGCAGCGTGGCGAGGCTGGGTAAAGGGTACCACCGTCTCTGCCCTTGTCGGACGTTGTCTCACCACCGGAGCGTTTCACGGTGGTGCAGTCCGTACAGGAGCCTACCGGCGCTGACCAAGACGAGCCAGCAGGCGGCGTCATTTAGGCAACCAACTAGTCAGGCCTGTCCAGCTATGTGATGAGGTCCTATGGAAACGTGTATGGTGCAACATTACGCTGCTATTAAAACCCCATTAGAAGCTATATACAGTGAATCTAACAGATTCCACTATAGTTTTGAATATAAAAATATGAATAAATATTAATCATAATCTGTAGTTTTAAAATGTAAGAGCAGTTTAAATGACTCACAGAGAAGATTACACAATACTAGTAAGGACAAATGTCGAAAACTGCCTAGACTGGTAAATGCCAAGAAATAGGCAAGCCCTTTGTACCAATGTACTTAGGATACTTACATTTAAAACATTAACATAACAGAGAGACTGGATGGAAAATGTTTGAACTGTGAATTAACTTCAGCTTGCAGACTACCAGTCTGTCTTTCACTTCTCTCTGCAGATTTACAGAATATGAAATTAGCCACTATTTTATAGGAATAGGTGTCTTCATACCTGCAACCAATCACAGCACACAACCAATTAATTCTAACAGACCAATAAGGTCACAGTTCCAAATCACATGATTACTGTAGTTCACTTATGGAGGCACATGCCCCTTGTTACATGTAATAATTATATGGCCCCTATAGTCTACAGTAGTAGGTTACTTTACATGTGGTAATGATATGGCCCCTACAGTAGTAGGCTTCTTTACACGTGATAATGATATGGCCCCTACAGTAGTAGGCTTCTTTACATGTGATAATTATATGGCCCCTATAGTCTACAGTAGTAGGTTACTTTACATGTGGTAATGATATGGACCCTGGACTGCAATCACAGTCCCCCGGAACAGCTGGTATTCTCATGCATGGTTCAGTGTTGCTTGCCTCGAAGTGAGCATAGAAGGCATTTAGCTCATCTGGTAGGTTCACATCACCTCAATGCCATCGGATGAATCCTGGAAAATATTTCAGTCTGTGCTAGCGAAAAAGTCCTGTAGCTTAGCATCAATGAACACCTCCTGTTTGAGTTTTTGCTTGTAGACAGGAATCAGGAGGATAGAGATATGGTCAGATTTGCCAAATGGAGGGCGTGGGAGAGCTTTGAATGTGTCTCTGTGTGTGGAGTAAAGGTGATCTAGAGTTTTGTCTACTCTAATTGCACAGGTGACATGCTGGTAGAAATTAGGTAAAAAAATAATAATTTCAGTTCCACTGAATTAAAATCACCGGCCTCTAAGAGCGCCACCTCTTGATGAGAAATGTCATGTTTTCTTATGACCCGATGCAGCTTATGACCCGATGCAGCTCGCTGAGTGCGGTCTTAGTGCCAGCATCGGTTTGTGGTGGTAAATAGACAGCTAAGAAAAGTATATATAAAAACCATGTATTTCTATAATAATAGGTTATATCCATAGTCTGAATCTGTAGTCCTATAATAATAGGTTATATCCATAGTCTGAATCTGTAGTCCTATAATAATAGGTATATCCATAGTCTGAATCTGTAGTCCTATAATAATAGGTTATATCCATAGTCTGAATCTGTAGTCCTATAATAATAGGCTATATCCATAGTCTGAATCTGTAGTCCTATAATAATAGGTTATATCCATAAAGGTCTGAATCTGTAGTCCTATAATAATAGGTTATATCCGTAAAGGTCTGAATCTGTAGTCCTATAATAATAGGTTATATCCGTAAAGGTCTGAATCTGTAGTCCTATAATAATAGGTTATATCCATAGTCTGAATCTGTAGTCCTATAATAATAGGTTATATCCATAGTCTGAATCTGTAGTCCTATAATAATAGGCTATATCCATAGTCTGAATCTGTAGTCCTATAATAATAGGTTATATCCATAGTCTGAATCTGTAGTCCTATAATAATAGGTTATATCCATAGTCTGAATCTGTAGTCCTATAATAATAGGTTATATCCATAGTCTGAATCTGTAGTCCTATAATAATAGGTTATATCCATAGTCTGAATCTGTAGTCCTATAATAATAGGTTATATCCATAGTCTGAATCTGTAGTCCTATAATAATAGGTTATATCCATAGTCTGAATCTGTAGTCCTATAATAATAGGTTATATCCATAGTCTGAATCTGTAGTCCTATAATAATAGGTTATATCCGTAAAGGTCTGAATCTGTAGTCCTATAATAATAGGTTATATCCATCTGAAGGTCTGAATCTGTAGTCCTATAATAATAGGTTATATCCGTAAAGGTCTGAATCTGTAGTCCTATAATAATAGGTTATATCCGTAAAGGTCTGAATCTGTAGTCCTATAATAATAGGTTATATCCGTCTGAAGGTCTGAATCTGTAGTCCTATAATAATAGGCTATATCCATCTGAAGGTCTGAATCTGTAGTCCTATAATAATAGGTTATATCCATCTGAAGGTCTGAATCTGTAGTCCTATAATAATAGGTTATATCCGTAAAGGTCTGAATCTGTAGTCCTATAATAATAGGTTATATCCGTAAAGGTCTGAATCTGTAGTCCTATAATAATAGGTTATATCCATAAAGGTCTGAATCTGTAGTCCTATAATAATAGGTTATATCCGTAAAGGTCTGAATCTGTAGTCCTATAATAATAGGTTATATCCATAAAGGTCTGAATCTGTAGTCCTATAATAATAGGTTATATCCATAAAGGTCTGAATCTGTAGTCCTATAATAATAGGTTATATCCATAAAGGTCTGAATCTGTAGTCCTATAATAATAGGTTATATCCGTCTGAAGGTCTGAATCTGTAGTCCTATAATAATAGGTTATATCCGTCTGAAGGTCTGAATCTGTAGTCCTATAATAATAGGTTATATCCGTCTGAAGGTCTGAATCTGTAGTCCTATAATAATAGGTTATATCCGTCTGAAGGTCTGAATCTGTAGTCCTATAATAATAGGTTATATCCGTCTGAAGGTCTGAATCTGTAGTCCTATAATAATAGGCTATATCCGTCTGAAGGTCTGAATCTGTAGTCCTATAATAATAGGTTATATCCATAAAGGTCTGAATCTGTAGTCCTATAATAATAGGTTATATCCGTAAAGGTCTGAATCTGTAGTCCTATAATAATAGGTTATATCCATAAAGGTCTGAATCTGTAGTCCTATAATAATAGATTATATCCGTAAAGGTCTGAATCTGTAGTTTTATAATAATAGGATATATCCATAGTCTGAATCTGTAGTCCTATAATACTAGGTTATATCCATAGTCTGAATTTGTTTCTCTACAGAGGAAGCTAGCGTGGTGAATAAAGAGAAGGAAAGCCTGCCATCTGGTGGTGGAGATATGTACTGTAGAAAGGATTGGATGGAGGATGTATCAGGAGTGTCAAACTCATTCAATGGAGGACCTAATGCAGGGGTATTCCACTCTTACCCTACTACAGGGTTCCCAAACTCGGTCCTGTAAAAGTATGAATCATTTCAAATTCCTTATATTAAGCAAACCAGGGGATAGCCAAGGCGACACTTCAACACTCCGACATCATTTACAAACGAAGCATTTGTGTTTAGTGAGTCCTCCAGATCAGAGGCACTAGGGATGACCAGTGATGTTCTCTTGATAAATGCACGAATTTGATCATTTTTACTGTCCTTCTAAGCATTCAAAATGTAACTAGTACTTTTAGGTGTCGGGGAAAATGTATTGAGTAAAAAGTACTTTATTTTCTTTAGGAATTTTAGTGAAGTAAATAAATAGTAAAGTAATGATACCCGAAAAACGACTCAAAACTAGTACTTTTAAAGTATTTTTTACTTAAGTACTTTAGACCACTGCAAAGTAGGCATATTATGTCGAAAGAAAAGCAGTAATGTTCAGCATGTATTATTTAATTGGAAGGCTAGTATGTAGTATGAAGACAGACATTAGACACGTCATCGCCTTAAGGCGCATTCTTTTACCGAGCTGGAGACGTGACGTAGTCGCTCTGACGACGTCATCGCGCAAGTGGCGACGTGATCGGTTCCCCAGCCCGGAAGTCCCGGTAACGGCAGAGCAGAGCGGTGCAGGACCACGTTAACAACGGGACTATGGCTAGCAACGCGTGGAGGTCAATGGTAAGAACGTTGCGCCGTTTTGTCCGCGTAAAGATCATCGGATAGAAACTTGGCCATGCATTGGATGTCTGGTTGTGTCATGTAAAAACTCGTTGTTCGAATGACTCTGTTGGTCGTATAATGTTGTTCCCGTGGGGGTTTTCCCCGTGAGGCCTTTACGGTGTCTGTGTCCTTGTCCTGCTACTACTCTAGCGACCTATGCCGTGATTAACCAACCGCCTTTTATCTGCCTATTGCTTGACAAGGGACTTGATTTCGGGAGGGGTTTTTGTCAGTATGTTTTGCCCCTTTCAATCCCACTAGACTAGAGATCCGCTGTGTGGACGTTGTTGTGGTACAGTGGATCTGCGCGGTGCTTTAATGAAACCTGTCGGTTGTCTTCCTCCTGCAGCTCTCTCGCGTCGTGGGGGCGGCGAAGAGACCGACGGTATGTTTCACAAGGGGGGTAAGTCATGGACTGACAAATAGACAAGTCTACACCTGTCTTTTAATGAACTTCTCCCTCTGACAGGGGGGATGCTGAAATGACAGTAATTCATGATCCAGTGTTTAGTGCTAATATGTAATCCCTCTAAAACAGATTTTAAAGGGGGGTTGTTTTCTCTTTACAGCTGCAAACGGTTACGTTAATTCCTGGGGATGGAATCGGTCCAGAGATATCCGTGGCTGTCATGAAGATTTTCGAGGCTGCTAAGGTAAGCTGGAAAAGCTGTCAATCTCTCTGTCTCTCTGTCTCTCTCTGTCTCTCTCTCTCACAGACAGACAGACACACACACAGAGCAAATTGTAGGGTTAACAGCAGAACATGCCATTTGCATGGAAAGTTTGACAGAACATTGAACCGGAGTTCTTTCTGCACCATCCTGTGTCCCCTCTCTACCACCCGTTAGGTTCCCATCCAGTGGGAGGAGAGGAATGTGACCGCTATCCAGGGCCCAGGAGGTAGATGGATGATCCCTCCAGACTGTAAGGAGTCTATGGACAGGACCCTGATCGGGTTAAAAGGTAGATAGGGTTCATGGGGGATAGTAGGTAGGGTTCATCGGGGATATTGTTGGTAGGGTTCATGGGGGATAGTAGGTAGGGTTCATGGGGGATAGTAGGTAGGGTTCATGGGGGATAGTATGTAGGGTTCATGGGGGATAGTATGTAGGGTTCATGGGGGATAGTAGGTAGGGTTCATGGGGGATAGTAGGTAGGGTTCATGGGGGATAGTAGGTAGGGTTCATGGGGGATAGTATGTAGGGTTCATGGGGGATAGTAGGTAGGGTTCATGGGGGATAGTAGGTAGGGTTCATGGGGGATAGTAGGTAGGGTTCATGGGGGATAGTAGGTAGGGTTCATGGGGATAGTAGGTAGGGTTCATGGGGGATAGTAGGTAGGGTTCATGGGGATAGTAGGTAGGGTTCATGGGGGATAGTAGGTAGGGTTCATGGGGATAGTAGGTAGGGTTCATGGGGGATAGTAGGTAGGGTTCATGAATGAACAGTAACCTGGTGTTAAAGGCCTGATTTTTCTGTGTTATTTATATATATTTCCACACTGAGGTTGGAATAATACTGTGATGTTTTGAACATGAGGATGATGCTGTTTTTAGTGTAGAGCTGTAAAAGACCGCCTGACATGTTGTGGTGGGATGGAGTTTAACCTACCTGGTGACATCACCTGACCTGTTGTGGTAGGATGGAGTTTAGCCTACCTGGTGACATCACCTGACCTGTTGTGGTGGGATGGAGTTTAACCTACCTGGTGACATCACCTGACCTGTTGTGGTGGGATGGAGTTTAACCTACCTGGTGACATCACCTGACATGTTGTGGTAGGATGGAGTTTAGCCTACCTGGTGACATCACCTGACATGTTGTGGTAGGATGGAGTTTAGCCTACCTGGTGACATCACCTGACATGTTGTGGTAGGATGGAGTTTAGCCTACCTGGTGACATCACCTGACATGTTGTGGTGGGATGGAGTTTAGCCTACCTGGTGACATCACCTGACATGTTGTGGTAGGATGGAGTTTAGCCTACCTGGTGACATCACCTCTCTGCCAATAACAGCTAGTTTTCAGCTTCCCCCCTTCACCACTCTGACCACTCACAGACAGTCCTGAGAAATTGCTCTTTGATAAGAAGCTATTTTTTGTTTTTAAATTGAAAACGATCACAATGAAATGATTTGATATTGAGATTAAAAGGGGACTTTTAACCTCTCCCTGTGTAGGTCCCCTGAAGACACCCATCGCAGCCGGACACCCGTCCATGAACCTGCTGCTCAGGAAGACCTTTGACCTGTACGCCAACGTGCGTCCCTGCGTGTCCATCGAGGGCTACAAGACCCCCTACACCGACGTGGACCTGGTCACCATCAGAGAGAACACTGAGGGAGAGTACAGCGGAATCGAGCACATAGTGAGTAGCTATGGTAACAAGGTTACGTTCAGTAGGAGAGAAATGGGGACCGGATGTTTTTGATTGAAACCGATGTGTGGATTTCAAAGTGAATCTGTCAATCTGTAGAATGGCTGCAGCTAACGCTGACATACACAGGGATAGAACACATAGCAGTAGCTACCTTCGTTTGTTGGCTGGAATGTTTGTTCAGTAGAATAATGATTTGTCTGATCCCTCCTACTAACTAGAGGGGTACGCTACGAAGCACGATCAATGAGTTAGCCAGCTAACTTTGAGAAACAACCAGAAATAACTATGGATTATTTTTTTCGGGGTTGACGAAAGATATAAACTTCGATATGTGTTTTTTGGTTGTTGAATCATTTAGTCCATGTCCATTTCAAACGTATCTTTCTAAATAAAATGTTTACACAAAAAAAAATGTCAAGTAAGCTAGCGAACTCCTTGATCCTGCTTTGTAGCCGACCCCTCTGGAGGGAATAGTCTTACAACAATAACATGAAGGGATGTGTTCATTAGCTGTGAAATGGTACCAAACGCTAGAGAATGTTTTCAAATGGAGGTGAAACCAAACAAGAGGTCCTACCCGAACATGTCCAAGAAGAATGTTCAGGGGATTATTATTAATGGCTACGTTGTGCCCTGCTGAACATGACCCAGTGTTTCAACACCTTGAGTGGGTCCTTCATTTGGGCGTCTGGTGTAGATTTCAGAGCAAGTGTCAACACTCAAATGGTTTGTTGGTTTGACAGTGACTGAAAAGTCACGTTAACTGTGATGTGACTACTCTGGTCTGTCGTTTTTCAACTCTTGATAAGCAGCAGTGTTTTCAGTGTGGTGTTGTGTGGACTGCGTGTCCTCGGTTCTTGAAGCTGTTTTATCTGGGTTGGACAGGGCACATCACACACAGCTGATTGGTTATTCTCCAGGTGTTCCTTAGGTAAGCCAGAGGAACAGCAGCTTCACTAACCAGACCACCACCTCAGTCTCTAACCCTAGCGTGCCCTAATGTACACTCCCGTTCAAAAGTTTGGGGTCACTTAGAAAAGTCCTTGTTTTTTTAGATTAAAGCACATTTTATGTCCATTAAAATAACATCAAATTGATCGGAAATACAGTGGAGACGTTGTAAATGACTTATTGTAGCTGGAAATGGAATATCTACATAGGCGTACAGAGGCCCATTTATCAGCAACCATCACTCCTGTGTCCAATGGCACGTTGTGTTAGCTAATCCAAGTTTATCATTTTAAAAGGCTAATTGATCATTAGAAAACCCTTTTGCAATTATGTTAGCACAGCTGAAAAATGTTGTCCTGATTTAAAGAAGCAATAAAACTGGCCTTCTTTAGACTAGTTGAGTATCTGGAGTATCAGCATTTGTGGGTTCGATTACAGGCTCAAAATGGCCAGAAACAAATAACTTTCTTCTGAAACTCGTCAGTCTATTCTTGTTCTGAGAAATGAAGGCTATTCCATGTGAGAAATTGCCAAGAATCTGAAGATCTCGTACAACGCTGTGTACTACTCCCTTCACAGAACAGAGCAAACTGGCTCTAACCAAAATAGAAAGAGGAGTGGGAGGCCCCGTTGCACAACTGAGCAAGAGGACAAGTACATTAGTGTCTAGTTTGAGAAACAGACGCCTCACAAGTCCTCAAATGGCAGCTTCATTAAATAGTACCCGCAAAACACCAGTCTCAACGTCAACAGTGAAGAGGCGACTCCGGGATGCTGGCCTTCTAGGCAGAATGGCTTTTTCTTTGCAACATCTGACTGGCCAATAAAAAGAAAAGATTATGATGGGCAAAAGAACACAGACAGTGGACAGAGGAAGATTGGAAAAAAAGTGTTATGAGCAGACAAATCTACGTTTGAGGTGTTCGGATCACAAGGAGACGCTGAAAAGATGCTGGAGGAGTGCTTGACGCCATCTGTCAAGCATGGTGGAGGCAATGTGATGGTCTGGGGGTGCTTTGGTGCTGGTAAAGTGGGGGATTTGTACAGGGTAAAAGGGATCTTGAAGAAGGAAGACTATCACTCCATTTTGCCATGCCAAGCCATACCCTGTGGACGGCGTTTAATTGGTTTCCTCCTACAACAGGACAATGACCCAAAGCACAGCTCCAAACTATGTAAGAACTATTTAGGGAAGAAGCAGTCAGCTGGTATTCTGTCTATAATGGAGTGGCCAGCACAGTCACCGGATCTCAACCCTATTGAGCTGTTGTGTGAGCAGCTTGACCGTATGGTACGTAAGAAGTGCCCATCAAGCCAATCCAACTTGTGGGAGGTGCTTCAGGAAGCATGGGGTGAAATCTCTTCAGATTACCTCTTCAACTAGAATGCCAAAGGTCTGCAAGGCTGAGTTTGAAGCAAAGTTTGAAGGACACAATAATTATTTCGATTTAAAAATCATTATTTATAACCTTGACTATATTTCCTATTCATTTTGCGACTCATTTCGTGTACGTTTTCATGGAAAACAAGGACATTTCTAAGTGACCCCAAACTTTTGAATGGTAGTGTGTGTCCATCAACTTCTCTCTCCTTCGTTCACTTCGGTTTTATTCAACTAAAGGTGTTGTATGTTATTCCTACATATCTGCTATCTTAAATTGATCACTCTGACGCAGAGGATTTTAAGCAGGTACTGCTAACTTGTAGTGTATTCAATGTTTTTAAAAAAAAAGGCTTCTAAATTTCCAATTTCAGACTTGGAATTGCCCAAATTAAAAATGTATCTACCCTTAGAAAACATTTTCCATTTGTATTAATAATCCACATAATAATTCCCTGTTGCTGCAGGATGACTTTCCTGCTGTGAAACCTGGTCCAAATTTTAAGATGGCACATTTGGAACTTCTCGATGTCACTTCCTTTACGGTGAAATCCTGTTGTATGTAGTTGTTGCCTCAGGCTGCGAGTACTTTTTGTTCCTCCACTCACGGCGGTGTTATGAATACCTTTCACGCATCTTCTGTTCCAGTTTAAATTGTTCCAGTTTAAATTGTTCCAGTTTAAATTGTTCCAGTTTCATTGTTCCAGTTTCATTGTTCCAGTTTCATTGTTCCAGTTTAAATTGTTCCAGTTTAAATTGTTCCAGTTTAAATTATTTTTAAAGTAGCTCGGTTGTCTTTCCCAGCTGTTACTGTCCCTCAAAACATTTTATGACCCAAGTAGGACATAAGTGAAATCGATCACCTTGATTTCAAAATATTTTATTATGTGTGGTTAATTAAGTCATCTATTGTTTTGATTCGGGCTAAGGGGATCTGTCCTCTTCTCTTGTGCGGTAGATTGTTGATGGCGTAGTTCAGAGCATCAAACTCATCACTGAAGATGCCAGTCGACGTATCGCCGAGTATGCCTTTGAGTATGCAAGAAATAACCAAAGAAACAGTGTCACAGCTGTTCACAAAGCCAACATCATGTAAGTCTTTTTTTAGCTCCAGAATCAAATAGGCTGTGGAATCTTAGAAATTGTAAAAAAATATATATATATATTGTGCAGTTGTGGATCATTTCAAAATGAGAAGCAAATATCGACTAAATGTATGATCACCGTGGGTCAATTACAGTCGAAACAGAATGATAAGATATAACATGTTATTGGTCATGTACACACATTTAGCAGAGGTTATCGCAGGTGCAGTGAAATGCTTATGTTCCAACAGTGCAGTAATACCTAGCAATACAAAACGGTACACACAAATATTTCTTTTTATTAAAGAACATTTCAGAATGAGCACATCAATGGCACCAGTATTCTAGGCATTAAACTAATGTGCCTGGTAATCTGTCGTTCTGCCCCTGAACAAGGCAGTTAACCCACTGTTCCCCGGGAGCCGAAGACGTGGATGTCGATTTAAGGCAGCCCCCCGCACCTCTCTGATTCAGAGGGGTTGGGTTAAATGCGGAAGACACATTTCGGTTGAAGGCATTCGGTTGTACAACTGAGAAATAATGGTGACTTTGACTTTTGACTTTGGTGTTTTCTCTTGATGTTGTGACCAGGCGGATGTCAGACGGGCTGTTCCTGAGGAAATGCAGAGAGGTGGCTGAGAACTTCAAGGACATCAAGTTTACTGAGATGTACCTGGACACAGTGTGTCTCAACGTATGTACACTCCTTTACACTGTTCGTCTACGCGACGCTGTTCTGATGCATATCCAATTCTCTGTCCTAAAGCCTCATTTACACCAACCGCTTCAATCCAAAGTCCGCTCCCGTCTGCGTGTTTTCCAAGCACCTCCTTTTGAAAGGTGACCTTGTGGATGCAGAGATTTGACCATGCCGACGGGAGTGGAAGTTCAATATTGCGTCATTCCGTTGGCGCAGACCTAGCAGATGACCCGGAAGCTGAAGGTAGAAATTAGGCTTAATGAGTTTCTCATGTTTCAGCAGTAGATGGAAACGGGGCTTAATCAGTGTCTCATGTTTCAGCAGTAGATGGAAACGGGGCTTAATCAGTGTCTCATGTTTCAGCAGTAGATGGAAACGGGGCTTAATCAGTGTCTCATGTTTCAGCAGTAGATGGAAACGGGGCTTAATCAGTGTCTCATGTTTCAGCAGTAGATGGAAACGGGGCTTAATCAGTGTCTCATGTTTCAGCAGTAGATGGAAACGGGGCTTAATAACTTCTTGGGGACCAGTGGGGCGCTAGCGGGCTCCTCCCGACACTACCAGGTAAAATGTAAAGCGCCAAATTCAAAATCCAAAAGTTGAATTATTAAACATCCACCAATATACAGTGGGGCAAAAAAGTATTTAGTCAGCCACCAATTGTGCAAGTTCTCTCACTTAAAAAGATGAGAGGCCTGTAATTTTCATCATAGGTACACTTCAACTATGACAGACAAAATGAGGAAAAGATATCCAGAAAATCACATGGAAAATAAGTATTTGGTCACATACAAACAAGCAAGATTTCTGGCTCTCACAGACCTGTAACTTCTTCTTTAAGAGTCTCCTCTGTCCTCCACTCGTTACCTGTATTAATGGCACCTGTTTGAACTTGTTATCAGTATAAAAGACACCTGTCCACAACCTCAAACAGTCACACTCCAAACTCCACTATGGCCAAGACCAAAGAGCTGTCAAAGGACACCAGAAACAAAATTGTAGACCTGCACCAGGTTGGGAAGACTGAATCTGCAATAGGTAAGCAGCTTGGTTTGAAGAAATCAACTGTGGGAGCAATTATTAGGAAATGGAAGACATACAAGACCACTGATAATCTTCCTCGATCTGGGGCTCCACGCAAGATCTCACCCCGTGGGGTCAAAATGATCACAAGAACGGTGAGCAGAAATCCCAGAACCACACGGGGGGACCTAGTGAATGACCTGCAGAGAGCTGGGACCAAAGTAACAGAGCCTACCATCAGTAACACACTATGCCGCCAGGGACTCAAATCCTGCAGTGCCAGGCGTGTCCCCCTGCTTAAGCCAGTACATGTTCAGGCCCGTCTGAAGTTTGCTAGAGAGCATTTGGATGATCCAGATGAGGATTGGGAGAATGTCATATGGTCAGATGAAACCAAAATAGAACTTTTTGGTAAAAACTCAACTAAATCGTGTTTGGAGGACAAAGAATGCTGAGTTGCATCCAAAGAACACCATACCTACTGTGAAGCATGGGGGTGGAAACATCATGCTTTGGGGCTGTTTTTCTGCAAAGGGACCAGGGCGACTGATCCGTGTAAAGGAAAGAATGAATGGGGCCATGTATCGTGAGATTTTGAGTGAAAACCTCCTTCCATCAGCAAGGGCATTGAAGATGAAGCGTGGCTGGGTCTTTCAGCATGACAATGATCCCAAACACATCGCCCGAACGAAGGAGTGGCCGTGAGAAGCATTTCAAGGTCCTGGAGTGGCCTAGCCAGTCTCCAGATCTCAACCCCATAGAAAATCTTTGGAGGGAGTTGAAAGTCCGTGTTGCCCAGCGACAGCCCCAAAACATCACTGCTCTAGAGGAGATCTGCATGGAGGAATGGGCCAAAATACCAGCAACAGTGTGTGAAAACCTTGTGAAGACTTACAGAAAACGTTTGACCTCTGTCATTGCCAACAAAGGGTATATAACAAAGTATTGAGATAAACTTTTGTTATTGACCAAATACTTATTTTCCACCATAATTTGCAAATAAATAAATAAAAAATCCTACAATGTGATTTTTCTGGATTTCTTTTTCTCATTTCGTCTGTCATAGTTGAAGTGTACCTATGATGAAAATTACAGGCCTCTCTCATCTTTTTAAGTTGGAGAACTTGCACAATTGGTGGCTGACTAAATACTTTTTTCCCCCACTGTACAAGTGTTCCATACTCATCAAAAGCTCTGTTTCTTGGCAATATCACAGCGTTGTCAGATTTCAAAAAGGCTTTACGGCGAAAGCAGCACATTTCATTGTTTGAGGGTAGCACCTCACATATTTTTCCAATAGCCATGTATCGATTAGCCATCATGGCACACACACAACACATTTCACAGCGAAAACAAATCAATTACCTGTTGAAGAACTTCTGCTGAGGTCATCCTAAGTGTCCAACGAAGACAATCCATGGTTCTTTTGTTAGAAAAAGTAACGTATTTTATCCATAAATCCTCCATTTGGTTTGCGCGTTATAATCAGAAAGCGACAGCCTCCACTAGTCCATTGAAGCGTGGCCTTGAACTCGTTCATCTTATACCTATAAACTTGTCCAAGAACATTCAAACATAGTTTTAAATGTATCCTTAGGAACACTTTTACGTATATTTACTATTATAAATCAACCGAATATAAACTGATCGATATGACGGTAAAAAGACACTGCGCGCTTTCGCAGGAGCGCGCCCTGCCTACTGTTGTCATCAAGGGGGGACTTCCTTGTTTGGTCTTCTTCTCTGGTCTTATTCATCCAAAATGAAAAAAATACACTGTCTCGAGACTGTTGACATCATAAGGAAGCGACGGGTACTGCATTCATATGCCCTTATATGGTCATTTTCATTAGGGAGGGGTTCCCAAATGAGCAATGTGTCAAAATCACTTTTTCCAGGACAGAAATTCCTCGGGGTTTCGCCTGCTATATGCGTTCTGTTTTACTCACAGACAAATGGTTAACAGTTTTGGAAAATCCAGAGTATGTCCTATCCAATGGTACCAAATATATGCATATCCTATTTTCTGGGCCTGAATGGGAGGCATTTTACTTTGGGCACGCCAGGCTCTCCAAAACCGACCCCTCAGCTGCCTCTCCCTAACAAGTTAATCAGGTTCTCATGTTGGAGCAGTAGATGGAAACGTGGCTTAATCAGGGTCTCATGTTTCAGCAGTAGATGGAAACGGGGCTTAATCAGATTGTCATGTTGAATATTTCAGATGGTGCAAGATCCCACCCAGTTTGACGTCCTGGTGATGCCCAACCTGTACGGTGACATTCTCAGGTCAGTTACTATTTATTTGCACGTGTCAGTATTAATTCAGCGCTGTTGAATGCAATTTGTTTAAGCTATTAATTCAAACATTAATAGCTTAGCAGAGTTTGGCACTTATTGGAGCCTAATACTGTCTTTCATTCGTTTTGCGCCTACGTGACTGGATGATTGTGCTAACTAAAGGCTGTGGCTACTACTACAGATAGTGAGTGTGTGTGTGTGTCATGTATTGCAGTGATCTGTGTGCTGGACTTATTGGAGGTCTGGGTGTCACTCCTAGTGGAAACATCGGCGCCAATGGAGTCGCCATTTTTGAATCGGTTTGTCTCGCTCTTTACTTGGCTGTTATAATCTGAATATGTTTAGCTACTGTCTCTCTCTCTCAACCGTTTGATAAAACGCAAAGCTTCTCGTCCTGTTAAGTCTATTGTGCAATAACTAAACATGTTTGTTTTTGTCGAAGACTTTCCCACTCTTTCAACAAAAACAATAATACGAGAGACGTCCTATATTTCAATAAGTTGTCCATTCTAATCGATGTACGGAAGCTTGTTCCAGCGTTGAGAGTAGGTGACGCTTTAACATTGTCCCTGTACCCCTGTGGTATCCAGGTCCATGGGACGGCGCCCGACATAGCCGGTCTGGACATGGCCAACCCTACAGCTCTGCTGCTCAGTGCTGTGATGATGCTGCGTCACATGGGCATGCACGACTACGGCAAGAAGATCGAGACCGCCTGTTTCGACACCATCAGAGACAAGAAGGTTGGCTAGTTGGGGGGGTTTTCATTACCCCAATAGGGACTATTGTGGCTGTTGCATATCGGTACCGCAATACATTTAGAAGTGGAGGTGCCCCCGGGGGAGAAGTAGTAGGACTTTCTTGTTCTTGGAGGACCGCTCAGAGAGTCTGCTCTCTTCTATCCGATGCCAGGGGAGGGAGGTGTATTGTATGGTGGATGTTTGGCTAGTTGGTTTACGATATGTTGGCTCCCCCTGGACACTACACCTCCCTCCGGGTGCCGGAAGGAGGTCCGTAGATCTAGCACAACAGATTTTTTTGTTCAGTTGATCATTGGATGCAAAATCTGCTTTTTTTCAATGAATTCATGGGGCTGTTTTCTATCCTCTCCCAGGTGCTGACCGGGGACCTTGGTGGGAAGTCGAAGTGCTCCGAGTTTACAGAGGAGATCTGCCGCAGAGTGCGAGACATGGACTGAAACGACGACTGTTGATTTTCAGAAGAAGACTTCCATAAGAATTCAACCGCTGCTTTGAACTGTACTCCTGACGACTCTGGGGGGCGTTCCAGGTTGCCAGTACTGCAGTCTTACGTTACTGTGTCATATTTACGTAGGGTTCCTGAGAATTGACAATTCGTCAGGTTTTCTAGAAAAATAGAAATTAGATAATCTGCGCAGTGTGACTGCAATAAATCACGACCTGGAACGCGCCCTATATGGAACGATATTCACTCTTAAGGTGTATTTAAGCACAATTTTACTCACATGATCATTTCATGGGGCAAGCTTCCCCGAAAGTTATTACTTGCCTCTATCCTACATGGCACTCCAGCTGTGTTGTCTGGCAGTGGTTCTGGTCGTTGCTAGTTTATTTTTTTAAACGGTAAATGTAATGCTAACAGCTTCAAATGTACTCTATTTATTGTTACCAGTCAGTTTCCTGTGCATGATTGGATTGTAATTGTACCGGGTCTCATGTCATGTCTCTTTTCTGTTTCGCGTTCCATACACACATACATAAAAAAATGTGATTAGATGACTTAAAGCCTGACGTCTCCATTATTTTTGTTAACAGGTACAGTGTATTGTTATTGCAAAGCAAGTTGGATAAATTTTCACCGGGATTTGATTACTTTGTCTTGTATCCCTAAGTCAGCCATTTGTGTTTATGGAAAGGTCACTTTTGACCTACATTATATCGTCAAACATTTGTCATCTGATTCAGTCTGGTATCTCAGTGTGACAGTATTACTACCAATCTGGCAACCCAGATGAGAGGATGCTTCCGGTTGTCACTCGTTGCCACCGACAAAATAGGCTATATAAAAAAAAATATATATATATTTACTGTTTGGTCTTAATTTAGGGTTAAGCACTAGGGTTTTTTTTAAGTGTGTGTTAGGTTTTAAAATCCGATTTGAAGAGACATTTGAGAACTAGTCTAGGGTTTATAGCGCAATACTTCTGACTTTGTGGCTGTGGTAACCGGTGACTACCACGTTTCCGTCCTCGGTTCCTAACTTCTGTCCCGCCTATTCGGTGTTCCGTCATTAAACTACCCCCTGTCGTGTCCCCCTGTACTGGATGGGTAGTCCGTGGATCGGAGAGGTGCAACCAGCAGCGAATAGATACAACACTGTTTGCTACGTTCCAGACATTCTAATCAAGTTGTCGGGGAAGAAAGAAGCGGAGACATGGCGAAGACCTATGATTATCTTTTTAAATTGCTACTGATCGGGGACAGCGGTGTCGGCAAGACGTGTCTCCTCTTCCGATTCAGCGAAGATGCCTTCAACACTACCTTCATATCAACAATAGGTCCGTTTTCTCTCTTTCTAACACTCGGTGTTTTTTTTTGTTTTTGAACAATGCTCCGTTACAATAATCATTCTCTACTGTCATGCTGTGGACAATTAGAGGGACGAATTCCCGACAGGAAACGGGCCTAGAATCATCACATTGTGCGTCAATTCACATATAGAAAATGGTTTTGTTAAATTGAAGGAGAGCTCTTGTCATGTTTTTATACCGTAGGCCTAGTTGTATCACCCTGCCAACTCTGTATTTGTAAGCTAAGCTGCCATCTATCTTCCAGGGCTCATATTTGTGACCTGTTGGCTGTCAGACAGCTTGATTGTCAGCTGTAGGGGGCTCATGCATGGCACTGACAGTATTCCTGACCAGGGCTTTTGTTTTATCAGACAAAGAACATAACGTTATACTGGTAGCTGCCAAAATAATGGAAACACTTGAGCAAACGAGGGATACAAAGTATATTGAAACACAGGTGTGCTTCCTGAGTTAATTAAGCAATTATCATTCCATCATGTGGAAGGTCATGTATGATAATGCTGGGCAGGGCATTATTTTGGCGACCATGGCTCTGCCCCTATAGGATGACGATGATGCCCCCTTGTCCTCATGGCAGGAGTGGTCACTGAATGGTTCGATGAGTACGAAAGCGATGTGAAACCGTATGCCACGGCCGTCCCAGTCACCAGATCTCAACCCAGTTGAACTCTTATGGGAGATTCTGGAGTGGGGACTGAGACAGCGTTTTCCACCACCACCATCAACAAAACACCAAATGATGCAATTTCTCCTGGAAGAACGGTGTGGCGTCCCTCCAATAGAGTTCCAGACACTTGTAGAATCTATGCCGAGGTGCATTGAAGCCGTTCTGGCTGGTGGTGGCCCAACGACCCTATTAACACACGCTATGTTGGGGTTTCCTTTGTTTTGGCAGGTACCTGTAGTTATTGTCTGTCCTACATGTCCATGTTTTTTTTTTTAGAGGTGTTTGTATTCTGGGTGTGTAAATGGACCCTAAACTGGAGGTGACGTATGGATTTGTTACCACAAGAGTAGTTTGACTAGGTGGATTTACCACATTTCTCTACAGAGAGACAGACCGCTATGGTTATGTTGGGGGGTTTCTTGTGTTGATAGAAATCTACTTTTGACACGACAGACTTTCAGATTGAGTGTGAAATGGGAAACCCCTTCACTGCTCGTTGACTGTCAGTTACCTTTGGGTGGGTGGAGTGTTCATCGTATGTACTTAAAACCCAACAATGATCAATTGAAATGGCCTCCAGGTTATGTTTATGACACACAGGTTCAGAGATAGCACACATTCTATACTTTTCCCCCTTGTAAATAAACTGAGTTTACATGACACACACACACGTAAAGGACACATGCTGCTTGCTAAGCGAGTACCACTTTCTCCCGATTCGGCCCATACCTTGCGAGAAACCGGCGAAGCATCTTACCATTAGGCGCCACGCAAAAAGCTAGCTATTCGCTGGCACAAGTGGGGTCTCTTCAGACTGAGGAGTAGGTTTCACACGTCCCCATGTGCCACACACACACACACCCCTGTAAGTGTGGAACAACACTTTTCTGAACTCTTGTCTTGAAAACTAAAGTCACCATTACTCCCAAACAACTGATCCTCATTGGTCATCGTCATTCACCAAGACTTTAGTCTGTATTGTTTGTGGACTAGGTCAACAGAAAGAAGCAGCAGCTGTTTGGTCACACTCGTTGTTAATGAAGTGAATGCTACCAGCTATGAGGTCATTTCCTGTGAGTAGAATAGAATGCCAGGAAGGTGTTCATTACTTCAGACTGGGTGTGCGTCCCAAATGACGCCCTATTCCCTTTTATAGTGCACTACCTCTTACTGGAGTACCGTATGGCTCTGGTCAAAAGTAGTGCACTGTTTAGGCCATTTGGGACGCAGCCTGTGACTGCTCCAAGGCCCACCCTGGGACTCTGTTGAATAGAAACAACATCAACATGGAGCTTTGGGACTCTGTTGAATAGAAACAACATCAACATGGAGCTTTGAGACTCTGTTGAATAGAAACACCATCAACATGGAGCTTTGAGACTCTGTGGAATAGAAACACCATCAACATGGAGCTTTGAGACTCTGTGGAATAGAAACACCATCAACATGGAGCTTTGAGACTGTTGAATAGAAACACCATCAACATGGAGCTTTGAGACTCTGTGGAATAGAAACACCATCAACATGGAGCTTTGAGTCTCTGTTGAATAGAAACACCATCAACATGGAGCTTTGAGAGACTGTTGAATAGAAACACCATCAACATGGAGCTTTGAGAGACTGTTGAATAGAAACACCATCAACATGGAGCTTTGAGACTCTGTGGAATAGAAACAACATCAACATGGAGCTTTGAGACTCTGTGGAATAGAAACACCATCAACATGGAGCTTTGAGACTCTGTTGAATCGAAACACCATCAACATGGAGCTTTGAGACTCTGTTGAATAGAAACACCATCAACATGGAGCTTTGAGACTCTGTTGAATAGAAACACCATCAACATGGAGCTTTGAGACTCTGTTGAATAGAAACACCATCAACATGGAGCTTTGAGACTCTGTTGAATAGAAACACCATCAACATGGAGCTTTGAGACTCTGTTGAATAGAAACACCATCAACATGGAGCTTTGAGTCTCTGTTGAATAGAAACACCATCAACATGGAGCTTTGAGACTGTTGAATAGAAACACCATCAACATGGAGCTTTGAGACTCTGTTGAATAGAAACACCATCAACATGGAGCTTTGAGACTCTGTGGAATAGAAACAACATCAACATGGAGCTTTGAGACTCTGTTGAATAGAAACACCATCAACATGGAGCTTTGAGACTCTGTTGAATAGAAACACCATCAACATGGAGCTTTGAGACTCTGTTGAATAGAAACACCATCAACATGGAGCTTTGAGACTCTGTGGAATAGAAACAACATCAACATAGAGCTTTGAGACTCTGTGGAATAGAAACACCATCAACATGGAGCTTTGAGACTCTGTTGAATAGAAACAACATCAACATAGAGCTTTGAGACTCTGAATAGAAACAACAGCTTTTTAAACTGTTGTTAGGTCCCAAATTAGTATTTAGCGAGGCGATCTGTTTAAGATTGCTTGATTCGATTCTTTTAATTCTGTTTTGTAGAGCCATTAAGATATATTATTTAGCTTTTCTCACCAATCCCTACTGTCTGTCACAGACTCGTATAGAAAGTTACACTACCCTTAGATACACTATATATACAAACGTATGTGGACACCCCTTCAAATGAGTGGATTCGGCTATTTCAGCCACATCCGTTGCTGACGTGTATAAAATCAAGGCTCATTAGCCTCTGAATTGACAGCTCTGTGGGCCCTGGTCAAAAGTAGTGCACTATTTAGGGAATAGGGTGCCATAGGGCCCTGGTCAAAAGTAGTGCACTATTTAGGGAATAGGGTGCCATTTCAGACATGGCCTGTGTTTTTCATCACCGTAGTTCCCAACTTAACAACCTCTTCAGCCTGTCGCTCTTCCACCACTCTCAGACCTGTCTGTCTGTCTGTCTGTCTGTCTGCATCCCTTCAGCCTGTCACTCTTCCACCACTCTCAGACCGTCTGTCTGTCTGTCTGTCTGTCTGTCTGCATCCCTTCAGGCTGTCGCTCTTCCATCACTCTCAGACCTCCTGTCTGTCTGTCTGTCTGTCTGCATCCCTTCAGCCTGTCACTCTTCCACCACTCTCAGACCGTCTGTCTGTCTGTCTGTCTGTCTGTCTGCATCCCTTCAGCCTGTCGCTCTTCCACCACTCTCATACCTCCTGTCTGTCTGTCTGTCTGTCTGCATCCCTTCAGCCTGTCGCTCTTCTACCACTCTCAGACCTGTCTGTCTGTCTGTCTGTCTGCATCCCTTCAGCCTGTCGCTCTTCCACCACTCTCAGACCTGTCTGTCTGTCTGTCTGTCTGTCTGCATCCCTTCAGCCTGTCGCTCTTCCACCACTCTCAGACCTGTCTGTCTGTCTGCATCCCTTCAGGCTGTCGCTCTTCCATCACTCTCAGACCTCCTGTCTGTCTGTCTGTCTGTCTGCATCCCTTCAGGCTGTCGCTCTTCCATCACTCTCAGACCTCCTGTCTGTCTGTCTGTCTGCATCCCTTCAGCCTGTCACTCTTCCACCACTCTCAGACCGTCTGTCTGTCTGTCTGCGTTCCAAATGGAACCCTATTTCCTATATAGTGCACTAGGGAATAGGGGGCCATTTGGATTGCCCTCCTGTGTTTCCTGTGCGTCACGGAGGACAAGGTTGTTGAATTGTTTCAGTCCGGTTGGTGTGGAGCGTCGCGGCGAGGAGAATCTTCCTGAGTGAAACAGGAAGTGAGAAGTGTATTTTAATTTTTTTCCTCCGAACAGGAAGACACTCGCTCAGAGAGCAGAGAAGAAGTACGTATAGATAGGCCAGCTCTACTCTATTCTACAGACACAGCAGCAGTAGTCTAGTTTGACATCAGGTGACCTGGTCTATCCTGTTTTGAATTCTGCTGTCTGAAGTGGACACCATGGACATAGGTGCCATAATGTATTGTGTGTGTGTGTGAAGCAGCACAGTTCTCTCACTCAGTACAGTTCTGTGATGTTATTGTGCAGTATGAATGCTGGGAACTGTACGGCCAAGATGGTGAATTGCTAATGAGACCCCTACTGTACAGTACTGTATTAGTGTTGGGAATTTAAAGGGCGAATGTGAAATGACCCCCCAGCTCAGCCTGTATACAGTAATCTGTAGTAACAGAAGCAGCACTGTCATAACCCTCCTCTGTCTCGTGAGCCATCAGCTGACCAGCTGTTGTATTCAGGGTGGGGCGCAAGTGTGTGTGTGTGCAAGTGTGTACGTACATACACTGTATCTTCCGTCCGTGTGTCACTCACATCTCTTCCTGTGTGTGAGGCCTGAGCAGAGAGGTCAGTGAACTGAGGGTGGGCCACGCTGCAGGCTTCCTTAATCACCACCCCTAACCAGCCCCCTCTGGCCAGGCTCTGGTTCCTCTTCCTGGACACAAGTGACTGGCTGGGAGGGGAAGGGCCCTGTTGGAGCCAGCACAGAGGGGGAAGGAAAGTCTCTCTCTCTCACTCTGATGTACTGACTGACTGCCAGTAACCCCACGCAGTGCAGAGCCACCGATGCAGCTCTTTCCATTCCTCTGCAGGCCCAGCAGAATGCTCCAGCCACCAGCCAGCCTCCTTCAAAAGAACGGAAGTTGAATCACAGCCATTGGAATTCACCCCACTGTCAAGTGAATTCACCAACTAGAGAATTATTTCATTGTTGTGACTTCTTCTGTTAGTACTTCTGGGGGAGGATAGTTCAGTTTTGGTTCTGTTTCAGTCATTCTATTGCCCTGAACGTGGTTGAGGAAGACTTCTTGAAGATAGTTAGAAAGACCTTGGAAAGGGAACAAAGCTAGCGGCCGCGTCGTCCGTATCCTGAAGATCTTGGGTTAGAGGTTTTATCCCTCTAGAGGCAGGAAGGGAAGTCCTGTGTAGTTACGGCCCGGCTACGATATAGCCATCGGCCCGTCCGGCGTTGCCATTAACCGCTGAGCAAATACTTCCTTTGAAATCAATGAAAGATGCTTCACTGTGTTGTGCTCGCATTGTGTCACGTCCAATGGAAGCGTCCAAGCTCAATCATCGGCGAGGTTCAATTCTCGATGGATGACGCCCGTTCATTCTGTCTGATGAATATAAATGATGAGCAATAAAATGGATTTTGGTTGCAGGTGGCCTCGACTGGACATCACTGGTTATGGCCTCCACTAGACACCACTGGTTATGGCCTCCACTAGACTCCACTGGTTATGGCCTCCACTAGACACCACTGGTTATGGCCTCCACTAGACACCACTGGTTATGGCCTCCACTAGACACCACTGGCCTCCACTAGACACCACTGGCCTCCACTAGACACCACTGGTTATGGCCTCCACTAGACACCACTAGTTATGGCCTCCACTAGACACCACTGGCCTCCACTAGACACCACTGGCCTCCACTAGACACCACTGGCCTCCACTAGACACCACTGGCCTCCACTAGACACCACTGGCCTCCACTAGACACCACTGGTTATGGCCTCCACTAGACACCACTGGTTATGGCCTCCACTAGACACCACTGGTTATGGCCTCCACTAGACACCACTGGCCTCCACTAGACACCACTGGTTATGGCCTCCACTAGACACCACTGGCCTCCACTAGACACCACTGGCCTCCACTAGACACCACTGGCCTCCACTAGACACCACTGGCCTCCACTAGACACCACTGGACACCACTGGCCTCCACTAGACACCACTGGCCTCCACTAGACACCACTGGTTATGGCCTCCACTAGACACCACTGGTTATGGCCTCCACTAGACACCACTGGTTATGGCCTCCACTAATCACCACTGGTTATGGCCTCCACTAGACACCACTGGTTACGGCCTCCACTAGACACCACTGGTTACGGCCTCCACTAGACACCACTGGTTACGGCCTCCACTAGACACCACTGGCCTCCACTAGACACCACTGGCCTCCACTAGACACCACTGGCCTCCACTAGACACCACTGGCCTCCACTAGACACCACTGGTTACGGCCTCCACTAGACACCACTGGTTACGGCCTCCACTAGACACCACTGGTTACGGCCTCCACTAGACACCACTGGTTACGGCCTCCACTAGACACCACTGGTTACGGTCTCCACTAGACACCACTGGTTACGGCCTCCACTAGACACCACTGGTTACGGCCTCCACTAGACACCACTGGTTACGGCCTCCACTAATCACCACTGGTTACGGCCTCCACTAGACACCACTGGCCTCCACTAGACACCACTGGCCTCCACTAGACACCACTGGCCTCCACTAGACACCACTGGCCTCCACTAGACACCACTGGCCTCCACTAGACACCACTGGCCTCCACTAGACACCACTGGTTACGGCCTCCACTAGACACCACTGGCCTCCACTAGACACCACTGGCCTCCACTAGACACCACTGGCCTCCACTAGACACCACTGGCCTCCACTAGACACCACTGGCCTCCACTAGACACCACTGGCCTCCACTAGACACCACTGGCCTCCACTAGACACCACTGGTTACGGCCTCCACTAGACACCACTGGTTACGGCCTCCACTAGACACCACTGGCCTCCACTAGACACCACTGGCCTCCACTAGACACCACTGGTTACGGCCTCCACTAATCACCACTGGTTACGGCCTCCACTAGACACCACTGGTTACGGCCTCCACTAGACACCACTGGTTACGGCCTCCACTAGACACCACTGGCCTCCACTAGACACCACTGGTTCTGGCCTCCACTAGACACCACTGGTTACGGCCTCCACTAGACACCACTGGTTCTGGCCTCCACTAGACACCACTGGTTCCGGCCTCCACTAGACAGCACTGGTTACGGCCTCCACTAGACACCACTGGCCTCCACTAGACACCACTGGCCTCCACTAGACACCACTGGCCTCCACTAGACACCACTGGCCTCCACTAGACACCACTGGTTACGGCCTCCACTAGACACCACTGGTTCGGCCTCCACTAATCACCACTGGTTACGGCCTCCACTAGACACCACTGGTTACGCCCTCCACTAGACACCACTGGTTACGCCCTCCACTAGACACCACTGGTTACGGCCTCCACTAGACACCACTGGCCTCCACTAGACACCACTGGTTATGGCCTCCACTAGACACCACTGGTTATGGCCTCCACTAGACACCACTGGTTATGGCCTCCACTAGACTCCACTGGTTATGGCCTCCACTAGACACCACTGCCTCCACTAGACACCACTGGTTATGGCCTCCACTAGACACCACTGGTTATGGCCTCCACTAGACACCACTGGTTATGGCCTCCACTAGACACCACTGGTTATGGCCTCCACTAGACACCACTGGTTATGGCCTCCACTAGACACCACTGGCCTCCACTAGACACCACTGGCCTCCACTAGACACCACTGGCCTCCACTAGACACCACTGGTTACGGCCTCCACTAGACACCACTGGTTACGGCCTCCACTAATCACCACTGGTTACGGCCTCCACTAGACACCACTGGTTACGCCCTCCACTAGACACCACTGGTTACGCCCTCCACTAGACACCACTGGTTACGGCCTCCACTAGACACCACTGGTTACGGCCTCCACTAGACACCACTGGTTACGGCCTCCACTAGACACCACTGGTTACGGCCTCCACTAGACACCACTGGTTACGGCCTCCACTAGACACCACTGGTTACGGCCTCCACTAGACCGATGGCAAAGCAACTCTTAGCAACTCTTAGTTAGCGAGCAGCACTGTCCCATCAGTGGCTATTGTAAAGCCCCTGTATAAACCCTAGGATACCACAGCAGTGTCTCTAGAACAGGAATGTAGCATCCTCATCTTGCACTAACTGAAAGTAGGAGGCTATTAAACCTACAGAAAGCATTTGAAACTTTAGCCTGCAGCAGAGGACTGTAACAGAAGACATGTCTCATTTGCTACGTAGACCATTTTATTCAATTCAATTGAGCTTTATGTATCCCCTGAGGGACAAACGACTCTAGTATCTGTTCAGCGTCTGGTGTAACCGTTGGGTCTGTGTTCCCGGTAGACTGCTCTCGACATCCTGCAGTGGTGCTCTGCTCTCTCACCACTTCCTCTCCTCTCAGTGAGCCTGCCTACCTGCATCACCCTCCATCTTGCGTCCTGAATAGCACCCTATTCCCTATTCAGTCAAACGTAGTGCACTATATAGGGAATAGGTTGCCAGACCTGTGTCAAAAAGCCCTCCAGCCTAGCTAGCGCTAGGCTAGCTCATTATGTTTTAATATCAACACTTGTTCCAGTGACAGACTGATAATTGAGCAGGTATCCCACTTTCCTCTCCTGTTACTGGCTAGTGACTTGTCCCTCAGCGCTCAACGAGGACAGTTCGGATTGGAGCTCCTCTGTCATCAGGTTACAGAAGTACACCATAGCAACCTGCTATGTGCCAATAGATTCATACACACAGAACCTACACTGTTTGACAGACCGCTTTTAGGGGGGATACAGTTTTTTACCTTGTAGCCCTCTCTCTCTCTCTGTCTGTCTGTCTGTCTGTCTGTCTCTCTCTCTGTCTCTCTCTCTGTCTCTCTCTCTGTCTCTCTCTCTCTCTCTCTCTGTCTCTCTGTCTCTCTGTCTGTCTCTCTCTGTCTCTCTCTCTCTCTCTCTCTCTCTCTCTCTGTCTCTCTGTCTCTCTCTCTCTCTCTCTCTCAATTCAATTCAATTCAATTTGCTTTATTGGCATGACGTAACAAGGTACATATTGCCAAAGCTTACTTTTGATATTTACAATATGAAAATAATGACAATCAAAATTGTCAACAGGACAACAGTAACAACAATAACCAAAATAACCACATTGAACAACAACAATAAGCATACAGTAGAAGACATGTGCAGGTTGATTGGTCTGTCTCTCTCTCTGTCTGTCTCTCTCTGTCTCTCTCTCTCTCTGTCTCTCTCTCTGTCTGTCTCTCTCTCTCTCTCTCTCTCTCTCTCTCTCTCTCTCTCTCTCTCTGTCTCTCTCTCTGTCTCTCTCTCTGTCTCTCTCTCTGTCTCTCTCTCTGTCTCTCTCTCTGTCTCTCTCTCTGTCTCTCTCTGTCTCTCTGTCTGTCTGTCTGTCTGTCTGTCTGTCTGTCTCTCTCTCTCTCTCTCTCTCTCTCTCTCTCTCTCTCTCTCTCTCTCTCACTGTCTGTCTGTCTGTCTCTGTCTGTCTCTGTCTGTCTGTCTGTCTCTCTCTCTCTGTCTTTCTCTGTCTCTCCCTCTGTCATATGTTATCACCGTCACTAGGGCCATGAAAGTGATAAGGTCAAGTAATTTGTATGGGGCAACAGCTCCAGCTGCTCTCAGGACAGGCTTTATTTAGCTGTGAGCGAACACAGTGTATCCAAAGGGGTTAGGTTACCTACCCTGGGCCTGAATGGTCCATTCTACCATACCCTGGGCCTGAATTATTTGTCCTGTTTCTACCCTTGGCCTGAATGGTCCATCCTGTCCTACAGTGGGTCTGTGGTTCTACCTGAAGCAGGCCCAGGGCCAGGAGAACCTTTACCGTGATTGGCTACAGATCACTCCAGGGATGCATCTCATATAGCACCCTATTCCCTTAATGTGCACAACCCCTGGTCCTGGTCAACAGTAGTCCACTATAACCCTGGCCCTGGTCAACAGTAGTCCACTATAACCCTGGCCCTGGTCAACAGTAGTCCACTATAACCCTGGCCCTGGTCAACAGTAGTCCACTATAACCCTGGCCCTGGTCAACAGTAGTCCACTATAACCCTGGCCCTGGTCAACAGTAGTCCACTATAACCCTGGCCCTGGTCAACAGTAGTCCACTATAACCCTGGCCCTGGTCAACGGTAGTCCACTATAACCCTGGCCCTGGTCAACAGTAGTCCACTATAACCCTGGCCCTGGTCAACAGTAGTCCACTACAGGAAAAAGGGGCCATTTGGGGACGTACCCCAGATCACGATAGATCCTCCTGGATGACTGATCAGAGTGACTTCTACACCATGACTGGATGATCTTTACTATGATCAGAGTGACTTCTACACCATGACTGGATGATCTTTACTATGATCAGAGTGACTTCTACACCATGACTGGATGACTATTACTATGATCAGAATGACTTCCTCATCATGGCTGAAATGCTTGGCTCTATTCCGAGGTTTGTTTGCGGCTTGGATACATCCCCCCTGTAGGAATGTTTGCCTTCAGTCCTCAAGGCCTGTACCAGTGTTAATAGGAATGTTTACCTTCAGTCCACAAGGCCTGTACCAGTGTTAATAGGAATGTTTACCTTCAGTCCACAAGGCCTGTAACAGTGTTAATAGGTAGCTAGATGGTCTGTCATGTGAAGTTCAATACCAGTGATGCCAGGGGACTAAAGCCAGCCCCCAGCCAGCCCCCAGCTAGCCCCCAGTTAGCCCCCAGCCAGCCCCCAGCCAGCCCCCAGTTAGCCCCCAGCCAGCCCCCAGTTAGCCCCCTTTTTGCCCCCAGCCAGCCCCCAGTTTGCCCCCAGCCAGCCCCCAGCCAGCCCCCAGCCAGCCAGCCCCCAGCCAGCCCCCAGCCAGCCCCAGCCAGCCCCCAGCCAGCCCAGCCAGCCAGCCCCAGCCAGCTAGCCCCAGCCAGCCCCCAGCCAGCCCCCAGCCAGCCCCCAGCCAGCCCCCAGCCAGCCCCCAGCCAGCCCCAGTTATACCCCAGCTAGCCCCCAGCCAGCCAGCCCCAGCCAGCCCCCCAGCCAGCTAGCCCCCAGCCAGCCCCCAGCCAGCCAGCCCCAGCCAGCCAGCCCCAGTTAGCCCCCAGCCAGCCCCCAGCCAGCCCCCAGCCAGCCCCCAGTTAGCCACCAGCCAGCCCCCAGCCAGCCCCCTCAGTTATACCCCAGCCAGCCCCCAGCCAGCTAGCCCCCAGCCAGCCCCCAGCCAGCCCCCAGCTATCCCCAGTTGCCCCAGCCAGCCCCAGCCAGCCCCCAGCCAGCCAGCCCCCAGTTAGCCCCCAGCCAGCCCCCAGCCAGCCCCCAGCCAGCCCCCAGCCAGCCCCCAGCCAGCCCCCAGCCTGCCCCAGCCAGCCCCCCAGTTTGCCCCAGTTTGCCCCCAGCCAGCCCCCCAGCCAGCCCCCAGCCAGCCCCCAGCCCCAGCCAGCCTTTGCCCCAGCCAGCCCCCAGCCAGCCCCCAGCCAGCCCCCAGCCAGCCCCAGCCAGCCCCCCAGCCAGCCCCCAGCCAGCCCCAGCCAGCCCCCAGCCCCCAGCCAGCCAGCCCCCAGCCAGCCCCCAGCCATCCCCCCCCAGCCAGCCAGCCCCCAGCCATCCCCCAGCCAGCTAGCCCCCAGCCAGCCAGCCCCAGCTATCCCCAGTTAGGCCCCCAGCCAGCTAGCCCCAGCCAGCCCCCAGCCAGCCCCCAGTTAGCCCCCAGCCAGCCCCAGTTAGCCCCCAGCCAGCCCCCAGCCAGCCCCAGCCAGCCCCAGCTAGCCCCCAGTGGCCCCCAGCCAGCCCCCAGCCAGCCACCAGTTATACCCCAGCCAGCCCTGCCAGCCCCCAGCTATCCCCCCAGCTATCCCCAGTAGCCTCAGCCAGCCCCCAGCCAGCCAGCCCCAGCCAGCCCCCAGCTGTTAGCCCCCAGCCAGCCCCAGCCAGGCCCCCAGCCAGCCCCCAGCTAGCCAGCCCCAGCTAGCCAGCCCCCAGCCAGCCCCCAGCCAGCCCCCAGTTAGCCAGCCAGCCCCAGCCAGCCCCCAGCCAGCCCCCCAGTTTGCCCCCAGCCAGCCCCCAGTTTGCCCCCAGTTTGCCCCCAGCCAGGTCCCCAGCCAGCCTCAGCCAGCCCCCAGCCCCAGTTATACCCCCCAGCTAGCCCCCTTGCCCCCAGCTAGCCCCAGCCAGCCCCAGCCAGCCCCCAGCCAGCCCCCAGTTATACCCCCAGCCAGCCCCCAGCTGGCCCCCAGCCAGCTGGCCCCCAGCCAGCCCCAGCTATCCCCAGCTAGCCCCCAGCTATCCCCCAGCCAGCTGGCCCCAGCTAGCTAGCCCAGCTATCCCCAGTTGGCCCCCAGCTAGCTAGCCCCAGCCAGCCCCAGCTAGCCCAGTTAGCCCCAGCCAGCCCCAGTTGGCCCCAGCCAGCCCCAGCCAGCCCCAGCCAGGCCCCAGCCAGCCTCAGCCAGCCCCCAGCCAGCTCTCAGCCAGCCCCCAGTTATACCCCCCAGCCAGCCTCTGCCAGCCTCAGCCATCCCCCAGCTATCCCCAGTTAGCCCCCCCAGCCAGCCCCCAGCCAGCTAGCTCTCAGCCAGCCCCTCAGCCAGTTAGCCCCCAGCCAGCCCCCAGCCAGCCCCCAGCCAGCTAGCCCCCAGCCAGCCCCCAGCCAGCTAGCCCCCAGTTAGCTCCCAGCCAGCCCCCAGTTAGCCCCCCAGCCAGCCCCCAGCCAGCCCCCAGTTAGCCCCCAGCCAGCTCCCCCAGCCAGCCCCCAGCCAGCCCCCAGCTAGCCCCCAGTTATACCCCAGCTAGCCCCCAGCTAGCCCCTACCCACTGCCTCAGATGTAGTTTAACACTTTAGAAATGTTTTTCCTCACGTTTCCTCTGATTTCAGGTATTGACTTCAAAATCAGGACGATAGAGTTGGACGGGAAGAAGATCAAGCTCCAGATATGGTGAGTTTGCCTGGCTACCCAAATGCTACCCTAATGCTGTAGCTACTGCTCTATCAACATGGTTGTTACGTTGTACCGATGTTGTACTGTCTCTTCCAGGGACACAGCAGGTCAGGAGAGGTTCAGGACCATCACAACAGCCTACTACAGAGGAGCTATGGTAAGAACCGTCCACTGTCATGTCTCCAGAAGGTCACAGACTGAAACGACACAGATAAACAACTGGTGTGGAGGTGTGTGTGCGCGCGTTCCCAATGGGAGTCATCTTTTATAATAAATTGTAGCCTACTCTCTCTACCTGTCTCCGTATGTCTCCGGTCCAGTCATGCCAAACAGTCTCTCTAGTTAAGCTAGATGTCTCTATGTACTGCTTGTTAACACTGAGGTCCATCTTACAGATTTGCATGCTCTGTGTGTGTGGTGAAAACGATCGAATGGCCAGTTTGATCGGAGACTGTATACACAGGAAGGACCCAAGCCCATGGATTTATGTACACAGGGGAGTTTCCCTAGTGCTGTTGGACCATTCAATCACTGGGGCTGATACTGTTCTTACTATGGAGGGCTGTGTGTGTTACTATGGAGGGCCGTGTGGGTTACTATGGAGGGCTGTGTGTGTGTTACTATGGAGGGCCGTGTGGGTTACTATGGAGGGCCGTGTGTGTTACTATGGAGGGCCGTGTGGGTTACTATGGAGGGCTGTGTGTGTGTTACTATGGAGGGCCGTGTGTGTTACTATGGAGGGCCGTGTGTGTTACTATGGAGGGCCGTGTGTGTTACTATGGAGGGCCGTGTGTGTTACTATGGAGGGCTGTGTGTGTGTTACTATGGAGGGCCGTGTGTGTTACTATGGAGGGCCGCGTGTGTTACTATGGAGGGCCGTGTGTGTTACTATGGAGGGCCGTGTGTGTTACTATGGAGGGCTGTGTGTGTGTTACTATGGAGGGCCGTGTGTGTTACTATGGAGGGCCGTGTGTGTTACTATGGAGGGCTGTGTGTGTTACTATGGAGGGCTGTGTGTGTTACTATGGAGGGCTGTGTGTGTTACTATGGAGGGCTGTGTGTGTTACTATGGAGGGCTGTGTGTGTTACTATGGAGGGCTGTGTGTGTTACTATGGAGGGCTGTGTGTGTTACTATGGAGGGCCGTGTGTGTTACTATGGAGGGCTGTGTGTGTTACTATGGAGGGCCGTGTGTGTGTGGGTTACTATGGAGGGCTGTGTGTGTTACTATGGAGGGCTGTGTGTGTTACTATGGTGTGAGTGTGTGGGTTACTATGGAGGGCTGTGTGTGTTACTATGGTGTGAGTGTGTGGGTTACTATGGAGGGCTGTGTGTGTGTTACTATGGAGGGTTGTGTGTGTGTTACTATGGAGGGCCGTGTGTGTTACTATGGAGGGCCGTGTGTGTTACTATGGAGGGCCGTGTGTGTTACTATGGAGGGCCGTGTGTGTTACTATGGAGGGCCGTGTGTGTTACTATGGAGGGCTGTGTGTGTTACTATGGAGGGCTGTGTGTGTTACTATGGAGGGCTGTGTGTGTTACTATGGAGGGCTGTGTGTGTTACTATGGAGGGCCGTGTGTGTTACTATGGAGGGCTGTGTGTGTTACTATGGAGGGCCGTGTGTGTGTGGGTTACTATGGAGGGCTGTGTGTGTTACTATGGAGGGCTGTGTGTGTTACTATGGTGTGAGTGTGTGGGTTACTATGGAGGGCCGTGTGTGTTACTATGGTGTGTGTGTGTGGGTTACTATGGAGGGCCGTGTGCGTGTGTGTGTTACTATGGAGGGCCGTGTGTGTGTGTGTGTGTTACTATGGAGGGCCGTGGGGGTTATTATGGAGGACTGTGTGTGTGTGTGTTACTATGGAGGGTCGTGTGTGTTACTATGGAGGGTCGTGTGTGTGTGTTACTATGGAGGGCTGTGTTTGTGTGTGTAACTATGGAGGGTCGTGTGTGTTACTATGGAGGGCCGTGTGTGTGTGTGTGTTACTATGGAGGACTGTGTGTGTGTGTGTTACTTTGGAGGGCTGTGTGTGTTACTATGGAGGGTCGTGTGTGTGTGTGTGTGTGTGTTACTATGGAGGGCTGTGTTTGTGTGTGTAACTATGGAGGACCGTGTGTGTTACTATGGAGGGCCGTGTGTGTTACTATGGAGGACTGTGTGTGTGTAACTATGGAGGGTCGTGTGTGTTACTATGGAGGACTGTGTGTGTGTGTGTGTGTGTGTGTGTGTGTGTGTGTGTGTGTGTGTGTGTGTGTGTGTGTGTGTGTGTAACTATGGAGGGTCGTGTGTGTTACTATGGAGGGTCGTGTGAGTGTGTGGGTTACTAAGGAGGACTGTGTGTGTGTGTTACTATGGAGGGTCGTGTGTGTTACTATGGAGGGCTGTGTGTGTGTGTGTTACTTTGGAGGGCTGTGTGTGTTACTATGGAGGGTCGTGTGAGTGTGTGTGTTACTATGGAGGGCTGTGTGTCAACAGGGGCTGTTGGTCGACAGGGGCTGTTGGTCGACAGGGGCTGTTGGTCGACAGGGGCAGTTGGTCGACAGGGGCTGTTGGTCGACAGGGGCTGTTGGTCGACAGGGGCAGTTGGTCGACAGGGGCAGTTGGTCGACAGGGGCAGTTGGTCGACAGGGGCAGTTGGTCGACAGGGGCTGTTGGTCGACAGGGGCAGTTGGTCGACAGGGGCAGTTGGTCGACAGGGGCAGTTGGTCGACAGGGGCAGTTGGTCGACAGGGGCAGTTGGTCGACAGGGGCAGTTGGTCGACAGGGGCAGTTGGTCGACAGGGGCAGTTGGTCGACCGAGATGTTTCTTTAGTCGAACTGTAGCCAATGTATATTTTGGAGTTTATACTGTGGTCAGTTCCACTGCCTCAGAGTTCTAGTAGAATAGTCTGAACGATGTCTGTTCCACCTTATTCATTGCTGTGTATCCGGTTAGGAAATGTACTGTTGTTATGTTTTGCTTACTAACCAGCTTCTATATGTCAACTTTGTATGTAAATACATGTTTTGAAAACAACCTATTATTATTTTATTGAGGCAGGTTTATAAGGGCTTCAAGCCTGTAGTGATAACAGTCAGACACAAGGCCTTTACACAGCTCAGACACACCAGACATTTCACTGGGTCATGATTGGAATGGCGCTAGGATAGGTCTTTCCCTGTTAATGTCACGGCGTGTCACTTCCTCTGACGTCACTTCCTGTCCTTTGTCCAACAGGGTATCATGCTAGTGTATGACATCACTAACGAGAAGTCCTTCGAGAACATCAAGAACTGGATCAGGAACATTGAAGAGGTATGAAGCTACGGCAGCATGGTAGCCTAAACACAGATCAAGGGTGATGTGAGCTGGCAGCCAGCGGGTTGCTGGTATCAAATCCTAGATGCCATTGCCTGCCGTTGTACCCTTGAGCAAGGCACTTAACCCCCCACAACAACCACTCCCCGGGCTCTCAGTGTGGAAGTCCACTGTATTATTCAACTGTTCAGTAATCTTAATACATTTTCTATAACTTTTAATTAGCATGTAGGAGCTTTTTATAATGTCTGTATAATAAGCCTTATAATATATGTCTGTCTATGTGGCACCATTTCAACTGACTTAAAAGGGACATTACACAATTATTGAGCTAAGCTGAAGTACTAAGCAAGCATTTTCACACACACTGGCACGCACTGGCACGCTCTGGCACGCGCTAACACTCACTGGCACGCTGGCACGCACACAGACAGTTTCACACACCCGTTCCATTTCTATGAACTTTGCTGCCATGTTCTGGTAAAAGCATGGTGGTGCATCTTATGGCTGTATGAAAAACATGATCTCCAGTCTACAAGTATCAAAGAAACAGACAGTAATGAATCCAGCAGAAATCAAGTGGAAAGGGAGTTGTCTTCATTAGGGGAAAGGGGGGATACCTGGTCAGTTGTACAACTGAATGCCTTCAACTGAAATGTGTCTTCTGCATTTAACCCAACCCCTCTGAATCAGAGAGGTGCGGGGGGGGCTGCCTTAATCGACATCCATGTCTTTCGGCGCCCGGGGAACAGTGGGTTAACTGCCTTGTTCAGGTGGCAGAACAACAGATTTTTACCTTGTCAGCTCGGGGATTCGAACTTGCAACCTTTCGGTTAATAGTCCAACGCTCTAACCCTCTGTCTGTTGATCGCATGTAAAGTGAGTTATTGTTATCTTATGTAATCAATGATCAGTCTTCTCCTCCTCTGGCTGTCTGTCTGTCTGTCTGTCTGTAGCACTGATCCGTCTTCTGTCATTCTCTGTAGTATTAATCCGTCTTCTCTCATTCTGTGTGTCCGCAGCATGCCTCCTCTGACGTGGAGAGGATGATCCTAGGAAACAAGTGCGACATGAACGACAAAAGACAGGTGTCAAAAGAACGAGGAGAAAAGGTACGCAGGTACTCAGAGTTTCAGGGTCTCTGTGCGTTTCAGATAAGCACTGGCGAGTCTGAGATGTCTTGTTGCAGGTGCGTTGGAGACAATGTGATAACGTTCCCGAGACAAGAGAACCCCCCCCCCCCACACACACACTGCTCTTCATAGTATCTTTTGGTGTAAATGTACTCCCAGTTGTATGTTTGACATTACTCATAATATACAGCATGATCTGTCTGTCATAGCCAGCCCAGTTCTCCCTTCATGATGTAGTACAATTCCTCTGTAGATAGAAAGGTAACATCACTTTACGTTATGTGCTATGCCTCTTGGAATGTGTTGCATGGTGGGGGGTTGGGGGGATGGGAGGGGCTGCTGTTGATTTCTTTAAAAAAAAAAGTAAATCTGTAACATGAATTCTTAACATGAATTGTTCTCGTACTGTTTCTCTGTTTTATTTGGACAGTTGGCGATTGATTATGGCATCAAGTTCTTAGAAACGAGCGCTAAATCCAGCCTGAATGTGGAAGAGGTGAGTTCTGTCAATACTATTCATTTAGACCTACATATTTTTTTTAATGCTTCTCTCAGTCTTTTTCGTTGATAACAGGACATTTTCTCTAATCCACTGTTCCTGGCGTATACATTTTGTCTCCTTTTTGAACAGTCATTTTTCACACTGGGAAGAGACATAATGACGAGACTCAACAGAAAAATGGTGAGTTTTATTGTTGTGTAGCAGATGACACTCGTATGATGTACAATGCATACTTATCCAGAATGTAAGTTCCAACAGTAGTTGGCAGCAATGTGATCTTCAGAGTGGTAGTTGACCCTTAACACAAACCTTTTCACCCCCACCCCTGCTTCAGAACGGCACCAGTCCTCCAGGAGGTGGTGGGCCTGTCAAGATCACAGAGAACCGGTCAAAGAAGAACAGCTTCTTCAGATGTTCACTGTTCTAGTGGATCCATCCTCTCCTTTCCATGGACTGGTATAGCCTTTACCTTCACTGCTGCTTACCTCAGAGCTGAGCAGAACACACGCCCAACCCCTCACCAGGCCTGGGTACCAGGCTAACTACCTAGCACTCTTCCAAACCCTCACCAGGCCTGGGTACCAGGCTAACTACCTAGCACTCTTCCAAACCCTCACCAGGCCTGGGTACCAGGCTAACTACCTAGTACTCCTCCACACCCAAACTGGGTCTTGGCCTGGCTAGGGTACTTATTGCTGCTGAGCTGCCTGGCTATTCTGTAGGCTACAGAGGAAAGCGACTCGCCATCCCATTTAAAAATGACACATTAGAGAACCAACACAATTCTGAAAAGAAGAAGGAATGCCTCCAATGTGTTGTCCTAACTGCCCCCCTTTCTCCCTTCCCCAAAGGAGTTTGTCTAGGGCTGCGTCCCAAATGGAACCCTTTTCACTATATAGTGCGCTACTCTTCACCAGAGCCCTATTATGCAGGCTCTGGTCAAAAGTAGTGCACTATATAGGGAATAGGGTGGCATTCTGGACGCAGTGCATTTTCCCCCTAACAGCTCTGATTGACAGTTGAACCCTGTCTTCTGTGTTCTCTAACTCCCCTGGAAACGCTTTGTTGTTTGTCGGCTTCCTATTTAGCTGAATCTGCCTTTCCCTGTATTCACTCGATGCACAGTTCACTTTTCTTTTGTCCAGTGTCTTGTCTTTCTACCTACATCTTTCTGCGAGGAAAAAGATTGACACCTGAAAGGATTGGAAGAGTTGTTTGGCGTGGGGATCTCGGTTTGCTACTAGAGAAGAATATAAGTCATCACAAGTCATCATCACGTTCTCTTTTTAAAGTCATGAATGAACATGACTGCAGGGAGAGATGAAGAGAAAAGAGAGTATTGTGACTGCATGTAACTGTTGTTTAATATCCTACCAAAGCTGATGACGTCATTGTGGTGGTTGTTTCACCAAAGTCTTTTAATTTTATATAATCTTTATGTAATCGCACTGGAAATCGTTATGGATGTTTCAATGATTGTTAAAACACCGCCTCTGTCAAATAGGACACTGCAGTCAGTCGACGGTGCATCCCTTGTCCAGAGAACTAAAGGCTAGATTCAGATCCACTCTAAAGAGTTAAAGGATGCTCATTGCTTGGCACTTCAACTGATGACGGACTCAGAATTGGCTTCACTCAATCGGACGTAATGAATGACTAGTTTTTCTTTTGTCACTTAAGTCATGCACTTACAGAACTGAGTGGCCTCTACTTAACTTAAAACCACTGAGTAGCCTCTACTCAACTTAAAACCACTGAATAGCCTCTACTCAACTTAAAACCACTGAGTAGCCTCTACTCAACTTAAAACCACTGAGCAAACTCTCCTCAACTTAAAACCACTGAGCAGCCTCTGTACTTGAAGTGTTTTTTTAAAGCCTTGAATGTTATTGATGTGGTGTGTTTTAAAGTGAAGACTTCCTTGCATTCCATTCAATGAAAACTGCCTTTGCCTCAGTTTGCAGCACTGTTTTGAGTTGACAGACCTTTCTGAAGAAACGACCACAACCACCACGGTAGAGGATTCTGACTCATACAACAACCACGGCGGTAGAAGATTCTGACTCATACAACGACGACAACCACCACGGTAGCAGATTCTGACTCATACAACGACCACAACCACCACGGTAGCAGATTCTGACTCATACAACGACCACAACCACCACGGGTGCAGATACTGACTCATACAACAACAACCACCGCGGTAGCAGATTCTGACTCAAACAACAACAACCACCGCGGTAGCAGATTCTGAGTCATACAACAACAACAACCACCGCGGTAGCAGATTCTGACTCATACAACAACAACCACCACGGTAGCAGATTCTGACTCATACAACAACAACAACCACTGCGGTAGCAGATTCTGACTCATACAACGACAACCACCGCGGTAGCAGATTCTGACTCATACAACAACAACAACCACTGCGGTAGCAGATTCTGACTCATACAACGACAACCACCGCGGTAGCAGATTCTGACTCATACAACGACCACAACCACCACGGGTGCAGATTCTGAGTCATACAACAACAACCACCGCGTTAGCAGATTCTGACTCATACAACAACAACAACCACCACGGTAGCAGATTCTGACTCATACAACGACCACAACCACCACGGGTGCAGATACTGACTCATACAACGACGACAACCACCGCAGTAGCAGATTCTGACTCATACAACAACAACCACCGCGTTAGCAGATTCTGACTCATACAACAACAACAGCCACCGCGTTAGCAGATTCTGACTCATACAACAGCAACCACCACCGCGGTAGCAGATTCTGACTCATACAACAACGACAACCACCGCGGTAGAAGATTCTGACTCATACAACAACCACCGCGGTAGCGAATACTGACTCCTACAACGGCGACAACCACCGTGGTAGAAGATTCTGACTCATACAACGACGACAACCACCACAGTAGCAGATTCTGACTCATACAACGACCACAACCACCACGGGTGCAGATTCTGACTCATACAACAACAACAACCACCGCGGTAGCAGATTCTGACTCATACAACAACAACCACCACGGTAGCAGATTCTGACTCATACAACAACAACAACCACTGCGGTAGCAGATTCTGACTCATACAACGACAACCACCGCGGTAGCAGATTCTGACTCATACAACAACAACAACCACTGCGGTAGCAGATTCTGACTCATACAACGACAACCACCGCGGTAGCAGATTCTGACTCATACAACGACCACAACCACCACGGGTGCAGATTCTGAGTCATACAACAACAACCACCGCGTTAGCAGATTCTGACTCATACAACAACAACAACCACCACGGTAGCAGATTCTGACTCATACAACGACCACAACCACCACGGGTGCAGATACTGACTCATACAACGACGACAACCACCGCAGTAGCAGATTCTGACTCATACAACAACAACCACCGCGTTAGCAGATTCTGACTCATACAACAACAACAGCCACCGCGTTAGCAGATTCTGACTCATACAACAGCAACCACCACCGCGGTAGCAGATTCTGACTCATACAACAACGACAACCACCGCGGTAGAAGATTCTGACTCATACAACAACCACCGCGGTAGCAGATACTGACTCCTACAACGACGACAACCACCGTGGTAGAAGATTCTGACTCATACAACGACGACAACCACCACAGTAGCAGATTCTGACTCATACAACGACCACAACCACCACGGGTGCAGATTCTGACTCATACAACGACCACAACCACCACGGGTGCAGATTCTGAGTCATACAACAACAACCACCGCGGTAGCAGATTCTGAGTCATACAACAACCACCGCGGTAGAAGATTCTGACTCATACAACGACCACAACCACCACGGTAGAAGATTCTGACTCATACAACGACCACAACCACCACGGTAGCAGATACTGACTCATACAACGACCACAACCACCACGGGTACAGATACTGACTCATACAACAACCACCGCGGTAGCAGATTCTGACTCATACAACGACCACAACCACCACGGTAGCAGATACTGACTCATACAACGACCACAACCACCACGGTAGCAGATACTGACTCATACAACAACAACAACCACCGCGGTAGAAGATTCTGACTCATACAACAACAACCACCGCGGTAGCAGATTCTGACTCATACAACAACAACCACCGCGTTAGCAGATTCTGACTCATACAACGACCACAACCACCACGGGTGCAGATTCTGACTCATACAACGACCACAACCACCACGGGTGCAGATACTGACTCATACAACAACAACAACCACCGCGATAGAAGATTCTGACTCATACAACAACAACAACAACCACCACGGTAGCAGATTCTGACTCATACAACAACAACAACAACCACCGCGGTAGCAGATTCTGACTCATACAACAACAACCACCGCGGTAGCAGATTCTGACTCATACAACAACAACAACCACCGCGGTAGCAGATTCTGACTCATACAACAACAACAACCACCGCGGTAGCAGATTCTGACTCATACAACGACCACAACCACCACGGTAGCAGATTCTGACTCATACAACAATGACAACCACCGCGGTAGAAGATTCTGACTCATACAACAACGACAACCACCGCGGTAGCAGATTCTGACTCATACAACGACCACAACCACCACGGTAGCAGATTCTGACTCATACAACGACGACAACCACCACGGTAGCAGATTCTGACTCATACAACAATGACAACCACCGCGGTAGCAGATTCTGACTCATACAACAACGACAACCACCGCGGTAGCAGATTCTGACTCATACAACGACCACAACCACCGCGGTAGAATATTCTGACTCATACAAGTGTTTTTGAAAAGTAGCAACAAGCAAACATCTCTTGTGTTCTGTCGTTGGTGCGTCCATCCAAATGTAGTTTATGGTATTATATTTTTCTACGGTATCCTATAAGACATTGGACACTGGCGTTACTCCCAGCATGCTTTGTGAAACCACAAGGTATGCCACTTTCTACATGTGTCATTATATTAGCTCTTATTATCGCCCCCAAAAAACACGTGGATTAGGACACTTTTTTACATTTCATATTAATATCCTTATATATGCTCGCTGTTGTTCTCTCTGGTTTATAAAACCACCGTTGTATTATTCTGATCTGCTGCACTTTATCTTCTCTCTCTGTGTCTCTCTCTGTGTGTGTGTGTGTGTGTGTGTGTGTGTGTGTGTGTGTGTGTGTGTCTGTGTGTGTTCTGATAAATGGTGCTTCTAACAAATCCATATTTCACGTGAAGGGTCAGTAGTTGATGATGATGATGATTGTGTGTATTGAAGGTAAATTGATTGTAAAAGACTGAAGAAAGCAATTCCCTTTTCAACACAGAACTGTTGTGTGTGTGTGTGTGTGATGGTCATGGTTGATTGGTCAAAACCATTCTTATGTAAAGTAACTGTCCAGTGAAAAATGTTCTCTGTTCTGTTAACTCGTATCCAAATAATGTTGACTCGTTCTGTTGTTGTGGTTACGCTCACACCATTCCAACACAGAAAAGCTGATTTTCAACGTACTTAATTACCAATTTTTGGAAAGAGAACTATTTCATTCATATTCAAAAAACATTTTATAGGTCATATTTCATAGAAATTTGTAAACACTGGACAGTTACTTTAAAATGATGAAGAATTGTAATTGAAAGGCATACAGTGTAACCTGTGTATTGAGACGACGGGGCAGAGACAGTATAATAATCACTTGTTTTGTGGAACGATGCGTGATGGCTTGAGTTACATGTAGTGGATATGTTTTGATTAGAGCTGTTCTTGTAATGCAGTGATGCTGAGTGACATGAATTCTCATGGGAACATCATGTAGCATCATGTATGGAAACACAGATGTATGCAGACATTCTAGAATACTTTCTATCACGTTGGTGTAACAATGAAAGCATTCCCTCCATTGATTTCTATCACGTTGGTGTAACAATGAAAGCATTCCTCCATTGTTTTGGCGTTCTTTCTCTTAGGACCCGAAAGACATTGTTTAAATTCTGCTTTTCTCCTTATCAACATACTTTGTACAAGCAGCTTGTAATCTTGTCTTCCGGCTACTTTTGTCAACTCTGTAACATATCGATCTGATCAGTGTGAACTGATATTGTATAAAAATTAAATTACTTTTGTCTTTTTTTTTTCTTTTTTATCCAGTGTGGGTGTTTTTTTTTTTGTTTCCTTCCTTATCAGACGTACCTCTAAGGCACAAGTGTCACACTCATTCCATTGGAGGGCAGAGTGTCTGCAGGCTTTCACTAGGAACTCCCCTCACCTGGTTGTCTAGGTCTTAATTGGTTAGTTAGGAACTCCCCACACCTGGTTGTCGAGGTCTTAATTGGTTAGTTAGGAACTCACCTCACCTGGTTGTCTAGGTCTTAATTGGTTAGTTAGGAACTCACCTCATCTGGTTGTCTAGGTCTTAATTGGTTAGTTAGGAACTCCCCACACCTGGTTGTCTAGGTCTTAATTGGTTAGTTAGGAACTCACCTCATCTGGTTGTCTAGGTCTTAATTGGTTAGTTAGGAACTCACCTCATCTGGTTGTCTAGGTCTTAATTGGTTAGTTAGGAACTCCCCTCACCTGGTTGTCTAGGTCTTAATTGGTTAGTTAGGAACTCCCCTCATCTGGTTGTCTAGGTCTTAATTGGACACTAAGGTAAAGGAAATTACTAAAAGCAGCAGCCAGTCTGCCCTCCATGGAATGAGTTGGACAGCCTGCTCTACACTGCTGACAACTGAAACAACTTCTGATGAGACGCACAGCTCTGTTCCATAAAGTCTGCTTTAGTCATAGCAGTTGTTTTGGCGCTGTTGGAGGTGGGACTGCGTTAGAGCTGTCAAATCCACAAGTGGCTCCTGGCATTATACCTAAAGCGGACATTTCCATTGGCTGCACAGAATCTCATTAAGAGAAATCTACACCTCCGTTAGGATGATAGATGTAATCTACTCCTCTGTTAGGATGACAGATGTAATCTACTCCTCCATTAGGATGACAGATGTAATCTACTCTATTAGGATGATAGATGTAATCTACTCCTCCATTAGGATGACAGATGTAATCTACACCTCCATTAGGATGATAGATGTAATCTACACCTCCATTAGGATGATAGATGTAATCTACACCTCCATTAGGATGATAGATGTAATCTACACCTCCATTAGGATGATAGATGTAATCTACACCTCCGTTAGGATGATAGATGTAATCTACTCCTCTGTTAGGATGACAGATGTAATCTACTCCTCCATTAGGATGACAGATGTAATCTACTCTATTAGGATGATAGATGTAATCTACTCCTCCATTAGGATGACAGATGTAATCTACACCTCCATTAGGATGATAGATGTAATCTACACCTCTGTTAGGATGATAGATGTAATCTACTCCTCCATTAGGATGACAGATGTAATCTACTCCATTAGGATGATAGATGTAATCTACTCCTCCATTAGGATGACAGATGTAATCTACACCTCTGTTAGGATGATAGATGTAATCTACTCCTCCATTAGGATGACAGATGTAATCTACTCCATTAGGATGATAGATGTAATCTACTCCATTAGGATGACAGATGTAATCTACACCTCCGTTAGGATGACAGATGTAATCTACTCCTCCGTTAGGATGACAGATGTAATCTACTCCATTAGGATGACAGATGTAATCTACTCCTCCATTAGGATGATAGATGTAATCTACACCTCCGTTAGGATGATAGATGTAATCTACACCTCCGTTAGGATGATATATGTAACCTACTCCTCCATTAGGATGATAGATGTAATCTACACCTCCATTAGGATGACAGATGTAATTTACACCTCCGTTAGGATGATAGATGTAATCTACACCTCCATTAGGATGACAGATGTAATCTACACCTCCATTAGGATGACAGATGTAATCTACACCTCCGTTAGGATGACAGATGTAATCTACTCCATTAGGATGACAGATGTAATCTACTCCTCCATTAGGATGATAGATGTAATCTACTCCTCCATTAGGATGATAGATGTAATCTACACCTCCATTAGGATGATAGATGTAATCTACACCTCCGTTAGGATGACAGATGTAATCTACACCTCCATTAGGATGATAGATGTAATCTACTCCTCCATTAGGATGATAGATGTAATCTACTCCTCCATTAGGATGATAGATGTAATCTACTCCTCCATTAGGATGATAGATGTAATCTACACCTCCATTAGGATGACAGATGTAATCTACACCTCCGTTAGGATGATAGATGTAATCTACACCTCCATTAGGATGACAGATGTAATCTACTCCATTAGGATGACAGATGTAATCTACTCCTCCATTAGGATGATAGATGTAATCTACTCCTCCATTAGGATGACAGATGTAATCTACACCTCCATTAGGATGACAGATGTAATCTACACCTCCATTAGGATGACAGATGTAATCTACACCTCTATTAGGATGACAGATGTAATCTACACCTCCATTAGGATGATAGATGTAATCTACTCCTCCATTAGGATACTAGATGTAATCTACTCCTCCATTAGGATACTAGATGTAATCTACTCCTCCATTAGGATGACAGATGTAATCTACACCTCCATTAGGATGATAGATGTAATCTACACCTCCGTTAGGATGACAGATGTAATCTACTCCATTAGGATGACAGATGTAATCTACTCCTCCATTAGGATGACAGATGTAATCTACACCTCCGTTAGGATGACAGATGTAATCTACTCCATTAGGATGACAGATGTAATCTACTCCTCCATTAGGATGATAGATGTAATCTACACCTCCATTAGGATGACAGATGTAATCTACTCCTCCATTAGGATGATAGATGTAATCTACACCTCCGTTAGGATGACAGATGTAATCTACTCCTCCATTAGGATGACAGATGTAATCTACACCTCCATTAGGATGACAGATGTAATCTACACCTCCATTAGGATGACAGATGTAATCTACACCTCTGTTAGGATGACAGATGTAATCTACTCCATTAGGATGACAGATGTAATCTACACCTCCATTAGGATGACAGATGTAATCTACTCCTCCATTAGGATGACAGATGTAATCTACTCCTCCATTAGGATGACAGATGTAATCTACACCTCCATTAGGATGACAGATGTAATCTACACCTCTGTTAGGATGATAGATGTAATCTACACCTATTATGTTTCACGAGTCGTGGCTGAACGACGATATTAAGAACATACAGCTGGTGGGTTATACACTCTATCGGCAGGATAGAACAGCAGCCTCTGGTAAGACACGGGGCGGGGGTCTATGCATATACGTGAACAGAACAGCTGGTGCACAAGAGTTTCCATCTGTATTTTTCATAGTTGTCTACATACCACAACAGACCGATGCTGGCACTAAAACCACTCTCAATGAGCTTCTATACTCCTATCCTCGCTTCGAGGCACGTAACACTGAAACATGCATGAGAGCATCAGCTGTTCCGGACGACTGTGTGATCACGCTCTCCGCAGCCGCTGTGAGTAAGACCTTTAAACAGGTCAACATTCAGACGGATTACCAGGACGTGTACTCCGAGCATGTGTTGACCAACTGGCAAGTGTCTTCACTGACATTTTCAACCTCTCCCTGTCTGAGTCTGTAACACCAACATGTTTCAAGCAGACCACCATAGTCCCTGTGGCCAAGAACACTAAGGTAACCTGTCTAAATGACTTCCGACCCCGTAGCACTCACGTCCGTAGCCATGAAGTGCTTTGAAAGGCTGGTAATGGCTCACATCAACACCATTATCCCAGAAACCCTAGACCCACTCCAATTTGCATACCGCACCAACAGATCCACAGATGATGCCATATCTATTGCACTCCACACTGCCCTTTCCCACCTGGACAAAAGGAACACCTATGTGAGAATGCTGTTCATTGACTACAGCTCAGCGTTCAACACCATAGTGCCCTCAAAGAGGGTAATGCGTACAGAGGGTAATGCGTACGGCCCAGTACATCACCGGGGCCTAGCTTCCTGTCATACAAATTGTCAAAGACTCCAGCCACCCTAGTCATAGACTGTACTCTTTGCTACCGCACGGCAAGCGGTACCGGAGCGCCAAGTCTAGGTCCAAGAGGCTTCTAAACAGTTTCTACCCCCCCAAGCCATAAAACTTAAGACTCCTGAACAGCTAATCAAATGGCTACCGGTGTCGAGGTAATGTGTACATGTAGGTAAAGTTATTAAAGTGACTATGCATAGATAATAACAGAGAGTAGCAGCAGTGTTCCGAGAGGGGGTGTGGACAGGTGTCTTTTATACTGATAACAAGTTCAAACAGGTGCCATTAATACAGGTAACGAGTGGAGGACAGAGGAGCCTCTTAAAGAAGAAGTTACAGGTCTGTGAGAGCCAGAAATCTTGCTTGTTTGTATGTGACCAAATACTTATTTTCCACCATAATTTGCAAATAAATAAATGTAAAATCCTACAATGTGATTTTCTGGATTTCTTTTTCTCATTTCGTCTGTCATAGTTGAAGTGTACCTATGATGAAAATTACAGGCCTCTCTCATCTTTTTAAGTTGGAGAACTTGCACAATTGGTGGCTGACTAAATACTTTTTTGCCCCACTGTAGTATGGTATTACCTGACCCTGTATATAGTATGGTATTAACTGACCCTGTATATAGTATGGTATTAACTGACCCTGTATATAGTATGGTATTGAACTGACCCTGTATATAGTATGGTATTAACTGACCCTGTATATAGTATGATATTAACTGACCCTGTATATAGTATGGTATTAACTGACCCTGTATATAGTATGGTATTAACTGACCCTGTATATAGTATGATATTAACTGACCCTGTATATACAGTGGGGAAAAAAAGTATTTAGTCAGCCACCAATTGTGCAAGTTCTCTCACTTAAAAAGATGAGAGAGGCCTGTAATTTTCATCATAGGTACACTTCAACTATGACAGACAAAATGAGGGAAAAAAAATCCAGAAAATCACATTGTAGCATTTTTTATGAATTTATTTGCAAATTATGGTGGAAAATAAGTATTTGGTCAATAACAAAAGTTTATCTCGATACTTTGTTATATACCCTTTGTTGGCAATGGCAGAGGTCAAACGTTTTCTGTAAGTCTTCACAAGGTTTTCACACACTGTTGCTGGCATTTTGGCCCATTCCTCCATGCAGATCTCCTCTAGAGCAGTGATGTTTTGGGGCTGTCGCTGGGCAACACGGACTTTCAAAGATTTTCTATGGGGTTGAGATCTGGAGACTGGCTAGGCCACTCCAGGACCTTGAAATGCTTCTTACGAAGCCACTCCTTCGTTGCCCGGGCGGTGTGTTTGGGATCATTGTCATGCTGAAAGACCCAGCCACGTTTCATCTTCAATGCCCTTGCTGATGGAAGGAGGTTTTCACTCAAAATCTCACGATACATGGCCCCATTCATTCTTTCCTTTACACGGATCAGTCGTCCTGGTCCCTTTGCAGAAAAACAGCCCCAAAGCATGATGTTTCCACCCCCATGCTTCACAGTAGGTATGGTGTTCTTTGGATGCAACTCAGCATTCTTTGTCCTCCAAACACGACGAGTTGAGTTTTTACCAAAAAGTTATATTTTGGTTTCATCTGACATTCTCCCAATCCTCATCTGGATCATCCAAATGCTCTCTAGCAAACTTTAGACGGGCCTGAACATGTACTGGCTTAAGTAGGGGGACACGTCTGGCACTGCAGGATTTGAGTCCCTGGCGAGTGTGTTACTGATGGTAGGCTTTGTTACTTTGGTCCCAGCTCTCTGCAGGTCATTCACTAGGTCCCCCCGTGTGGTTCTGGGATTTTTGCTCACCGTTCTTGTGATCATTTTGACCCCACGGGGTGAGATCTTGCGTGGAGCCCCAGATCAAGGAAGATTATCAGTGGTCTTGTATGTCTTCCATTTCCTAATAATTGCTCCCACAGTTGATTTCTTCAAACCAAGCTGCTTACCTATTGCAGATTCAGTCTTCCCAACCTGGTGCAGGTCTACAATTTGGTTTCTGGTGTCCTTTGACAGCTCTTTGGTCTTGGCCATAGTGGAGTTTGGAGTGTGACTGTTTGAGGTTGTGGACAGGTGTCTTTTATACTGATAACAAGTTCAAACAGGTGCCATTAATACAGGTAATGAGTGGAGGACAGAGGAGCCTCTTAAAGAAGAAGTTACAGGTCTGTGAGAGCCAGAAATCTTGCTTGTTTGTATGTGACCAAATACTTATTTTCCACCATAATTTGCAAATAAATTCATAAAAAATCCTACAATGTGATTTTCTGGATTTTTTTTCCTCATTTTGTCTGTCATAGTTGAAGTGTACCTATGATGAAAATTACAGGCCTCTCTCATCTTTTTAAGTGAGAGAACTTGCACAATTGGTGGCTGACTAAATACTTTTTTTCCCCACTGTAGTATGGTATTGACTGACCCTGTATATAGTATGGTATTAACTGACCCTGTATATAGTATGGTATTAACTGACCCTGTATATAGTATGGTATTAACTGACCCTGTGTATAGTATGGTATTAACTGACCCTGTATATAGTATGGTATTAACTGACCCTGTATATAGTATGGTATTAACTGACCCTGTATATAGTAAGGTATTAACTGACCCTGTATATAGTATGGTATTAACTGACCCTGTATATAGTATGGTATTAACTGACCCTGTGTATAGTATGGTATTAACTGACCCTGTATATAGTATGGTATTAACTGACCCTGTGTATAGTATGGTATTAACTGACCCTGTATATAGTATGGTATTGACTGACCCTGTATATAGTAAGGTATTAACTGACCCTGTATATAGTAAGGTATTAACTGACCCTGTATATAGTATGGTATTAACTGACCCTGTGTATAGTATGGTATTAACTGACCCTGTATATAGTATGGTATTGACTGACCCTGTATATAGTAAGGTATTAACTGACCCTGTATATAGTAAGGTATTAACTGACCCTGTATATAGTATGGTATTAACTGACCCTGTATATAGTATGGTATTAACTGACCCTGTGTATAGTATGGTATTAACTGACCCTGTATACAGTATGGTATTGACTGACCCTGTATATAGTATGGTATTGACTGACCCTGTATATAGTAAGGTATTAACTGACCCTGTGTATAGTATGGTATTGACTGACCCTGTATATAGTATGGTATTGACTGACCCTGTATATAGTATGGTATTAACTGACCCTGTATATAGTATGGTAATAACTGACCCTGTATATAGTATGGTATTAACTGACCCTGTATATAGTATGGTATTGACTGACCCTGTATATAGTATGGTATTAACTGACCCTGTATATAGCACGCTTACTTATTGTGTTCTTCAAATTTCTCATGTTGTTTTTCTTGTAATACATTCTTTTTGATTACTGCATTGTTGGGTTTTGAGTTTGACAACAAGATATTTCACTGTACTTGTGCACATGACATTAAAACTTGAAACATTAAAAGTCACGTTCACTGTTGTTGTCTGAATTGTGCTGTTCAAAACAACTTTGACCTTGGAAAAAACGACCTCCGACTGGGATAAATAGGTTTGAGCTGTCATCCAACTGGGAATTCCAACTCGGGAACTCAGTTCTCTTTCTAGAGCTCCGGACTTTCCAACATGTTTAATGTGTAACCTTTATTTAACTTGGCAAGTCAGTTAAGAACAAATTGTTATTATTATAAACCCGGACGACGCTGGGCCAATTGTGCCCCCGTCCAATGGGACTCCCCGGCCCGGATGTGATGCAGCCTGGATTTGAACCAGGTACTGCAGTGACGGCTCTAGCACTGAGATTCAGTGTCCTAAGAGTTCCCAGTTGAGTTCCCAGTTGTCTTGAACGTTCCAATAGAGTTGACAGCTGGCGGTACCTCATCGCGATTGGTTATTTCCCATCGTTTGCAACAATGTCAATGAGCGTCATCACTATCACCATCCCTATGATGATTACTAGCTGAGATCAACTTTATGAGTTGGTTTTACTCCTGGCTCAGTCTGAGCAGTGTCCTGACGTCATCCTAAAACCTACTCGGCGCTGGGAGATTTTTGTTGTTGTTGTCTTAAAACAGGTTTTTAACAGGAGTCCTAGGGCCCATTTTCTGTGGATCTGGGCCCTGATTCAACTAATTGCATTCTAAACTGGAGACTTTGACTGTGTTCCCCGGCTCAGACGTTGCTGACACATAGCAGATATTACAACACCTGGATAGGGGAACGCGACCCATGATTAGTTGATTCTTAGAGTCAGGTTTACCAGCTTGGACTGGGGCAAAAGTGTGTCATAAATCAGGCCCCGAGGACTAGAGCTGACCGTCCCTGCTGTATGTTCTTCCCATGTGGATTGTTGATGTAATAAGGTCGTTTAGTTTTCCTCAGCTGAGCTATAGAGGGCGCTGTTACAACATTTTAACTCACAGATGGACCGACAAGGGTAATTCAAATCATTATATTTTTTTTATTTCAGAATTCAATGTTATTCAATCTGTGTTACACAGAGGTCGTTATAATTGTCCCTTTTTTACCCATTTTTAAGGATCAAGTAAATGCCTCTGCAAAACTTTGCCTTGGCCCTTACCCTTGTTTGTCTAGTTCCATTTAAGATTAATACAAACATCCCTTATTTTTATAATATGGCTGTCTGTATCTGCAATGTTATTTGCTTGATCATCAACATGAAATACATTTAATACAATAAAGATTAAAAACATTTTTAAACATTTAACAACTCAACAAATCGCTGCATTTCCGACCATTCGCTCGCTCAAAGCTGTCCCCATCAACTGGAATGAATTGTAAAAAACCAAGATATGCAACGTTCCTGGGTCTCAGACACTAGTTCAGTACTGCTCAGCTCTACCACACACCATTGGCTAGTTTATTCCATTCCACAGTGAGTGATGCCAGTCAGACATCATCAGAAGTCAGTCACAGGTGTTCTGTCTTTGAGGCGTTTTGTCTTTCTGTCAGTCTCCAACTCTGTCTCTGTCTCCCCAGTCCCTCCTAACATAGCTGTTAGGTCTTTAACACTGTCTGTCAGTGTCACGATCTCCATGAACAGACCAAGGCGCAGCGTGCCGGGTTGAGTTAAACGTGTTTATTTAGGTTAACTCACAGAAACAAACCAACAAAAACAGAGATCGGCCAATCACTGTGTGGCGCATAACCACCTACAAAAACAAAGTCAACTTCCCACCAGGAAAGGAGGAAAAAAGGGCTACTAAAGCATGGCTCCCAATCAGAGACAACGATGGACAGCTGTCCCTGATTGAGAGCCCTACCCGGCCAACAACAAAGAAATAGAAACCTAGAATGCCCACCCCAAATCACACCCTGACCAAACCAAAAAGAGACATACAGGCTCATACAGGTCAGGGCGTGACAGTCAGTCTCTCCTTCTGTCTCTGTCTCCCCAGTCCCTCCTAACATAGCTGTTAGGTCTTTAACACTGTCTGTCTGTCAGTCTATCCTCAAACAATCAAATGTTGTGCTTTCGCCGTGAAGCCTTTTTGAAATCTGACAACATTGTGATATTACCAAGAAGCAGAGCTTTTGATGACTATGCAACACTTGTATATTGATGAATGTTTAATAATTCAACTTTTGGATTTTGAATTTGGCGCCTTACATTTCACCGGGTAGTGTTGGGAGTGGGGCGCTAGCTGCTCCCTAAGTAGTTAACACTGTCTGTCAGTCTCTACCTCTGTCTCTGTCTCCCCAGTCCCTCCTAACATAGCTGTTAGGTCTTTAACATCGTCTGTCAGTCTCTACCTCTGTCTCTGTCTCCCCAGTCCCTCCTAACATAGCTGTTAGGTCTTTAACACTGTCTGTCAGTCTCTACCTCTGCCTCTGTCTCCCCAGTCCCTCCAAACATAGCTGTTAGGTCTTTAACACCGTCTGTCAGTCTCTACCTCTGTCTCTGTCTCCCCAGTCCCTCCTAACATAGCTGTTAGGTCTTTAACACTGTCTGTCAGTCTCTACCTCTGCCTCTGTCTCCCCAGTCCCTCCAAACATAGCTGTTAGGTCTTTAACACTACTGGATGACTTGGGTCTCTGTTCCCAGTCCCCTCTGGTCTTCACTTTCCTGGGGTTGGTGTTCAGGCTCTTAGACCTCAGTGGATACATCCTGTCCTCTGCCACAAGCAGAGGACTGCCTCCACCAGTGTCTTTAGCCTCTGCTTCCTGCCTCTCCTCACCTCCCTCTTGGTTGCTCTCTGTCTGTCTCTTCTCTGGCTCCTGTGGTTCACTGTCTGTCGTTGTCTCTTTGGCCTCTGCCTCGTCCTTTGTATCGGTGGTGGTGGGGACTAGCTTCTCCATGGAGACTTTTGGCATGTGGCCGAACGGGCAGGGGTGGACTTTGTACTCAAAGCGTGCTGCCCAGTGACCCATGGTCGGCGATCTGGAGGTAACTGTTTCCTGCTCCCCTGTGAGGGGGTTGTGGACGTCTGTGGCCCAGGTAGCCCCCTCATCTCCCCCATCGGCCAGGTTGTACACCATGGTGCTCCTGGATCTTGGCCTGGAGGTGAGACAGTCACTGTGGGTCTCTGGTGACTGGTACTGCAGGGACCTGACCCTCTCCAGAGGGTATGAGATGGCTGCTTCTAGCTTGATCTTCTCCATGGTCACACCTGCCTTCTCCAGGGCCGCGTCCATCGAGGCTGCAGGGCTGGCCTGTGGAGAAGGCCCTATAGGAGCCTCGGGCCTCTGGGTTGGGGTTTCCTTCACCACTTCGCAGACAGAGACACTGGAGCTGGAATGATTCCTCTCTCTGGGCCCCACCACGTCTAACGTGGCCCCGTACTCCTTCACAGAGGCTGTGGTGCTGGTCATGGTTTCTCTCACACTCCCTTTCCTCTCAACCACCTTCCTCATGCTCCCTTTCCTCTGACTCCCTTTCCTCTCAGGGCTCTTGATGTCCCCAGCCTCGGAGCGGGTGTCATCTCCCATCTCCAGGTGGTACCGGTACAGGCTGTAGCCGTCAGAGCTGATGGACAGACAGACACACAGACAGATATATATAATCAGTACATATCATCCTCACATCGTCCTTATTAAACACTAGACTACTGTACTGATAATTAGTACATATCATCCTCACATCGTCCTTATTAAACACTAGACTACTGTACTGATAATCAGTACACATCACCCTCACATCGTCCTTATTAAACACTAGACTACTGTACTGATAATCAGTACACATCACCCTCACATCGTCCTTATTAAACACTAGACTACTGTACTGATAATCAGTACACATCGTCCTCACATCGTCCTTATTAAACACTAGACTACTGTACTGATAATCAGTACACATCGTCCTCACATCGTCCTTATTAAACGCTAGACTACTGTACTGATAATCAGTACACATCGTCCTCACATCGTCCTTATTAAACGCTAGACTACTGTACTGATAATCAGTACACATCACCCTCACATCGTCCTTATTAAACACTAGACTACTGTACTGATAATCAGTACACATCACCCTCACATCGTCCTTATTAAACACTAGACTACTGTACTGATAATCAGTACACATCACCCTCACATCGTCCTTATTAAACACTAGACTACTGTACTGATAATCAGTACACATCACCCTCACATCGTCCTTATTAAACACTAGACTACTGTACTGATAATCAGTACACATCGTCCTCACATCGTCCTTATTAAACACTAGACTACTGTACTGATAATCAGTACACATCGTCCCTCACATCGCCCTTATTAAACACTAGACTACTGTACTGATAATCAGTACACATCGCCCTCACATCGTCCTTATTAAACACTAGACTACTGTACTGATAATCAGTACACATCGTCCTCACATCGTCCTTATTAAACACTAGACTACTGTACTGATAATCAGTACACATCGTCCTCACATCGTCCTTATTAAACACTAGACTACTGTACTGATAATCAGTACATATCACCCTCACATCGTCCTTATTAAACACTAGACTACTGTACTGATAATCAGTACACATCATCCTCACATTGTCCTTATTAAACACTAGACTACTGTACTGATAATCAGTACTTATCATCCTTACATCGTCCTTATTAAACACTAGACTACTGTACTGTACATGAATGAGCAGACCATTCATTCTTTCTCATCTAGAGTCATTAAAGAAGTTATTAAACCTGTTGATGGAGCTGTGGCGGAGCAAAGAGGATGGGTCGCAGACTGAGGAGACCCCAGAGTGAGTCCTGACCAGGTCGTTGTGGTCCACCCCGGCCAGCTTCTCCAGGGCATTCATCATACGCCCAGAGAACTCCTCCAGCTGACCCAGCCGAAGGTCCACCGTCTGCAGGGAAGCCTTCATGGAGTGCTCCCTCTCGTTCACCTCTTCCAGGCGCATCGACATGTTCTCCACCCTGAGAGGAGAGAGAGTCAACAGTACCAGAACTCTTTTATTTCTCACCCTGCCGACTACACCAAATGTATTGTGTGGGATTTACTGATAAATATGAACAACTGTAGCGAATACTGAGACAGTTCTACAATGCTAATTTCAATGTAAGTAAACCCCCAGAGAGGAAAGACCAGAGCTTGCCGGTCTCTCGTAGAGCATGCAGACCTCTCAGACGTGACCCTGATGCGTTCGTTGTTAGACGACTGCTCCTCGTCCTCCTTCTCTCTGAAGTACTCCTCCACACACTGTTCCTCAAACTCGTACAGAGCCTTCAGCTCCTCAGCGTTCAGCAGCAGCTCTGTCAGACAGAGAAACACACATCACACGCTGGAGCCGGGTTGGTGGAATTAAACTGGTTCTGAAACCTGGTAGGAGGCACTGAAATCCGTCTTGAAGGACCAATGAGCCAACCGGCCAACCAACCAGACAGCCAACCAACCAGACAGCCAGCCAGCCAACCAGACAGCCAACCAACCAGACAGCCAACCAACCAGACAGCCAACCAACCAGACAGCCAACCAACCAGCCAGCCAGCCAACCAGACAGCCAACCAACCAGACAGCCAACCAACCAGACAGCCAGCCAACCAGACAGCCAACCAACCAAACAGCCAACCAACCAGACAGCCAACCAACCGGCTGGCCAGCCAGAAATCCATTTCAGCCAGCCAGCCAGCTAGCCAATCACTCAACCAGTCATCCAATCAGTCAACCAATATCCCCCAAAACCACTGACGTAGTCCTTTGTTGTCCCTGTCGTCCTGCTCTCCCTCTGTTCTCCTCTTGCAGCGGCGGTAGATGTGCTTCAGAACGATGTAGATGTGGCTGAAGATGATGAGGGGCGGAGGAAGGAGGGGCCGGTCGTGGAACTTCATGATCAGCTGGTATCGCTGGAACTTCCAGATCTGGTTGGAGACGGACTTGACCTCTAAGAAGGTGTTGCTGTTGGTCAGAGGTCAGGAAGGAAAATCGGCTCAATCAGGGAGCTGCTTTTACCAACGGGGTTAAATCCCTATGTCTCCAGCACAACACAGTCAACTACATGAATGAACCAGGTTAAACCCCCATGTCTCCTGCACAACACAGTCAACTACATGAATGAACCAGGTTAAATCTCCATGTCTCCAGCACAACACAGTCAACTACATGAATGAACCAGGTTAAATCTCCTGGTCTCCTGCACAACACCACAACACAGTCAACTACATGAATGAACCAGGTTAAATCCGCAGGTCTCCAGCACAACACAGTCAACTCCATGAATGAACCAGGTTAAATCCCTATGTCTCCAGCACAACACAGTCAACTCCATGAATGAACCAGGTTAAATCCCCTCATCTCCAGCACAACACAGTCAACTACATGAATGAACCAGGTTAAATCCCCTCATCTCCAGCACAACACAGTCAACTACATGAATGAACCAGGTTAAACCCCTATGTCTCCAGCACAACACAGTCAACTACATGAATGAACCAGGTTAAATCCCTATGTCTCCAGCACAACACAGTCAACTACATGAATGAACCAGGTTAAATCCCCTCATCTCCACCACAACACAGTCAACTCCATGAATGAACCAGGTTAAACCCCCTCATCTCCAGCACAACACAGTCAACTCCATGAATGAACCAGGTTAAATCCCCTCATCTCCAGCACAACACAGTCAACTCCATGAATGAACCAGGTTAAATCCCTATGTCTCCTGCACAACACAGTCAACTACATGAATGAACCAGGTTAAACCCCCTCATCTCCTGCACAACACAGTCAACTCCATGAATGAACCAGGTTAAATCCCTATGTCTCCAGCACAACACCACAACACTGTCAACTACATGAATGAACCAGGTTAAACCCCCTCATCTCCAGCACAACACAGTCAACTCCATGAATGAACCAGGTTAAACCCCCTCATCTCCAGCACAACACAGTCAACTGCATGAATGAACCAGGTTAAACCCCCTCATCTCCAGCACAACACAGTCAACTCCATGAATGAACCAGGTTAAACCCCTATGTCTCCAGCACAACACCACAACACAGTCAACTACATGAATGAACCAGGTTAAACCAGGTCACTTCACTTCAGACCTCGTGCTGTTCTATATCGTTTCCTTACGCTGGTGTCAGAAGTGGGAGCCGGGACTTACTTGAAGACAGCGATGAGTAAGTTGACCAGGAGGATGTTGGCCACCAGCAGGTAGCAGGCCATGATGGCTGGAGTGAGCCACGCTCCAGGGATACAAGGAGGTAGCTTCTTCCCGTCCTCATCGTACATGTTATCACCACATGGTGCTGGAAACAGGCTCAATGTCAGTCTACAGTACTACTGATACTATACTACACTACCACTGCTACTACTACTACTACTACAACTACTGTAATACTACTAATATACTACTACTACTACTAATACTACTACTACTACTACTACTACTACTACTACTACTACTACTACTACTACTACTACTACTACTACTACTACTACTACTGTAATACTACTACTACTACTACTGTAATACTACTACTATACTACTACTGTAATACTACTACTATACTACTACTGTAATACTACTACTATACTACTATTACTACTACTGTAATACTACTACTATACTACGACTGTAGTTGTATGAGGGCATAGTACAATAAGATACTTACGATTGATTTCCATTGCATAGACTACCAATCAACCATGGGACGGAAGTGGAAAAAGGAGAGAGAGAGAGAGAGACACAGAGAGAGAGAGAGAGAGAGAGAGAGAGAGAGAGAGAGAGAGACAGAGAGAGAGAGACAGAGAGAGAGAGAGAGAGAGAGAGAGAGACAGAGAGAGAGAGAGAGAGAGAGAGAGAGAGAGAGAGAGAGAGACAGAGAGAGAGAGAGAGAGACAGAGAGAGAGAGAGAGAGAGAGAGAGAGAGAGAGAGAGAGAGAGAGAGAGACAAAGACACAGAGACACAGAGAGAGAGAGGGAGAGAGAGAGAGAGAGAGAGAGAGAGAGAGAGAGAGAGAGAGAGAGAGAGAGAGAGAGAGAGAGAGAGAGAGAGAGAGAGAGAGAGAGAGAGAGAGAGAGAGAGAGAGAGAGAGAGAGAGAGAGAGAGAGAGAGAGAGAGAGAGAGAGAGAGAGAGAGAGAGAGAGAGAGAGAGAGAGAGAGAGAGACAGAGACACAGAGAGACAGAGAGAGAGAGAGAGAGAGAGAGAGAGAGAGAGAGAGAGAGAGAGAGAGAGAGAGAGAGAGAGAGAGAGAGAGAGAGAGAGAAAATAAAGCAGAGAAACAGAAGAGAACAACAGTACAACAACAACCAAAACTAATAATCAATAACCAACATGAGTCTGCCAAGAGGAGGACCATGCATCTCCAATGAGAATGATTTGATTAAAATAATTTTGATTACATTTAATGCAATGTAATACAATATAGTTATAATCATGATAATTTTCTCACCAATCAAATCGATGAATAATAGAAAAGTTATCCAATACTTCAGATCAGTAGTTAAATGGATTGGTTTCTGACCTCCGGATGACGTTATTGTGTATACCGTGTAGCGTTTTATAATGGATTGGATTCTGACCTCCGGATGACGTTTTGTGTGTGTAGCGTTCTATAATGGATTGCTTGGACAATTATGAAAATTGTGATCAGACACTTCCGTGCGGGGCTGGTCTGTCTTCCTCTGGGCAGAGACGACTAAAACCACTCCACCTGTATTATCTGAAGCAGTGACGGCATTCCCAAAGGGCACCCTAATTCCCTCATTGCCTCTGGTCAAAAATAGTGCACTAGGTAGGGAATAGGGTGCCCTTTGGGGACGCACCACAGTATCTCTAGCGAGCAGATGATCACTGGAAAAAGAGGACCGATCCTTTTCCATTTGTCAAGGTAAAAACATACTTTACTGTTAGTGGGATCACTTACAGGGATAAATCCATATCTGTCATTGGCTTATTTACTTACACAAACAACACGTGGAGAGGTCGTTTTATTGTTAGTAACAATTCATGGAGCACTTTACCATTTTAAATACTTTTCCGTTTTAAATGAACCTGTTCTTAAAAGTCTTTCATTTTAGTCCAACTGATTAAACTCAGTAGATGCACGTGACCGATCAAATTAATGTGAGACCATTACACACTGTCACCAACACACTGTCTATATGAGTCCATTACACACTGTCACCAACACACTGTCTATATGAGTCCATTACACACTGTCACCTGTCACCAACACACTGTCTATATGAGTCCATTACACACTGTCACCTGTCACCAACACACTGTCTATATGAGTCCATTACACACTGTCACCTGTCACCAACACACTGTCTATATGAGTCCATTACACACTGTCACCTGTCACCAACACACTGTCTATATGAGTCCATTACACACTGTCACCTGTCACCAACACACTGTCTATATGAGTCCATTACACACTGTCACCTGTCACCAACACACTGTCTATATGAGTCCATTACACACTGTCACCAACACACTGTCTATATGAGTCCATTACACACTGTCACCAACACACTGTCTATATGAGTCAATTACACACTGTCACCAACACACTGTCTATATGAGTCCATTACACACTGTCACCAACACACTGTCTATATGAGTCAATTACACACTGTCACCAGGTTATATCATTAGGGATTAAATTGAATGTTATTGTGTTGGTAAACCAGGTTATATCATTAGGGATTAAATTGAATGTTATTGTGTTAGTAAACCAGGTTATATCATTAGGGATTAAATTGAATGTTATTGTGTTGGTAAACCAAGTTATATCATTAGGGATTAAATTGAATGTTATTGTGTTAGTAAACCAGGTTATATCATTAGGGATTAAATTGAATGTTATTGTGTTAGTAAACCAGGTTATATCATTAGGGATTAAATTGAATGTTATTGTGTTAGTAAACCAGGTTATATCATTAGGGATTAAATTGAATGTTATTGTGTTATTAAACCAGGTTATATCATTAGGGATTAAATTGAATGTTATTGTGTTAGTTAACCAGGTTATATCATTAGGGATTAAATTGAATGTTATTGTGTTATTAAACCAGGTTATATCATTAGGGATTAAATTGAATGTTATTGTGTTAGTAAATGAGGTTATATCATTAGGGATTAAATTGAATGTTATTGTGTTAGTAAACCAGGTTATATCATTAGGGATTAAATTGAATGTTATTGTGTTAGTTAACCAGGTTATATCATTAGGGATTAAATTGAATGTTATTGTGTTAGTAAACCAGGTTATATCATTAGGGATTAAATTGAATGTTATTGTGTTGGCAAACCAGGTTATATCATTAGGGATTAAATTGAATGTTATTGTGTTGGTAAACCAGGTTATATCATTAGGGATTAAATTGAATGTTATTGTGTTAGTTAACCAGGTTATATCATTAGGGATTAAATTGAATGTTATTGTGTTAGTAAACCAGGTTATATCATTAGGGATTAAATTGAATGTTATTGTGTTGGTAAACCAGGTTATATCATTAGGGATTAAATTGAATGTTAATGTGTTGGTAAACCAGGTTATATCATTAGAGATTAAATTGAATGTTATTGTGTTAGTAAACCAGGTTATATCATTAGGGATTAAATTGAATGTTATTGTGTTGGCAAACCAGGTTATATCATTAGGGATTAAATTGAATGTTATTGTGTTGGTAAACCAGGTTATATCATTAGGGATTAAATTGAATGTTATTGTGTTAGTAAACCAGGTTATATCATTAGGGATTAAATTGAATGTTATTGTGTTAGTAAACCAGGTTATATCATTAGGGATTAAATTGAATGTTATTGTGTTGGTAAACCAGGTTATATCATTAGGGATTAAATTGAATGTTAATGTGTTGGTAAACCAGGTTATATCATTAGGAATTAAATTGAATGTTATTGTGTTGGTAAACCAGGTTATATCATTAGGGATTAAATTGAATGTTATTGGGTTAGTAAACCAGGTTATATCATTAGGGATTAAATTGAATGTTATTGTGTTGGTAAACCAGGTTATATCATTAGGGATTAAATTGAATGTTATTGTGTTGGTAAACCAGGTTATATCATTAGGGATTAAATTGAATGTTATTGTGTTGGTAAACCAGGTTATATCATTAGGGATTAAATTGAATGTTATTGTGTTGGTAAACCAGGTTATATCATTAGGGATTAAATTGAATGTTATTGTGTTAGTAAACCAGGTTATATCATTAGGGATTAAATTGAATGTTATTGTGTTGGTAAACCAGGTTATATCATTAGGGATTAAATTGAATGTTATTGTGTTAGTTAACCAGGTTATATCATTAGGGATTAAATTGAATGTTATTGTGTTAGTAAACCAGGTTATATCATTAGGGATTAAATTGAATGTTATTGTGTTGGTAAACCAGGTTATATCATTAGGGATTAAATTGAATGTTATTGTGTTAGTAAACCAGGTTATATCATTAGGGATTAAATTGAATGTTATTGTGTTAGTTAACCAGGTTATATCATTAGGAATTAAATTGAATGTTATTGTGTTAGTAAACCAGGTTATATCATTAGGGATTAAATTGAATGTTATTGTGTTAGTAAACCAGGTTATATCATTAGGGATTAAATTGAATGTTATTGTGTTGGTAAACCAGGTTATATCATTAGGGATTAAATTGAATGTTATTGTGTTGGTAAACCAGGTTATATCATTAGGGATTAAATTGAATGTTATTGGGTTAGCAGAGAAAGTAAAGGACCACACACACACACACACACACACACACACACACACACACACACACACACACACACACACACACACACACACACACACACACACACACACACACACACACACACACACACACACACACACACACACACACACACACACACACACACACACACACACACACTGTAATCAATGCGGCAGGAGAGGAGCAGGCCAGGCGCTTTATTTTTTATTTAACCTTTATTTAACTAGGCAAGTCAGTTAGGAACAAGTTCTTATTTACAATGACGGCCTAGGAACAGAGGGTTAACTGCCTTGTTCAGGGGGCAGAATGGCTTCACAGAGACTACAGAGATCAGGACCAGAACACAGGGTTTGTTCCACTGGGAATGAGACTAGAGAGATTAGGACCAGAATTTAGGATTTGTTCCACTGGGATTGAGACTACAGAGATTAGGACCAGAACAAAGGGTTTGTTCCACTGGGAATGAGACTACAGAGATTAGGACCAGAATTTAGGATTTGTTCCACTGGGAATGAGTCTACAGAGATTAGGAACAGAATTTAGGATTTGTTCCACTGGGATTGAGACTACAGAGATTAGGACCAGAACATAGGATTTGTTCCACTGGGATTGAGACTACGACCACACACCACCATCACAACCATCATGGGATTAGGATTGAATCGATCATCCGCCCATGAAACAGAATCTTACTATTAATGCTACTCTTACGGTCTATGGAGTCAGCAAACACTTCCCCATAGATCATCCAGTAGGGCATGTAAAAGATGTTCCTGGCCAGACGCCATGTTGGGATCTCATCAGGGTGCAGGATGGCCTGCCGCGCCACGCCGAAACTCATCAACACCACCAGCATGATCACCACGAAGTACAACATGTCAATCATCTGGAGGACATAGAGCACAACATGTAAATCATCTGGAGGACATAGAGCACAACATGTCAATCATCTGGAGGACATAGAACACAACATGTCAATCATCTGGAGGACATAGAGCACAACATGTCAGTCATCTGGACGACTTAGAACACAACATGTCAGTCATCTGGAGGACATAGAACACAACATGTCAATCATCTGGAGGACATAGAACACAACATGTCAGTCATCTGGAGGACATAGAACATAACATGTCAGTCATCTGGACATAGAACACAACATGTCAATCATCTGGACATAGAACACAACATTTCAATCATATAGGGCCAATCGAATAAACCTCCACTTCCTTCCATTCTGCTAGCAAACATGCAGTCTTTGGATAATAACATTGAGGACCTACGCGGAAGATTAAACTACCAACGGGACATTCAAAACTGTAATATCTTATGATTCACGCAGTCGTGGCTGACCGACGACACTATCAACATACAGCTGGTTGTACAGTGGCATCTGGTAAGACAAGGGGTGGCGGGGGTAAACAAACAGCATTTTTGTAAACAACAGCTGATGCACGATATCTAAGGAGGTGTTGAGCTATTGCTCGCCTGAGGTAGAGTATCTCATGATAAGCTATAGACCACACTATCTAAGCATTTCACTGTAAGGTGAATACCTGTTGTATTCGGCGCATGTGACAAAGCATGTTAATCATCTAGATTCTAGAACATAGAACACAGCATGTCAATCATCTGGATTCTAGAACATAGAACACAGCATGTCAATCATCTGGATTCTAGAACATAGAACACAGCATGTTAATCATCTGGATTCTAGAACATAGAACACAGCATGTCAATCATCTGGATTCTAGAACATAGAACACAGCATGTTAATCATCTGGATTCTAGAACATAGAACACAGCATGTTAATCATCTAGATTCTAGAACATAGAACACAGCATGTCAATCATCTGGATTCTAGAACATAGAACACAGCATGTCAATCATCTAGATTCTAGAACATAGAACACAGCATGTCAATCATCTAGATTCTAGAACATAGAACACAGCATGTTAATCATCTAGATTCTAGAACATAGAACACAGCATGTCAATCATCTTGATTCTAGAACATAGAACATAGAACACAGCATGTTAATCATCTAGATTCTAGAACATAGAACACAGCATGTCAATCATCTAGATTCTAGAACATAGAACACATTATGTCAATCACCTATATTCTAGAACATAGACCACATTATGTCAGTCATCTAGATTCTAGAACATAGAACACATCATGTCAATCATCTGGATTCTAGAACATAGAACACAGCATGTCAATCATCTAGATTCTAGAACATAGAACACAGCATGTCAATCATCTAGATTCTATAACATAGAACACTGCATGTTAATCATCTTGATTCTAGAACATAGAACACAGCTTGTTAATAATTTAGATTCTAGAACATAGAACACAGCATGTCAATCATCTAGATTCTAGAACATAGAACATAGCACTGGCAGAGTTGCAAAGAAAAAGCCATATCTTAGACTGGCCAATAAAAATAAAAGATTAAGATGGGCAAAAAAACACAGACACTGGACAGAGGAACTCTGCCTAGAAGGCCAGCATCGCGGAGTCGCCTCTTCACTGTTGACGTTGAGACTGGTGTTTTGAGGGTACTATTTAATGCTGCCAGTTGAGGACTTGTGAGGCGTCTGTTTCTCAAACTAGACACTCTAATGTACTTGTCCTCTTGCTCAGTTGTGCACCGGGGCCTCTCACTCCTCTTTCTATTCTGGTTAGAGCCAGTTTTCAGCTGTGCTAACATCATTGCAAAAAGGTTTTCTAATGATCCACTAGCCTTTTAAATTATAAACTTGGATTAGCTAACACAGCGTGCCATTTGAACACAGGAATGATGGTTGCTGATAATGGGCCTCTGATAATACGCCTATGTAGATATTCCATTAAAATTATTGTATTGTAGCTGCCGTTTCCAGCTACAATACTCATTTACAACATTAACAATGTCTACACTGTATCTGATCAATTTGATGTTATTATAATGGACAAAAAAATGTGCTTTTCTTTCAAAAACAAGGACATTTCTAAGTGACCCCAAACGTTTGAACGGTAGTGTATATACACATTTCATATTACAATAGCCAACCAAGACAGTTAAAACCAAACCAAAGCCTTACCATTTTCCCAATCATCATGACGTAGGGTCCCAGGTACTTGTTGACCCCGAAGATGTCGAGCACCCTGATGTACCAGAAGATAATATCCACGCAGTAGATGACCCGTCCGATGCCCAACAGGGGCTCGTTCTGCAGCCTCAGCATCAGGCCCAGGAGGAAGGTAAAGATGGCCGCCGCGTCTGTGATGTTCCAGTACTCTTCGGCCCAAACGTTAATCTTCTGCTTCAGCTTCCCCGGCTCTGACATCAGGATCTGTATCAGGATCAGGACTGAGCGATCGGCCTGGGCATGAGACCCCTACATCGACCCATTCTTACCCTGGAGGCCCCACACCGGCCCTTTTTGTACTTGAGGACCCCACAATTTTTCTAGACATTACCTTTCTAATTTTCTCCAATCGCAGGGTAATGATGTGAGACGTTACCTGTCTGACTGTGACGATGTGAGACATTACCTGTCTGACTGTGACGATGTGAGACGTTACCTGTCTGACTGTGACGATGTGAGACGTTACCTGTCTGACTGTGACGACGTGAGACGTTACCTGTCTGACTGTGACGACGTGAGACGTTACCTGTCTGACTGTGATGATGTGAGACGTTACCTGTCTGACTGTGATGATGTGAGACGTTACCTGTCTGTCTGTGATGATGTGAGACGTTACCTGTCTGACTGTGATGATGTGAGACGTTACCTGTCTGACTGTGATGATGTGAGACGTTACCTGTCTGTCTGTGATGATGTGAGGCATTACCTGTCTGACTGTGACGATGTGAGACGTTACCTGTCTGTCTGTGATGATGTGAGACGTTACCTGTCTGACTGTGACGACGTGAGACGTTACCTGTCTGACTGTGACGATGTGAGACGTTACCTGTCTGACTGTGACGATGTGAGACGTTACCTGTCTGACTGTGACGACGTGAGACGTTACCTGTCTGACTGTGATGATGTGAGACGTTACCTGTCTGACTGTGATGATGTGAGACGTTACCTGTCTGACTGTGACGACGTGAGAAGTTACCTGTCTGACTGTGACGATGTGAGACGTTACCTGTCTGACTGTGACGACGTGAGACGTTACCTGTCTGACTGTGACGATGTGAGGCATTACCTGTCTGACTGTGACGATGTGAGACGTTACCTGTCTGACTGTGACGACGTGAGACGTTACCTGTCTGACTGTGACGATGTGAGACGTTACCTGTCTGACTGTGACGACGTGAGACGTTACCTGTCTGACTGTGACGATGTGAGACGTTATTTGTCTGACTGTGACGACGTGAGACGTTACCTGTCTGACTGTGACGACGTGAGAAGTTACCTGTCTGACTTTCTCCATTCCCAGAGTGATGATGTAAGAGATGACGATCCACTCCTGCAGGGACGGCCAGCGTTCCATCTTGACCAGGATGATGTAGTTGTACAAGCACAGGTAGGCCAGGTAGGAGATCTGAGGAGACATGGAAACAGCTCTGAGCTTTTAGGAGAACATGTACACAAGACCAGAGATCGGGGCAGCAGTGGCGTTTTAGGCCACAAGACAAAGTGCTGTCGATCAACAATCACACATCTTTAGATCATATTTAGCTGCTATCATATTATTATTGTATTAAATAGTATTACGTTATCTGTGGATAAGGTCTATTCGTCACCTCCGTGCTGATAGTCATTTAAAAACAACAAATCAAGTTTTCACAAAAGTATGTTTCAAAGTGTGGGGGGTTGAAAAATGCTTCCTAAATAAAAATGTTTTTTTTTCAGTTGTATTAAAAGTCTACTTGCAGTGTTGAACCAGAATTTGGTGAAAGGAGTGTTGTAGAATTCATAGATCTTCTTTCCGATTGGAACTCTTCTCTTTTTCACGGTGCTTTCTTCCTCCTCCCCCTTTCTGGACACCGCATCAGCATTCATTTCCTGAAAGCACGGTCGATAGAAACAGCTGTCATGAATTTACATACAGGACTTACAGTACATTTGAATGTAGTATTAAATGTAAAGTAGTATTAAGTATTGTTAAAAAAAACAAAACAGATAAACCAATCAAGCAAGCAACCAATCCACTGATGACCGACCGACCAATCAACCAATCCATCAATCAATCAACCAATCAGATGCTTGACTTGTCAGTGTTCACCTTGCTGGATTTATTGTCATCGTCTTTGTCCTTGGCTTCTCCGTTCTCCTCTGGGGCTTGATATGTCACTTCTTCCCCGAGTCGAAAATCCATGAGGAGAATCGAAGGTGGGAAAATTATGCCAAATATTACCTGTGGGTCACAGACACGAGAAGAAGGATTTCAGTTGAACAGCTATTTGTCTCAAGCACCAAAATGACACAAAACCACACAGTCTCAACCAGTTATTATTGTATTACATATTTATAAACAATCTATAAACCAATTAATAACGGGCTATAAACTCCTCATAAATAATTTGCTAACCTAGTATAAAGTATAGCTCAATGTAAAGTGTTACCAGTGTGTTAGCTTAAAAGATCACCCTTTTTTTTGTGCCTAAAATGACATACCCAAATCTACCTGCCTGTAGCTCAGGACCTGAAGCAAGGAGATGCATATTCTTGGTACCATTTGAAAGGAAACACTTTGAAGTTTGTGGAAATGTGAAATGAATGTAGGAGAATATAACACAATAGATCTGGTAAAAGATAATACAATGAAAAAACATGTGTTTTTTTGTATTTTTGTTTGTACCAGAGATACACCTTGTATACTGCAGTATGTGGATTTAGCTATTTCAGCCACACCCATTGCGGACAGGTGTATAAAATAGAGCACACAGCCATGCAATCTCCATAGATAAACATTGGCAGTAGAATGACCTTACTGAAGAGCTCAGTGACTTTCAACGTGGCACCGTCATAGTATGCCACCTTTCCAGCAAGTCAGTTCGTTACGTTTCTGCCCTGCTAGAGCTGCCCCCGATCAGCTGTAAGTGCTGTTATAGTGAAGTGGAAACGTCTAGGAGCAACAACGGCTTAGCCGCAAAGTGGTAGGCCACACAAGCTCACAGAACGGGACCGCTGAATGCTGAAGCACGCATTGCGTAAAAACTGTCTGTCCTTGGTTACAACACCCACTACCGAGTTCCAAACTGCCTGTGGAAAACGTCAGCACAAGAACTGTTCGTCGGGAGCTTCATGAAATGGGTTTCCATGGCTGAGCAGCCGCACACAAGCCTAAGATCACCATGCGCAATGTCAAGCGTCTGGAGTGGTGTAAAGCTCACCTGCATTGGACTCTGGAGCAGTGTTCTCTGAAGTGATGAATCGCGCTTCACCATCTGGCAGTCCGACAGACAAATCTGGGTTTGGCAGATGCCAGGAGAACGCTACCTGACCCAATGCATAATGCCAACTGTAAAGTTTGGTGGAGGAGGAATAATGGTCTGGGGCTGTTGGTTCGGACTAGGCCCCTTAGTTCCTGTGAAGGGAAATCTTAACGCTACAGCATACAATTACATTTTAGAGGATCTGTGCTTCTAACTTTGTGGCAACAGTTTGAGGAAGGATATTTCCTGTTTCAGCATAACAATGCCCCCATGCAAAAAGCAAGGTCCTTACAAAAATGGTTTGTCAAGATTGGTGTGGAAGAACCTGACTGGCCTGCGAGGAGTCCTGACCGCAACCCCCATCGAACACCTTTGGGATGAATAGGAACTCCGACTGCGAGCCAGGCCTAACCATATATACACACATTAGACTATATATACACTCACTAGACTATATATACACACCATAAACACTCTCACTAGACTATATATACACACCATATAAACTCACTAGACTATATATACACACCATATACACTCTCACTAGACTATATATACACACCATATACACTAACTAGACTATATATACTCTCACTAGACTATATATACACACCATATACACACACTAGACTATATATACACACCATATATACTCTCACTAGACTATATATACACACCATATACACTCTCACTAGACTATATATACACACCATATAAACTCTCACTAGACTATATATACTCTCACTAGACTATATATACACACCATATACACTCACTGTACTATATATACACACCATATATACTCTCACTAGACTATATATAAACACAATATACACTCACTAGACTATATATACTCTCACTAGACTATATATACACACCATATACACTCACTGTACTATATATACACACCATATATACTCTCACTAGACTATATATACACACCATATACACTCACTAGACTATATATACACTCACTAGACTATACATACACACCATAAACACTCTCACTAGACTATATATACACACCATATACACTCACTGTACTATATATACACACCATATATACTCTCACTAGACTATATATACACACCATATACACTCACTAGACTATATATACACTCACTAGACTATACATACACACCATAAACACTCTCACTAGACTATATATACACACCATATACACTCACTAGACTATATATACACACCATATACACTCTCACTAGACTATATATACACCATATACACTAACTAGACTATATATACTCTCACTAGACTATATATACACACCATATACACACACTAGACTATATATACACACCATATATACTCTCACTAGACTATATATACACACCATATACACTCTCACTAGACTATATATACACACCATATAAACTCTCACTAGACTATATATACTCTCACTAGACTATATATACACACCATATACACTCACTGTACTATATATACACACCATATATACTCTCACCAGACTATATATACACACCATATACACTCACTAGACTATATATACTCTCACTAGACTATATATACACACCATATACACTCACTGTACTATATATACACACCATATATACTCTCACTAGACTATACATACACACCATAAACACTCTCACTAGACTATATATACACACCATATACACTCACTAGACTATATATACACACCATATACACTCTCACTAGACTATATATACACCATATACACTAACTAGACTATATATACTCTCACTAGACTATATATACACACCATATACACACACTAGACTATATATACACACCATATACACTCTCACTAGACTATATATACACACCATATAAACTCTCACTAGACTATATATACTCTCACTAGACTATATATAAACACTATATACACTCACTGTACTATATATACACACCATATATACTCTCACCAGACTATATATACACACCATATACACTCACTAGACTATATATACTCTCACTAGACTATATATACACACCATATACACTCACTGTACTATATATACACACCATATATACTCTCACTAGACTATATATACACACCATATACACTCACTAGACTATATATACTTTCACTAGACTATATATACACACCAAATACACTCACTGTACTATATATACACACCATATATACTCTCACTAGACTATATATACACACCATATACACTCTCACTAGACTATATATACACACCATATATACTCACTAGACTATATATACAAACCATATATACTCACTAGACTATATATACACACCATATACACTCACTAGACTATATATACACACCATATACACTCTCACTAGACTATATATACACACCATATACACTCACTAGACTATATATACTCTCACTAGACTATATATACACACCACATGCACACACTAGACTATATATACACACCATATATACTCTCACTAGACTAAATATACACACCATATACACTCTCACTAGACTATATATACACACCATATATACTCACTAGACTATATATACACACCATATATACACTCACTAGACTATATTTACACACCATATACACTCTCACTAGACTATATATACACACCATATATACACACATTATACTATATATACACTCACTAGACTATATATACACACCATAAACACTCTCACTAGACTATATATACACACCATATACACTCTCACTAGACTATATATACACACCATATATACTCACTAGACTATATATACACACCATATATACTCTCACTAGACTATATATACACACCATATACACTCTCACTAGACTATATATACACACCATATACACTCTCACTAGACTACATATACACACCATATATACTCACTAGACTATATATACACACCATATATACTCACTAGACTATATATACACACCATATACACTCTCACTAGACTATATATACACACCATATACACTCACTAGACTATATATACACACCATATATACTCTCACTAGACTATATATACACACCAAATACACGCTCACTAGACTATATATACACACCATATATACTCACTAGACTATATATACACACCATATATACACTCACTAGACTATATTTACACACCATATACACTCTCACTAGACTATATATACACACCATACATACACACATTAGACTATATATACACACCATACACACACACACTAGACTATATATGCACACACCATATACACTCACTAGACTATACATACACACCATATATACTATCACTAGACTATATATACACACCATATACACTCACTAGACTATATATACACACCATATATACTATCACTAGACTATATACACACACCATATATAATCACTAGACTATATATACACACCATATACACTCTCACTAGACTATATATACACACCATAAACACACACACTAGACTATATATACACACACCATATACACTCACTAGACTATATATACGCACCATATATACTATCACTAGACTATATATACACACCATATATAATCACTAGACTGTATATACACACCATATGCACTCTCACTAGACTATATATACACACCACATACACTCTCACTAGACTATATATACACACCACATACACTCTCACTAGACTATATATACACACCATATATACTCACTAGACTATATATACACACCATATACACTCACTAGACTATATATACACACCATATACACTCTCACTAGACTATATATGCACACCATATGCACTCTCACTAGACTATAAACACTCTCACTAGACTATATATACACACCATATACACTCACTAGACTATAAATACACACCATATACACTTACTAGACTATATATACACACCATATGCACTCTCACTAGACTATATATACACACCATATATACTCACTAGACTATATATACACACCATATATACACACTTACTAGACTATATATACACACCATATATACTCACTAGACTATATATATATACACCATATAAACTCACTAGACTATATATACACACCATATGCACTCTCACTAGACTATATATACACACCATATATACTCACTAGACTATATATACACACCATATGCACTCTCACTAGACTAAATATTCACACCATATACACACTCACTAGACTATATATATATACACCATATACACTCACTATACTATATATACACACCATATACACACTCACTAGACTATATATACACACCATATACACTCTCACTAGACTATATATACACACCATATACACTCACACTAGACTATATATACACACCATATACACTCACTAGACTATAAATACACACCATATACACACTCACTAGACTATATATACACACCATATACACTCTCACTAGACTATATATACACACCATATATACTCACTAGACTATATATACACTCACTAGACTATATATACACACCATATATACTCACTAGACTATATATACACACCATATACACTCACTAGACTATATATACACACCATATGCACTCTCACTAGACTATAAACACTCTCACTAGACTTTATATACACACCATATATACACACTCACTAGACTATATATACACACCATATATACTCACTAGACTATATATACACACCATATACACTCTCACTAGACTATATATACACACCATATACACTCACACTAGACTATATATACACACCATATACACTCACTAGACTATAAATACACACCATATACACACTCACTAGACTATATATACACACCATATACACTCTCACTAGACTATATATACACACCATATATACTCACTAGACTATATATACACTCACTAGACTATATATACACACCATATATACTCACTAGACTATATATACACACCATATACACTCACTAGACTATATATACACACCATATGCACTCTCACTAGACTATAAACACTCTCACTAGACTTTATATACACACCATAAACACTCTCACTAGACTATATATACACACCATATACACTCACTAGACTATATATACACACCATATACACTCACTAGACTATATATACACACCATATGCACTCTCACTAGACTATATATACACACCATATATACTCACTAGACTATATATACACACCATATGCACTCTCACTAGACTAAATATTCACACCATATACACACTCACTAGACTATATATATATACACCATATACACTCACTATACTATATATACACACCATATACACACTCACTAGACTATATATACACACCATATACACTCTCACTAGACTATATATACACACCATATACACTCACACTAGACTATATATACACACCATATACACTCACTAGACTATAAATACACACCATATACACACTCACTAGACTATATATACACACCATATACACTCTCACTAGACTATATATACACACCATATATACTCACTAGACTATATATACACTCACTAGACTATATATACACACCATATATACTCACTAGACTATATATACACACCATATACACTCTCACTAGACTATATATGCACACCATATGCACTCTCACTAGACTATAAACACTCTCACTAGACTATATATACACACCATATACACTCACTAGACTATAAATACACACCATATACACTTACTAGACTATATATACACACCATATGCACTCTCACTAGACTATATATACACACCATATATACTCACTAGACTATATATACACACCATATATACACACTTACTAGACTATATATACACACCATATATACTCACTAGACTATATATATATACACCATATAAACTCACTAGACTATATATACACACCATATGCACTCTCACTAGACTATATATACACACCATATATACTCACTAGACTATATATACACACCATATGCACTCTCACTAGACTAAATATTCACACCATATACACACTCACTAGACTATATATATATACACCATATACACTCACTATACTATATATACACACCATATACACACTCACTAGACTATATATACACACCATATACACTCTCACTAGACTATATATACACACCATATACACTCACACTAGACTATATATACACACCATATACACTCACTAGACTATAAATACACACCATATACACACTCACTAGACTATATATACACACCATATACACTCTCACTAGACTATATATACACACCATATATACTCACTAGACTATATATACACTCACTAGACTATATATACACACCATATATACTCACTAGACTATATATACACACCATATACACTCACTAGACTATATATACACACCATATGCACTCTCACTAGACTATAAACACTCTCACTAGACTTTATATACACACCATAAACACTCTCACTAGACTATATATACACACCATATACACTCACTAGACTATATATACACACCATATACACTCACTAGACTATATATACACACCATATGCACTCTCACTAGACTATATATACACACCATATATACTCACTAGACTATATATACACACCATATATACACACTCACTAGACTATATATACACACCATATATACTCACTAGACTATATATACACACCATATAAACTCACTAGACTATATATACACACCATATGCACTCTCACTAGACTATATATACACACCATATATACTCACTAGACTATATACAGTGGGGAAAAAAAGTATTTAGTCAGCCACCAATTGTGCAAGTTCTCTCACTTAAAAAGATGAGAGAGGCCTGTGATTTTCATCATAGGTACACTTCAACTATGACAGACAAAATGAGGAAAAAAAATCCAGAAAATCACATTGTAGGATTTTTTATGAATTTATTTGCAAATTATGGTGGAAAATAAGTATTTGGTCACATACAAACAAGCAAGATTTCTGGCTCTCACAGACCTGTAACTTCTTCTTTAAGAGGCTCCTCTGTCCTCCACTCGTTACCTGTATTAATGGCACCTGTTTGAACTTGTTATCAGTATAAAAGACACCTGTCCACAACCTCAAACAGTCACACTCCAAACTCCACTATGGCCAAGACCAAAGAGCTGTCAAAGGACACCAGAAACAAAATTGTAGACCTGCACCAGGTTGGGAAGACTGAATCTGCAATAGGTAAGCAGCTTGGTTTGAAGAAATCAACTGTGGGAGCAATTATTAGGAAATGGAAGACATACAAGACCACTGATAATCTTCCTTGATCTGGGGCTCCACGCAAGATCTCACCCGTGGGGGTCAAAATGATCACAAGAACGGTGAGCAAAAATCCCAGAACCACATGGGGGACCTAGTGAATGACCTGCAGAGAGCTGGGACCAAAGTAACAAAGCCTACCATCAGTAACACACTACGCCGCCAGGGACTCAAATCCTGCAGTGCCAGACGTGTCCCCCTGCTTAAGCCAGTACATGTTCAGGCCCGTCTAAAGTTTGCTAGAGAGCATTTGGATGATCCAGATGAGGATTGGGAGAATGTCAGATGAAACCAAAATAGAACTTTTTGGTAAAAACTCAACTCGTCGTGTTTGGAGGACAAAGAATGCTGAGTTGCATCCAAAGAACACCATACCTACTGTGAAGCATGGGGTGGAAACATCATGCTTTGGGGCTGTTTTTCTGCAAAGGGACCAGGACGACTGATCCGTGTAAAGGAAAGAATGAATGGGGCCATGTATCGTGAGATTTTGAGTGAAAACCTCCTTCCATCAGCAAGGGCATTGAAGATGAAACGTGGCTGGGTCTTTCAGCATGACAATGATCCCAAACACACCGCCCGGGCAACGAAGGAGTGGCTTCAGAAGAAGCATTTCAAGGTCCTGGAGTGGCCTAGCCAGTCTCCAGATCTCAACCCCATAGAAAATCTTTGAAAGTCCGTGTTGCCCAGCGACAGCCCCAAAACATCACTGCTCTAGAGGAGATCTGCATGGAGGAATGGGCCAAAATACCAGCAACAGTGTGTGAAATCCTTGTGAAGACTTACAGAAAACGTTTGATCTCTGTCATTGCCAACAAAGGGTATATAACAAAGTATTGAGATAAACTTTTGTTATTGACCAAATACTTATTTTCCACCATAATTTGCAAATAAATTCATAAAAAATCCTACAATGTGATTTTCTGGATTTTTTTTCCTCATTTTGTCTGTCATAGTTGAAGTGTACCTATGATGAAAATTACAGGCCTCTCTCATCTTTTTAAGTGAGAGAACTTGCACAATTGGTGGCTGACTAAATACTTTTTTTCCCCACTGTATACACACCATATGCACTCTCACTAGACTAAATATTCACACCATATACACACTCACTAGACTATATATACACTCACTAGACTATATACACACCATATACACTCACTAGACTATATATACACACCATATACACATTCACTAGACTATATATACACACCATATACACTCTCACTAGACTATATATACACACCATATATACTCACTAGACTATATATACACACCATATACACTCTCACTAGACTATATATACACTCACTAGACTATATACTGTATATACACCATATACACTCTCACTAGACTATATATACACACCATAAACACTCACTACACTATATATACACACCATATACACACTCACTAGACTATATATACACACCATATACACTCTCACTAGACTATATATACACACCCTATACATTCACTAGACTGTATATACACACCATATACACTCTCACCAGACTATATATACACACCATATGCACTCTCACTAGACTATATATACACACCATATATACTCACTAGACTATATATACACACCATATATACTCACTAGACTATATATACACACCATATACACTCACTAGACTATATATACGCACCATATACACTCTCACTAGACTATATATACACACCATATATACTCACTAGACTATATATACACACCATATACACTCTCACTAATCTATATATACACACCATATATACTCACTAGACTATATATACACACCATATACATTCACTAGACTATATATACACACCATATATACTCACTAAACTATATATACACACCATATATACTCACTAGACTATATATACACACCATATACACTCTCACTAAACTATATATACACACCATATATACTCACTAGACTATATATACACACCATATACATTCACTAGACTATATATACACACCATATATACTCACTAAACTATATATACACACCATATATACTCACTAGACTATATATACACACCATATATACTCACTAGACTATATATACACACCATATACACTCACTAGACTATATATACACACCATATATACTCACTAAACTATATATACACACCATATACACTCACTAGACTATATATACACTCACTAGACTATATATATACACCATATACACTCTCACTAGACTATATATACACACCATATACACTCACTAGACTATATATACACACCATATACACTCACTAGACTATATATATGCACCATATACACTCTCACTAGACTATATATACACACCATATATACTCACTAAACTATATATACACACCATATATACTCACTAAACTATATATACACACCATATATACTCACTAGACTATATATACACACCATATATACTCACTAGACTATATATACAGTCGTGGCGAAAAGTTTTGAGAATGACACAAATATAAATTTTCACACAGTCTGCTGCCTCAGTTTGTATGATGGCAATTTGCATATACTCCAGAATGTCATGAAGAGTGATCAGATGAATTGCAATTAATTGCAAAGTCCCTCTTGCCATGCAAATGAACTGAATCCCCCAAAAACATTTCCACTGCATTTCAGCCCTGCCACAAAAGGACCAGCTGACATCATGTCAGTGATTCTCTCGTTAACACAGGTGTGAGTGTTGACGAAGTCAAGGCTGGAGATCACTCTGTCATGCTGAATAACAAACTGGAATCTTCAAAAGGAGGATGTGCTTGGAATCATTGTTCTTCCTCTTTCAAACATGGTTACCTGCAAGGAAACAAGTGCCGTCATCATTGCTTTGCACAAAAGGGCTTCACAGGCAAGAATATTGCTGCCAGTGAGATCAACCCTAAATCAACCATTTATCTGATCATCAAGAACTTCAAGGAGAGCGGTTCAATTGTTGTGAAGAAGGCTTCAGGGCGCCCAAGAAAGTCCAGCAAGCACCAGGACCGTCTCCTAAAGTTGATTTAACTGCGGGATCGGGGCACGGCCAGTACAGAGCTTGCTCAGGAATGGCAGCAGGCAGGTGTGAGTGCATCTGCACGCACAGTGAGGCGAAGACTTTTTGGAGGATGGCCTGGTGTCAAGAAGGGCAGCAAAGAAACCACTTCTCTCCAGGAAAAACATCAGGGACAGACTGATATTCTGCAAAAGGTATAGGGATTGGACTGATGAGGACTGGGTAAAGTCATTTTCTCTGATGAATCCCCTTTCCGATTGTTTGGGGCATCCGGAAAAAAGCTTGTCCGGAGAAGACAAGGTGAGCGCTACCATCAGTCCTGTGTCATGCCAACAGTAAAGCATCCTGAGACCATTCATGTGTGGGGTTGCTTCTAAGCTAAGGGAGTGGGCTCACTCACAATTTTGCCTAAGAACACAGCCATGAATAAAGAACGGTACCAACACATCCTCCGAGAGCAACTTCTCCCAACCATCCAGGAACAGTTTGGTGATGAACAATGCCTTTTCCAGCATGATGGAGCACCTGGCCATAAGGCAAAAGTGATAACTAAGTGGCTCGGGGAACAAAACATCAATATTTTGGGTCCATGGCCAGGAAACTTCCCAGACCTTAATCCCATTGAGAACTTGTGGTCAATCCTCAAGAGGCGGGTGGACAAACAAAAACCCACAAATTCTGACAAACTCCAAGCATTGATTATGCAAGAATGGGCTGCCATCAGTCAGGATGTGGCCCAGAAGTTAATTGACAGCATGCCAGGGTGGATTGCAGAGGTCTTGAAAAAGAAGGGTCAACACTGAACATATTGACTCTTTGCATCAACTTCATGTAATTGTCAATAAAAGCCTTTGACACTTATGAAATGCTTGTAATTATACTTCAGTATTCCATAGTAACATCTGACAAAAAATATCTAAAGACACTGAAGCAGCAAACTTTGTGGAAATAAAAACGTGTCATTCTCAAAACTTTTGGCTATGACTGTACACTCACTAGACTATATATACACACTCACTCACACTACACTGTCACTCCCTCACACATTCAAACATTACACACACACAATTTTTTCATCATTAAAACTAAATTCTGCATCTTTGGAAAAGGCTCATAAGCACGCATTTCAATGTAGTCTACACCAGTTGTATTCGGAGCCTGTGATAAATAACATTTGATTTGATTCCAGGCTTAATGTTTGACATGACTGAGTTAGCTGAAATTGGCTAGCTAGCTAGCAAGTGACAAGAACGTTATCCAGCCTGCATAGCAACCATTTTGTTTAGAACGGATGATCGGTCCTTTTGCATAGCAACTATGCAAAAATAATGACCGACTGGGTGGCGTCTGTAGCAACAACCACATTATGGTCTGGACTATAACTTTGGTGGAATAGTGACATTTTATAAATTGACTTATCTAAATATGTAATTCATTGTTATTTTAGTATGTTGGTAACAGTTTTATAAAAGCAATAAGGCACGGGAAGAAATGCTGTATCATGAGTCACAGGTAAATGGGTTGATTGTCTCTCTGCTATCGCTTGGCCATGTTCAGGACTTTAACCCACCTTGAACCCGTTCCTCTTGCCCATTCTCAGACATCCCATCCACATCTCAGTCAGCAGCATCTGACTGCAGGTGTGGGCGATGAAGTCTCTGTGCTTGGCGGCTACAGCCAGCTTCAGGCATGTGGAGTTGCTCCAGTTTTTCAGCTGATAGGTCAGTAGTTTCATGGCCACCTGCTCATCGTGCTTATAGGACTGGTCTAGGAGCTCGTAGGCCAGCTGGCCAAACTCCCTGACGAGGGAAGAAGGTGGTGCTTAGATGGTCTGTTGTGGTTTTCATGTAGGTATCAAATCATATCACTATTTATTTTCAGTGCATTTAACAAAAACCTCAATGAACTGTATAGAAAAAAAGCCTGAGAGAAGAAACAAGAGATAAATCTACACCAGAGAAGCAGCAGACATCCAGAACAATTATACAGTAATGGGTTGGACCAGAACAATTACACAGTAATGGGTTGGACCAGAACAATTATACAGTAATGGGTTGGACCAGAACAAATATACAGTAATGGGTTGGACCAGAACAATTATACAGTAATGGATTGGACCAGAACAATGATACAGTAATGGGTTGGACCAGAACAATAATACACTAATGGGTTGGACCAGAACAATAATACAGTAATGGGATGGACCAGAACAATTATACAGTAATGGGTTGGACCAGAACAATGATACAGTAATGGGTTGGACCAGAACAATAATACACTAATGGGTTGGACCAGAACAATTATACAGTAATGGGTTGGACCAGAACAATCATACAGTAATGGGTTGGACCAGTTTCTGAGGGTTGAATTGTGACCAGAAAAGCCAGCACCCTAAAGGACTATTCCAAGTTTGGCGTCAATTCCATTTACAATTCCAATTTTCCTTTTTGGAATTTGAGTTTGCTTCCTGAATTTCCTCATTAACTTGACCCCAACACTGTTAGATTGAAACCTTTCTGCCAGCTAGCCCCTCACTAACTTGACCCCAACACTGTTAGATTGAAACCTTTCTGCCAGCTAGCCCCTCACTAACTTGACCCCAACACTGTTAGATTGAAACCTTTCTGCCAGCTAGCCTCTCACTAACTTGACCCCAACACTGTTAGATTGAAACCTTTCTGCCAGCTAGCCTCTCACTAACTTGACCCCAACACTGTTGGATTGAAACCTTTCTGCCAGCTAGCCCCTCACTAACTTGACCCCAACACTGTTAGATTGAAACCTTTCTGCCAGCTAGCCCCTCACTAACTTGACCCCAACACTGTTAGATTGAAACCTTTCTGCTAGCTAGCCCCTCACTAACTTGACCCCAACACTGTTAGATTGAAACCTTTCTGCCAGCTAGCCTCTCACTAACTTGACCCCAACACTGTTAGATTGAAACCTTTCTGCCAGCTAGCCTCTCACTAACTTGACCCCAACACTGTTAGATTGAAACCTTTCTGCCAGCTAGCCTCTCACTAACTTGACCCCAACACTGTTAGATTGAAACCTTTCTGCCAGCTAGCCTCTCACTAACTTGACCCCAACACTGTTAGATTGAAACCTTTCTGCCAGCTAGCCCCTCACTAACTTGACCCCAACACTGTTGGATTGAAACCTTTCTGCCAGCTAGCCCCTCACTAACTTGACCCCAACACTGTTGGATTGAAACCTTTCTGCCAGCTAGCCCCTCACTAACTTGACCCCAACACTGTTAGATTGAAACCTTTCTGCCAGCTAGCCCCTCACTAACTTGACCCCAACACTGTTAGATTGAAACCTTTCTGCCAGCTAGCCCCTCACTAACTTGGAATTGTTTTCCAGGTCCTGGAAAATGTCGTCCACCAGTTCACTCTGGGACGACTCGTGGGCCATGGCCTTGTACAGTTTACAGGCCACTAGAGCCTTGGCCATGGCCTCTTCCCCCCGCTTCCACAGGAACAGAGCCATCTTCTGGCGCTTCATGAGAACGGCCCACACCATCAGTTCATGGAACGGGTACTGGAAGCGGCAGACCTCTGGGTCGTCCACATCGATGTCGATCTCTTCCTCCTTCTTCTTCCTCTTCCCTTTACTCTTGCCCTTTTCTCGTGGCTCGTCGTCCTGGTATGAATCAGATGGACATTAGAAATATGAAGTGTTGGGTGTAGGTAGGGCGAATCTTAACTTCACTTCACTGAAGTCTGCTGTTTACTTAGACATGCATTGATGCCAATGGAAGACTACGTGGATTATCCCCTGTATACAGAGATTAATTCAAGTGGTTATTGAATTGGTATGGATGATATGTAAATATGAAATGCAGCTTAATAGAACAATGGTGCTAAGTGAAAGACAATTGAGAGACTCACCTCCAGTCCTAACATTTTTAAAGCTTTCGGCTGTGAAACAAAACAAGGGAAGGGGACAGAATTAATTAGCATGATTAACATTAGCATTCATGTTAGCATTAACATGATATATTATTATATTATTAAAGTTATTATTACACTGAACAAAAATATAAATGCAACATGGAACAATTTCAAAGATTTTACTGAGTTACAGTTCATCAGTCAATTCATTATTTATTTGAAATAATGTGCTTCTACGCCTGCATTGCTTGATGTTTGGGGTTTTAGGCTGAGTTTCTGTATAGCACTTTGTGACATCGGCTGATGTAAAAAGGGTTTCATAAATACATTTGATTTGATTCGTTAGTCCCTAATGTATGGATTTCACATGACTGGGAATACAGACATGCATTGGTCAGTATCTGGTGTGACCGCCATTTGCCTCAGGAGACACATCTCCTTCGCATAGAGTTGATCAGGCTATTGATTGTGGCCTGTCAAATGTTGTCCCACTGCTCTTCGAGCTGTCATACACATCGATCCAGAGCATCCCAAACATACTCAGTGGTTGACATTTCTGAGTATTCAGGCCATGGAAGAACTTGGGACATTTTCAGCGTCCAGGAATTGTGTACAGATCCTTGTGAATGGGGCAGTGCATTATCATGCTGGAACATGAGGTGATGGCGGCGGATGAATGGCACGACAATGGGCCTCAAGATCTCGTCACGGTATCTCTGTGCATTCAAATTGCCATTGATAAAATTCAATTGTGTTTGTTTTCCGTAGCTTATGCCTACCCATACCATAACCCCACCGCCACCATGGGGCACTCTGTTCACAATGTTGACATCAGCAAACCGCTTGCCCACACAACGCCATACACGCTATCTGCCATCTGCCCAGTACAGTGGAAACCGGGATTCATCCGTGAAAAGCACACTTCTCCAGCGTGCCAGTGGCCATCGAAGGTGAGAATTTGCCAACTGAAGTCTGTTACGACGCCAAACTGCAGTCAGATCAAGACCCTGGCGAGGACGACGAACAGATGAGCTTCCCTGAGACGGATTCTGACAGTTTTTGCAGAAATACTTTGGTTGTGAAAACCCAGTTTCATCAGCTGGTCTCAGACCATCCCACAGGTGAAAAAGCCTGGTCAGGTGTGGATACACGTGGTCTGCGGTTGTGAGAACGGTTGGACGTACTGCTAAATTCTCTAAAATGACGTTGGAGGCGGCTTATGGTAGAGAAATGAACATTCAATTCTCTGGCAAGCGCTTTGGTGGACATTCCTGCAGTCTGCATGCCAATTGCACGCTCGCTCGCTCAAAACTTGAGACATTGTGTTTTGTGACAAACTGCACATTTTAGAGTGGCCCTTTATTGTTCCCAGCAGTTTTTTTATATGCCACACCTCTAAGGTGGATGGATTATCTTGGCAAAGGCTCACTAACAGGGATGTAAACTAATAATGCACAAAAGTGAAAAAAAATAAGCTTGTTCCATAAGCTACGTGCGTATGGAACATTTCTGGGATCTTTTATTTCAGCTCATGAAAAATAGGAGCAACACTTTACATGTTGCATTGATAATTTGGTTCAGTGTATTATATTCAGATCTGTACAGTGAGTGTTTCTCCTCACTCTTTTTAAACCATAGAGGTTGTTGTAGAGGGTGCGGAACTGCTTTCTGGTATAGTTACAGCGATAAGCCCCGCCCATCAGGAACTCCAGGACCAATCCGATATCAATCAAGGTGATCTGGTAATCAGGTGGAAGATTTCCCTGAAACACCAACCAACCATCATTATACTGTTACTGTTTTTACCTTATATTACATTTTTGTTACTACGTTAGGTAACAGTTTACAGTAGGGGGTAAATATTAGGTAACACTTTACTATAGGGGGTCAATATTAGGTAACACTTTACTACAGGATGTAAATATTAGGTAACACTTTACTATAGGGGGTCAATATTAGGTAACACTTTACTATAGGGGGTCAATGATAGGTAACACTTTACTATAGGGGGTAAATATTAGGTAACAGTTTACAGTAGGGGGTAAATATTAGGTAACACTTTACTATAGGGGGTCAATAATAGGTAACAGTTTACAGTAGGGGGTAAATATTAGGTAACACTTTACTATAGGGGGTCAATATTAGGTAACACTTTACTACAGGAGGTAAATATTAGGTAACACTTTACTATAGGGGGTCAATATTAGGTAACACTTTACTATAGGGGGTCAATGATAGGTAACACTTTACTATAGGGGATTAATATTAGGTAACACTTTACTATAGGGGGTAAATATTAGGTAACACTTTACTATAGGGGATTAATATTAGGTACCACTTTACTACAGGGGGTCAATATTAGGTAACACTTTACTATAGGGGATTAATATTAGGTAACACTTTACTATAGGGGGTAAATATTAGGTAACACTTTACTATAGGGGATTAATATTAGGTACCACTTTACTACAGGGGGGTCAATTTTAGGTAACACTTTACTATAGGGGGTATACATAACACCTTTATGAAACCAGTCATAACACCTTCATGAAACTAGTCATATCACCTTTATGAAACCAGTCATAACACCTTTATAAAACCAGTCATAACACCTTCATGAAACCAGTCATATCACCTTTATGAAACCAGTCATAACACCTTTATAAAACCAGTCATAACACCTTTATAAAACCAGTCATATCACCTTTATGAAACCAGTCATAACACCTTTATAAAACCAGTCATAACACCTTTATGAAACCAGTCATAACACCTTTATAAAACCAGTCATAACACCTTTATAAAACCAGTCATAACACCTTTATAAAACCAGTCATAACACCTTTATAAAACCAGTCATAACACCTTTATGAAACCAGTCATAACACCTTTATAAAACCAGTCATAACACCTTCATGAAACCAGTCATAACACCTTTGTATTGTTGCTGGACATTGTAAACATGTCATTGACTCCCTGTCAAAATAAAGGTTAAATAATAAAAGGAAAACATTACCTTTTTAACATCTCTAACTACAAAGTGCAGTGTATTTGTTGGGCCCAGCCTCTGTAAAAACAAGCAAGAAACAAATAATGAAATACATTTTAAAAAACTTTCCGGGTTCTGTTCACTCTGCATCGCTGAAGCTTTCACCGCTGAGGGATTGTAAAGCAATGTTGACTAACAACGTACAATGTTGACTAACAACGTACAATGTTGACTAACAACGTACAATGTTGACTAACAACGTACAATGAACCTATTCTTTGAAAGATTTCCCCAAAAATATTGATTCTGTAATCATAAATGTAATTCAACATGGAGAACACAGTGGCAATGATTTTTCTCATCAGATGTACATACTACTAACATGCATTTAGAAGCAAGGTTGGGGTCGAGTCAATTTAAATCCATTCCGGAAGTTAACAGAAATGGAATTGACCCCAACCCTGTTAAGAACTATTGATTTAGGAGAAATCAAAACAGCGTCTTCTATCTACAGTTGAAGTTGGAAGTTTACATACACCTTAACCAAATACATTTAAACTCAGTTCATCACAATTCCTGACATTTAATCCTGGTAAAAATTATCTTTCTTAGGTCCAAAAAGTACGATCTTTGTCCCCATGTGCAGTTGCGAACCGTAGCCTTGCTGAGCGGCCTTTCAGGTTATGTCGATATAGGACTCGTTTTACTGTGGATATAGATACTTTTGTACCTGTTTCCTCCAGCATCTTCACAAGGTCCTTTGCTGTTGTTCTGGGATTGATTTGCACTTTTCGCACCAAAGTACGTTCATCTCTAGGAGACAGAACGCGTCTCCTTCCTGAGCGGTATGATGGCTGCGTGGTCCCATGGTGTTTATACTTGCGTACTATTGTTTGTACAGATGAACGTCGTACCTTCAGGCGTTTCGAAATTGCTCCCAAGGATGAACCAGACTTGTGGAGGTCTACAATTTTTCTTCTGAGGTCTTGGCTGATTTCTTTTGATTTTCCCATGATGTCAAGCAAAGAGGCACTGAGTTTGAAGGTAGGCCTTGAAATACATCCACAGGTACACCTCCAATTGACTCAAATGATGTCAATTAGCTTATCAGAAGCTTCTAAAGCCATGACATCATTTTCTGGAATTTTCCATGCTGTTTAAAGGCACAGTCAACTTAGTATATGTACATTTCTGACCCACTGGAATTGTGATACAGTGAATTGTAAGTGAAATAATCTGTCTGTAAACAATTGTTGGAGAAATGACTTGTGTCTTGCACAAAGTAGATGTCCTAAATTACAGTTTGTTAACAAGAAATCTGTGGAGTGGTTGACAAGTTTTAATGACTCCAAACAAGTTTTAATGACTCCAACCTAAGCGTATGTAAACTTCTGACTTCAACTTTATCTATCTATCTATCTATCTATCTATCTATCTATCTATCTATCTATCTATCTATCTATCTATCTACTGTATCTATCTATCTATCTATCTATCTATCTATCTATCTATCTATCTGACCGTGTTGTATAGTTCCTCCAGACGAGGGATGGTGAGGAAGTGGTGGATGTTGACACCGTTCTCTATCAGCAGCTTGACGAAGTCCACCCTGTCCAGCACCAGGGCGTCCATCATGGCCTGCTCCAGAGAGTTCACCTACAGTAGAGAAACACATGAACCATAACCCTGTCCAGCACCAGGGCGTCCATCATGGCCTGCTCCAGAGAGTTCACCTACAGTACTGGAGGAACTAGGAAGACAGTAGAGGAGACAGTGAGGCTATGGATTACCACCACTGACAAGTGGGGCCTGTTCAGGAGGGTGCAGCGTTACAGAATGTTAAAGGTCCAATGTGGCTGTTTTTATCTCAATATCAAATTAATTCTGGGTAACAATAAGTTAATACAAACTTTCAAAAATTAACAAAATTAGCTTTTTTAGCAAAAAGCAATTTCTCAAGCAAGAATTTAGCGAGGACTGTCTGGGAGTGGTCTGAGTGGGGAGGGGGAAAACGGATAACTTGCTGTTATTGGCAGAGAGGTTTGGAACTCTCTTTCTTATTGGTCTATGAAGTAATTTACCACCTGGTGATGTCACCAGACAGGCCAAAACTCCATCACACCAAAAACAGGCTGAATTCTCAGGCGGTCTTTTCAAACACCTCTGTACACTAAAAGGGCATTATCATCATTTTTTTTCTACATTTCACAGTATTATTCCAACCTCAAAGTGTGTAAATGTACATAAAACATCTTTAATATCAGTTACGTAGCGGTAGGAAGAATATGGACTCATGAACCATTATAATATGAAATAAAAGAGTTGACTTGCATCACCCTCTACATCACTGCTTCAGATAGAAACATGTTGTGTATTGATATGTCTGAGGATTGAATATAGTGTATTGATATGTTTGATGGTTGAATCTAGTGTATTGATATGTCTGAGGGTTGAATATAGTGTATTGATATGTCTGAGGGTTGAATATAGTGTATTGATATGTCTGAGGGTTGAATATAGTGTATTGATATGTTTGAGGGTTGAATATAGTGTATTGATATGTCTGAGGGTTGAATATAGCGTATTGATATGTTTGATGGTTGAATATAGTGTATTGATATGTTTGAGGGTGGAATATAGTGTATTGATATATTTGAGGGTTGAATATAGTGTATTGATAAGTGTATTGATATGTCTGAGGGTTGATAATAGTGTATTGATAAGTTTGATGGTTGAATATGGTGTATTGATATGTCTGAGAGTTGAATATAGTGTATTGATAAGTGTATTGATATGTTTGAGGGTTGAATATAGTGTATTGATATGTTTGAGGGTTGAATATAGTGTATTGATATGTTTGAGGGTTGAATATAGTGTACTGTGTGAATGTCTATCAATAATCGGCACTGGTTATTTACCCAGTTGCGTAGCTCCAGCTTCCTGGGGTCCGTCTCTTCCGGAGGTTCAGGTTTGGCCTTGCCTCCTTTGCCCTTCTTGACCCTGGACTTCCCCTTCCCTGCCCCACCACCTCCACCGCGGGCTGGGACCGGGCTCTTAGGCTTATCCTGGGATGCCGTGGTGTTGGCCGCCTGGGAGGTAACACAGGAGGAGGAAAGCCCTTGTTGACCCAGTTTACATGGACCTGTTACAGTACCTGCAATGACTGTTGGTTAGACATTCAGACTGTCACAGTACCTGCAATGACTGTTGGTTAGACATTCAGACTGTTACAGAACCTGCAATGACTGTTGGTTAGAGATTCAGACTGTTACAGAACCTGCAATGACTGTTGGTTAGACATTCAGACTGTCACAGTACCTGCAATGACTGTTGGTTAGACATTCAGACTGTCACAGTACCTGCAATGACTGTTGGCTAGACATTCAGACTGTCACAGTACCTGCAATGACTGTTGGCTAGACATTCAGACTGTCACAGTACCTGCAATGACTGTTGGTTAGACATTCAGACTATCACAGTACCTGCAATGACTGTTGGCTAGACATTCAGACTGTCACAGTACCTGCAATGACTGTTGGTTAGACATTCAGACTGTCACAGTACCTGCAATGACTGTTGGCTAGACATTCAGACTGTCACAGTACCTGCAATGACTGTTGGCTAGACATTCAGACTGTCACAGTACCTGCAATGACTGTTGGTTAGACATTCAGACTATCACAGTACCTGCAATGACTGTTGGCTAGACATTCAGACTGTCACAGTACCTGCAATGACTGTTGGTTAGACATTCAGACTGTCACAGTACCTGCAATGACTGTTGGTTAGACATTCAGACTGTCACAGTACCTGCAATGACTGTTGGCTAGACATTCAGACTGTCACAGTACCTGCAATGACTGTTGGCTAGACATTCAGACTGTCACAGTACCTGCAATGACTGTTGGCTAGACATTCAGACTGTCACAGAACCTGCAATGACTGTTGGTTAGACATTCAGACTGTCACAGTACCTGCAATGACTGTTGGCTAGACATTCAGACTGTCACAGTACCTGCAATGACTGTTGGTTAGACATTCAGACTGTCACAGTACCTGCAATGACTGTTGGTTTGACATTCAGACTGTCACAGTACCTGCAATGACTGTTGGCTAGACATTCAGACTGTCACAGTACCTGCAATGACTGTTGTTGTCTCACCATTACCGTTGGTTAGAGGTTCAGACTGTGTCCTAAATAGCGCCCTATTCCCTATATTGTGCACTAGTTTTGACCAAGTCCCGTAGGGCTCTGGACATAAGTAGTGCACTATGTAGGGAATTTGATGCCATTTGAGTCAGGTAAAATACTTATTTTGGAATATGGGAAGTTTTCTGACTTGAGGTTGGCCAGTTGAACTCGATTTAAGCCGTATTATTGGCCCTTTATTCTAACCCATTGACGTCCATTAATGATTTATCTGAACTCTGAATCAGGCCCTGTTGGACCAGCATGGTGATGTTCATTACAATTCTGAATCAGGCCCTGTTGGACCAGCATGGTGATGTTCATTACAACTCTGAATCAGACCCTGTTGGACCAGCATGGTGATGTTCATTACAACTCTGAATCAGGCCCTGTTGGACCAGCATGGTGATGTTCATTACAACTCTGAATCAGGCCCTGTTGGACCAGCATGGTGATGTTCATTACAACTCTGAATCAGACCCTGTTGGACCAGCATGGTGATGTTCATTACAACTCTGAATCAGACCCTGTTAGACCAGCATGGTGATGTTCATTACAACTCTGAATCAGGCCCTGTTGGACCAGCATGGTGATGTTCATTACAACTCTGAATCAGGCCCTGTTGGACCAGCATAATGATGTTTATTACAACTCTGAATCAGGCCCTGTTAGACCAGCATGGTGATGTTCATTACAACTCTGAATCAGACCCTGTTGGACCAGCATGGTGATGTTCATTACAACTCTGAATCAGGCCCTGTTGGACCAGCATGGTGATGTTCATTATAACTCTGAATCAGACCCTGTTGGACCAGCATGGTGATGTTCATTACCACTCTGAATCAGGCCCTGTTGGACCAGCATGGTGATGTTCATTACAACTCTGAATCAGACCCAGTTGGACCAGCATGGTGATGTTCATTACAACTCTGAATCAGGCCCTGTTGGACCAGCATGGTGATGTTCATTACAACTCTGAATCAGGCCCTGTTGGACCAGCATAATGATGTTTATTACAACTCTGAATCAGGCCCTGTTAGACCAGCATGGTGATGTTCATTACAACTCTGAATCAGACCCTGTTGGACCAGCATGGTGATGTTCATTACAACTCTGAATCAGGCCCTGTTGGACCAGCATGGTGATGTTCATTACAACTCTGAATCAGACCCTGTTGGACCAGCATGGTGATGTTCATTACAACTCTGAATCAGGCCCTGTTGGACCAGCATGGTGATGTTCATTACAACTCTGAATCAGACCCTGTTGGACCAGCATGGTGATGTTCATTACAACTCTGAATCAGGCCCTGTTGGACCAGCATGGTGATGTTCATTACAACTCTGAATCAGACCCTGTTGGACCAGCAGGGTGATGATCATTACAACTCTGAATCAGGCCCTGTTGGACCAGCATGGTGATGTTCATTACAACTCTGAATCAGGCCCTGTTGGACCAGCATGGTGATGATCATTACAACTCTGAATCAGACCCTGTTGGACCAGCAGGGTGATGATCATTACAACTCTGAATCAGGCCCTGTTGGACCAGCATGGTGATGTTCATTGTGTATCCATGTGTTTTCCAAGTTGTGTATGCACTTACGCTGCCACTCATGGGCCAGTGGTGACCGTAGACGAAGATCTGGCTCCTAGCGATGTCCACTCTGTTCCAGGCCAGGGCTAGACTCAGCTGGTCAGGGGCAGAGGCATTGGTGCCTACAATAAAACACCAACAAGGCTTTTTGGTTTAACCTTGAAATGGTTCACAGCTGTTCTATGGACTATGGCTGGGATTCAATCAAATGTTTTAATCCCAGTCTACAGCTGTTCAATAGACTATGGATGGGATTCATTCAAATGTTTCAATCCCAGTCTACAGCTGTTCTATAGACTATGGATGTGATTCAATTAAATGTTTCAATCCCAGCCTACTGCTGTTCTATAGACTGGATGGGATTCAATCAAATGTTTCAATCCCAGCCTACAGCTGTTCTATAGACTATGGATGGGATTCAATCAAATGTTTCAATCCCAGTCTACAGCTGTTCTATAGACTGGATGTGATTCAATCAAATGTTTCAATCCCAGTCTACAGCTGTTCTATAGACTGGATGGGATTCAATCAAATGTTTCAATCCCAGCCTACTGCTGTTTTATAGACTATGGATGGGAGTCAATCAAATGTTTCAATCCCAGTCTACAGCTGTTCTATAGACTATGGATGGGATTCAATCAAATGTTTCAATCCTAGCCTACTGCTGTTCTATACACTATGGCTGGGATTCAATCAAATGTTTCAATCCCAGCCTACAGCTGTTCTATAGACGATGGATGGGATTCAATCAAATGTTTCAATCCCAGCCTACAGCTGTTCTATAGACGATGGATGGGATTCAATCAAATGTTTCAATCCCAGCCTACAGCTGTTCTATAGACTATGGATGGGATTCAATCAAATGTTTCAATCCCAGCCTACTGCTGTTTTATAGACTATGGATGGGAGTCAATCAAATGTTTCAATCCCAGTCTACAGCTGTTCTATAGACTATGGATGGGATTCAATCAAATGTTTCAATCCCAGCCTACAGCTGTTTTATAGACTATGGATGGGAGTCAATCAAATGTTTCAATCCCAGCCTACAGCTGTTCTATAGACTATGGATGGGATTCAATCAAATGTTTCAATCCTAGCCTACTGCTGTTCTATACACTATGGCTGGGATTCAATCAAATGTTTCAATCCCAGCCTACAGCTGTTCTATAGACGATGGATGGGATTCAATCAAATGTTTCAATCCCAGCCTACAGCTGTTCTATAGACGATGGATGGGATTCAATCAAATGTTTCAATCCCAGCCTACAGCTGTTCTATAGACTATGGATGGGATTCAATCAAATGTTTCAATCCCAGCCTACTGCTGTTCTATACACTATGGCTGGGATTCAATCAAATGTTTCAATCCCAGTCTACAGCTGTTTTATAGACTATGGATGGGATTCAATCAAATGTTTCAATCCCAGCCTACAGCTGTTCTATAGACTATGGATGGGATTCAATCAAATGTTTCAATCCCAGCCTACTGCTGTTCTATACACTATGGCTGGGATTCAATCAAATGTTTCAATCCCAGTCTACAGCTGTTTTATAGACTATGGATGGGAGTCAATCAAATGTTTCAATCCCAGTCTACAGCTGTTCTATAGACTATGGATGGGATTCAATCAAATGTTTCAATCCCAGCCTACAGCTGTTTTATAGACTATGGATGGGAGTCAATCAAATGTTTCAATCCCAGTCTACAGCTGTTCTATAGACTATGGATGGGATTCAATCAAATGTTTCAATCCTAGCCTACTGCTGTTCTATACACTATGGCTGGGATTCAATCAAATGTTTCAATCCCAGCCTACAGCTGTTCTATAGACGATGGATGGGATTCAATCAAATGTTTCAATCCCAGCCTACAGCTGTTCTATAGACTATGGATGGGATTCAATCAAATGTTTCAATCCCAGTCTACTGCTGTTCTATAGACTATGGATGGGATTCAATCAAATGTTTCAATCCCAGCCTACAGCTGTTCTATAGACTATGGATGGGATTCAATCAAATGTTTCAATCCCAGCCTACTGCTGTTCTATACACTATGGCTGGGATTCAATCAAATGTTTCAATCCCAGCCTACGTGAGAAATAGCCTCTATCTGCAAAGTCAGTGGTGTTAAGAGTGAAGTAAAAAAAAGCAGCAGAACAATCCGGTGTTTTGCCCACGGTTACCTTTGAGCAAGGCTGTCAGTATGGACATCTCTATGTCCTGCTGGCCCTCTGAGCCCATACGAAACACAGTGATCTACAGGTCCATGAAAGTAAACACAACACAGACACGTGTAAGGGTCAAAGGTCAACTCTCTTTTACAGGGATTCAGTGCATCATTTTAAGTGTATGCTTTGGAGTGTGTCGTTCGGGAAAGGGGGCCTTGAATAGCTCACAGCGTACTCGATGTTTGCTTCATCAGAACACGGCTCTTATACTAACGATAGTGAATGTGTTTTGAGGACATATGGCTCTCTCTGTCTCTTCAGGCGTTTCTTCTATGTTAAACTAAGGAGTTGGGCCTTTAAACGGCATTACTGGGGAGTGTGTAAAAGGTCAAGCACGGGTGCTGTGTGTGTTGTGTGTGTGTGTGTGTGTGTGTGTGTGTGTGTGTGTGTGTGTGTGTGTGTGTGTGTGTGTGTGTGTGTGTGTGTGTGTGTGTGTGTGTGTGTGTGTGTGTGTGTGTGTGTGTGTGTGTGTGTGTGTGTGTGTGTGTGTGTGTGTGTGTGTGTGTGTGTGTGTGTGTGTGTGTGTGTGTGTGTGTGTGTGTGTGTGTGTGTGTGTGTGTGTGTGTTGTGTGTGTGTGTGTGTGTGTGTGTGTGTGTGTGTGTGTGTGTGTGTGTGTGTGTGTGTGTGTGTGTGTGTGTGTGTGTGTGTGTGTGTGTGTGTGTGTGTGTGTGTGTGTGTGTGTGTGTGTGTGTGTGTGTGTGTGTGTGTGTGTGTGTGTGTGTGTGTGTGTGTGTGTGTGTGTGTGTGTGTGTGTGTGTGTGTGAGCACGTTAAGTGAAGTCAGAAGCCTCTCATTGTGAATTGTGCCTCTGAATAACAGGAAGTGTCTTTATAAACCATGAACACACCCTGCGGAACATAACGAGCCCTTCAGAGTTAACAACCCCATTAATGAGATAACAGTACCGTCCTTGTTGTGGCCCAGACCATCCCCAATGCAATAAGACTGCAGGCCTGTCACATGCCAGCAAGGAATGCACTGCTAATAACACTACTTTTCAGAACCCAAACCATTCCAAAGATTCACTGATAATGAGCTACGTGTTGCAGCTCCATGACTGGCCCCTCGTGATAGCTCCACCGCCAGGCCCTCGTGATAGCTCCACCGCCAGGCCCTCGTGATAGCTCCACCGCCAGGCCCTCGTGATAGCTCCACCACCAGGCCCTCGTGATAGCTCCACCACCAGGCCCTCGTGTAATGGACTGTCATTCAGACTGTTATATTCTGTAATGTAATGGACTGTCATTCAGACTGTTATATACTGTAATGTAATGGACTGTCATTCAGACTGTTATATTCTGTAATGTAATGGACTGTCATTCAGACTGTTATATACTGTAATGTAATGGACTGTCATTCAGACTGTTATATACTGTAATGTAATGGACTGTCATTCAGACTGTTATATACTGTAATGTAATGGACTGTCATTCAGACTGTTATATACTGTAATGTAATGGACTGTCATTCAGACTGTTATATACTGTAATGTAATGGGCCGTCATTCAGACTGTTATATACTGTAATGTAATGGACTGTCATTCAGACTGTTATATTCTGTAATGTAATGGACTGTCATTCAGACTGTTATATACTGTAATGTAATGGACTGTCATTCAGACTGTTATATACCGTAATGTAATGGACTGTCATTCAGACTGCTATATACTGTAATGTAATGGACTGTCATTCAGACTGTTATATACTGTAATGTAATGGACTGTCATTCAGACTGTTATATACTGTAATGTAATGGACTGTCATTCAGACTGTTATATACTGTAATGTAATGGGCCGTCATTCAGACTGTTATATACTGTAATGTAATGGACTGTCATTCAGACTGTTATATACCGTAATGTAATGGACTGTCATTCAGACTGCTATATACTGTAATGTAATGGACTGTCATTCAGACTGTTATATACTGTAATGTAATGGACTGTCATTCAGACTGTTATATACTGTAATGTAATGGACTGTCATTCAGACTGTTATATACTGTAATGTAATGGGCCGTCATTCAGACTGTTAAATACTGTAATGTAATGGACTGTCATTCAGACTGTTATATACTGTAATGTAATGGACTGTCATTCAGACTGTTATGTACTGTAATGTAATGGACCGTCATTCAGACTGTTATATACCGTAATGTAATGGACTGTCATTCAGTCTACGTGAAAGGGAGGGATTGATTAATACAAGTGGGCCTAGTCTATAGTGTGTCTGTAAACCTATGTAGCGGTAGGTAGGTACTAGGTAGGTAGGTAGGTAGGTAGGTAGGTACTTGTGACTGGCTGGCTTCCAGCTGTTGGGCATTAGTAGTGCCACATACTGCTGCAGAAAATATTGGTCATACATCAACAGGAAGTTAGGACGGGAGGTCAGATACATCAACAGGAAGTTAGGACGGGAGGTCAGATACATCAACAGGAAGTTAGGACGGGAGGTCAGATACATCAACAGGAAGTTAGGACGGGAGGTCAGATACATCAATAGGATGTTAGGGATGAGGGTGATGTAGTTGAAGATGTGAGACAGGGACGAGGGTGATGTAGTTGAAGATGTGAGACAGGGACGAGGGTGATGTAGTTGAAGATGTGAGACAGGGACGAGGGTGATGTAGTTGAAGACGTGAGACAGGGACGAGGGTGATGTAGTTGAAGATGTGAGACAGGGATGAGGGTGATGTAGTTGAAGATGTGAGACAGGGATGATGGTGATGTAGTTGAAGACGTGAGACAGGGACGAGGGTGATGTAGTTGAAGACGTGAGACAGGGACGAGGGTGATGTAGTTGAAGACGTGAGACAGGGACGAGGGTGATGTAGTTGAAGATGTGAGACAGGGATGATGGTGATGTAGTTGAAGATGTGAGACAGGGACGAGGGTGATGTAGTTGAAGATGTGAGACAGGGACGAGGGTGATGTAGTTGAAGATGTGATACAGGGACGAGGGTGATGTAGTTGAAGATGTGAGACAGGGATGAGGGTGATGTAGTTAAAGATGTGAGACAGGGACGAGGGTGATGTAGTTGAAGATGTGAGACAGGGACGAGGGTGATGTAGTTGAAGATGTGAGACAGGGCTGAGGGTGATGTAGTTGAAGATGTGAGACAGGGACGAGGGTGATGTAGTTGAAGATGTGAGACAGGGACGAGGGTGATGTAGTTGAAGATGTGAGACAGGGACGAGGGTGATGTAGTTGAAGGTGTGAGACAGGGACGAGGGTGATGTAGTTGAAGATGTGAGACAGGGACGAGGGTGATGTAGTTGAAGATGTGAGACAGGGACGAGGGTGATGTAGTTGAAGATGTGAGACAGGGACGAGGGTGCTGTAGTTGAAGTTGTAGTTCATGTTATCGTTGTTTATGAGGACATATTCTTCAGCTATAGTTAACGGGGACACTCGTTGACTATGGGATGCAGTGTTTATGAAATAGAATGGTTTCAGGTCTTCAGTGATGATGGATATTGGTTGTGTTGACTTATTTAATGTTACGGGTCAAGTGACAACGACACAAGAATGAAAATACAGGATGACACAAATGAACGGGACAATTTTATTGGTGCATCAAATAACATAAAACAATTACATAATTAAAATGTCGCTTTACTTTCATCACAAATTATAATCTTTAATGTTGAATATATTTAGAATACATTAGGTTTTACTTGTGCGGTAAAAGTGTTTCTAAAATGGTCGTAAGGCTTAGAAAAATAAATGTTAATTACCAAATTGTCTAGATACCAAAACCGCCACTTATGACGCATGAAATGCGTTGGACGGGGAATTCTAGGTGTTACGCTCATGTTGTTCACGGGAACATAGCCTGTATAATAACGTCTTCCATACTCACCAGAGATCGTTTCTTCATGCATTCCATCACCATGAGGAAGATCTGCTGGGCCTGACCGCGGTTGTAGTTGAACGTCTTCTGTATGGTGACCAGGAGCTGGTCCTTCACGCTATCACTTACCAAGCTGAGGGGAGACGGAGAGACTGGTCAAACCACCTGTACAGTCTACTCTTTAGGCTTGGAAAATGAGGGGAGACAGAGAGACTGGTCAAACCACCTGTACAGTCTACTCTTTAGGCTTGGAAAATGAGGGGAGACAGAGAGACTGGTCAAACCACCTCTACAGTCTACTCTTCAGGATTAGTTTATTTATTTTATATTTTCACATTTGCCTCTGAAGTTTTCCATTTGAAAGTATTTGTGGGGTAAACTATATCAATTGTATTTTATTTTTTACTTAACCTTTATTTAGCTAGGCAAGTCAGTTAAGAAAAAAAAATCTTATTTACAATGACAGCCTACCAAAAGGCAAAATCAAGCACAGTATTTGACCACAGCCCTGTTCTAGTCCTGTTTCTGCTAGTGTGGACATTAGCCCTGTTCTAGTCCTGTTTCTGCTAGTGTGGACATTAGCCCTGTTCTAGTCCTGTTTCTGCTAGTGTGGACATTAGAACACAGCCCTGTTCTAGTCCTGTTTCTGCTAGTGTGGACGTTAGCCCTGTTCTAGTCCTGTTTCTGCTAGTGTGGACATTAGAACACAGCCCTGTTCTAGTCCTGTTTCTGCTAGTGTGGACATTAGAACACAGCCCTGTTCTAGTCCTGTTTCTGCTAGTGTGGACATTAGAACACAGCCCTGTTCTAGTCCTGTTTCTGCTAGTGTGGACATTGGAACACAGCCCTGTTCTAGTCCTGTTTCTGCTAGTGTGGACATTGGAACACAACCCTGTTCTAGTCCTGCTTCTGCTAGTGTGGACATTGGAACACAACCCTGTTCTAGTCCTGTTTCTCACCCAACGTTCTATATACTGTCTCTGACATGTATTTGACATATATTTGACCTGTATGTGATATGTTTTTGACATATATTTGACCTGTATGTGATATGTTTTTGACATATATTTGACATATATTTGTTTCTAAACATGACATTTTTTGCACGTATTTAACCCAGGTCTGTTTCTCACCCGTCGTCCTCAGAGTATCTGTGTGCGAATGAGATGATGTCAGAGGCCCGTCCACTGCCGTCACAGACCACCACCGGGACAGGGGGGTCCTCCCTCAGGCTCTCCAGGACTATGGAGATGACGTTGGGACCCCCCTCCAGGATCAGACAGACCAGAGGCACCCCCTGACCCAGACCTGGCAGAGGCAGACAAAACAACATGACCCCTAAACTGGCAGAGACATACACAACAACATGACCCCCTGACCCTGACAGAGACATAAACAACAACATGACCCCTGACCTGACAGAGACATACACAACAACATGACCCCTGACCTGACAGAGACATACACAACAACATGACCCCCTGACCTGACAGAGACAGACACAACAACATGACCCCCTGACCTGACAGAGACATAAACAACAACATGACCCCTGACCTGACAGAGACAGACACAACAACATGACCCCCTGACCTGACAGAGACAGACACAACAACATGACCCCCTGACCTGGCAGAGACATACACAACAACATGACCCCTGACCTGGCAGAGACATACACAACAACATGACCCCTGTTGTTAGGCCTTATACATAGCTGTGCTGCCTGTATCTAGCATGTGGTCCTCATACACAGCAGTGCTGTCTGTATCTAGCATGTGGTCCTCAGACACAGCGGTGCTGCCTGTATCTAGCATGTGGTCCTCAGACACAGCTGTGCTGCTTGTATCTAGCATGTGGTCCTCAGACACAGCAGTGCTGCCTGTATCTAGCATGTGGTCCTCAGACACAGTAGTGCTGCCTGTATCTAGCATGTGGTCCTCATACACAGCAGTGCTGCCTGTATCTAGCATGTGGTCCTCAGACACAGTAGTGCTGCCTGTATCTAGCATGTGGTCCTCATACACAGCGGTGCTGCCTGTATCTAGCATGTGGTCCTCAGACACAGTAGTGCTGCCTGTATCTAGCATGTGGTCCTCAGACACAGCTGTGCTGCCTGTATCTAGCATGTGGTCCTCAGACACAGCAGTGCTGCCTGTATCTAGCATGTGGTCCTCAGACACAGCTGTGCTGCCTGTATCTAGCATGTGGTCCTCAGACACAGTAGTAATGTCAGCGTAGTTGAAGTCAGAGGTGACAGCTGAGCATCCCTTTGCTGTCCCTGCCTTATCATGAGCTCCAGGCATAGGATGACAAAGGGAAACCCACAGGTCACATAGATCAGCTACTCGTCAGGGTACAGCGGAGGGGGGGGCAGGACAGGCTCTCTCTGATCAACACACCTAAAGAAGCCTGGACTATGACAACACGAGGGTATGTTGTATCTAAGACACTAACACTGTGTATAGTTCCAACATTAGTGTTAACATTAGATGGTCATGGTACATATGAAGTTGTTCTCGTCTGAGTCCAGAAGACTTGTGTTAGTTAGTTCCCTGAGCTAATGCCTTGGGCTTTAGCTTAGCAGGCTTACACTGCCTCGTGTCACACAGACATGTCGTGTCACACTGACTTACGTGTGTTGATCTTCTGCAGGGAGATGTGTTTCTCCAGCTGACGGCGAAGACGGACCTCTGCTCCGTACTTTCCCTGGGTCCCGTTATCTGCCAGGATGAAGTGAGAGTGGCTGTTGTTGAGGACAGACAGCTTGGACATGGGGTTGGACATGGCCTGGTACGGACGGGTCACCTGGGAGGGATACATATAATAACATCATGTTGACGTGGAGTTGATTTGAGGAGTTGAATTGAGGTGAGGAGTTGAGTTGAGGAGTTGAGTTGTGTTGAGGAGTTGAATTGAGTTGAGTTGAGTTGAGGAGTTGAGTTGAGGAGTTGAGTTGTGTTGAGGAGTTGAATTGAGTTGAGGAGTTGAGTTGAGGAGTTGAGTTGAATTTAAATGGAGAATCACACCCAAACAAGTTCACAAGTTGCAGTGCTCTGTGACTTACATCTCTTCCTATCAGATCCTCCTTGTTCTCCACGATGCCCCACGGAGCGATCCCGATGGCACATACTTTTCCTCTGGACTTTGAGGAGTGGTCCTTCAGCGCATCTCCAACATGCCGGATCACCCCTAGGATACACACAGAGCCCATTCAGCACTACTAATAAGGGACATGGACTCCATTCAGACGTTAGTAGAATGGATTTGGACTTGGGACTCAGACTTGAACACTAGGGACTCAGACTTGAACACTAGGGACTTGGGACTCAGACTTGAACACTAGGGACTTGGGACTCAGACTTGAACACTAGGGACTTGGGACTCAGACTTGAACACTAGGGACTTGATACTCGACTGGGACTCGAGATTCAGTGACTTGCCTACGTTACCGTTGTTTGCTAGATACCTCAGAGACCATGCCAGTGAATGTAACACATCGTTAGCAACTGCAGTACGTACCAGTGCTGACTCCGCCAGTGAGTATCCAGGCTCCGGTGGTGACTGCGGCCTGGATCAGACCCTTTCCAAACACTTGTTTTAGTTTGGGCTGCAAGTCAAAGTTCTGTAGTCCCCCGTGGACGGAGATGAGCAGGGTAGGGAGCTCCAGCTGCCAGTCTTTCACCATCAGGTGGAGCATGTTGTCTGGCTTGGAATCGTACGCCACACGGATGTACTGAGGGGGGGAGAGATGGAGAGAGAGAGGAGGAGTAAATGAGAAAGGAGATGAAGACATTTAAAACAAACGTCACATGGATGTACTGTAGGGGAGAGATGGATGGACAGAGTGAACAAGATGATGGTGGCATGGTTCATGTCTTCATGTCTTCATGTCTTCATGGTTCATGTCTTCATGTCTTCATGTCTTCATGTCTTCATGGTTCATGTCTTCATGTCTTCAGGGTTCATGTCTTCATGGATCATGTCTTCATGGTTCATGTCTTCATGGTTCATGTCTTCATGTCTTCATGGTTCATGTCTTCATGTCTTCATGGTTCATGTCTTCATGTCTTCATGTCTTCATGTCTTCATGGTTCATGTCTTCATGTCTTCATGTCTTCATGGTTCATTTCTTCATGTCTTCATGTCTTCATGGTTTATGTCTTCATGTCTTCATGGTTCATGTCTTCATGGTTCATGTCTTCATGGATCATGTCTTCATCTCTTCATGTCTTCATGTCTTCATGGTTCATGTCTTCATGTCTTCATGTCTTCATGGTTCATGTCTTCATGGTTCATGTCTTCATGGATCATGTCTTCATGTCTTCATATCTTCATGTCTTCATGTCTTCATGGTTCATGTCTTCATGTCTTCATGTCTTCATGGTTCATGTCTTCATGGTTCATGTCTTCATGTCTTCATGTCTTCATGTCTTCATGGATCATGTCTTCATGTCTTCATGTCTTCATGTCTTCATGGATCATGTCTTCATATCTTTATGTCTTCATGTCTTCATGTCTTCATGGTTCCTGTCTTCTTGGTTCATGTCTTCATGTCTTCATGGTTCATGTCTTCATGTCTTCATGTCTTCATGTCTTCATGTCTTCATGGTTCATTTCTTCATGTCTTCATGTCTTCATGGTTTATGTCTTCATGTCTTCATGGTTCATGTCTTCATGGTTCATGTCTTCATGGTTCATGTCTTCATGGTTCATGTCTTCATGTCTTCATATCTTCATGTCTTCATGTCTTCATGTCTTCATGGTTCAAGTCTTCATGTCTTCATGTCTTCATGTCTTCATGGATCATGTCTTCATGTCTTCATGTCTTCATGGTTCATGTCTTCATGGTTCATGTCTTCATGTCTTCATGTCTTCATGGATCATGTCTTCATGTCTTCATGTCTTCATGTCTTCATGGATCATGTCTTCATATCTTTATGTCTTCATGTCTTCATGTCTTCATGGTTCCTGTCTTCTTGGTTCATGTCTTCATGTCTTCATGGTTCATGTCTTCATGTCTTCATGTCTTCATGTCTTCATGGTTCATTTCTTCATGTCTTCATGTCTTCATGGTTTATGTCTTCATGTCTTCATGGTTCATGTCTTCATGGTTCATGTCTTCATGGTTCATGTCTTCATGTCTTCATGGATCATGTCTTCATGTCTTCATGTCTTCATGGTTCATGTCTTCATGGTTCATGTCTTCATGGATCATGTCTTCATATCTTTATGTCTTCATGTCTTCATGTCTTCATGTCTTCATGTCTTCATGGTTCATGTCTTCTTGGTTCATGTCTTCATGTCTTCATGTCTTCATGTCTTCATGGTTCATGTCTTCATGTCTTCATGGTTCATGTCTTCATGGTTCATGTCTTCATGTCTTCATGTCTTCATGGTTCATGTCTTCATGTCTTCATGGTTCATGTCTTCATGTCTTCATGTCTTCATGGTTCATGTCTTCATGGTTCATGTCTTCATGTCTTCATGGTTCATGTCTTCATGTCTTCATGTCTTCATGGTTCATGTCTTCATGTCTTCATGTCTTCATGTCTTCATGGTTCATGTCTTCATGTCTTCATGTCTTCATGTCTTCATGGATCATGTCTTCATGTCTTCATGTCTTCATGGATCATGTCTTCATGTCTTCATGTCTTCATGGTTCATGTCTTCATGGTTTATGAGGACATTTTATTTCCGCTATCGTTAATGTTGAGAAGAGATGCGAGAGAGACTGAAGGTTTGAGGAGGAGAGGAAAAGGGCGGGGAGCGGATTATAAATGGAGGATGGCTTAAAACAAACGGAGGAAAGAAAGAAAATGGCGTCTAACCATGGCCTTGTTGACATGTCCTCCTCCCTGGAACTCGATGTTGCCGTACGCGTCTGTGGGCGTGGCCTGTGTGTGTTTAAGCACGGACCAGCGTTCCGTGGACACCGCCACCTGCGCCATCTGACCTGCCTCTTCCGCCGCCCTGGTGGTCGCCCCCGGGATGACGGCCACATGCTGGCTCACTACCTGACCACAACTGCACCTGGAGGTAGAAAGGGATGACATAAGGGGGTTATACATGCTTATTGCTGGTGTTATAATGCATTATAACCACTTCATAATGCTTTCTACATGTTGGTCTATAAAGTGTTAATGGAAACGCACCATGACGGAACGTGAAACACAAACAGACAGATGGTGTGAGTAGCTATGAAAGACGGCTAGTACTGCTCTGGGAACGTGGCACAGCTCTACTTCACCATGTTCACTAGCAGCTGTTACTGTTCATGTTTGTGTGTGGACCAGTTTCAGTTGCGTCCTCTGTTTGCGTAGAGCTATCTGATGGGGTTTGTCACGTTAAGTCCCACAATCACCACCATTTGAAAGGATTTGGGCCTTAAGGGATTTGGGCCACGTAATGGCAGGTTGTTTATACAATTTCTTACTGAGAGCGTTTCTGTATGAGTGGAGAATTCATTAAGTCTGCGTCCCAAATAGCATCATATTCCCTTTGTAGTGCGCTACTTTTGACCAGGACTGATAACAGTGCACTATATAGGGACTAGGATGCCAGTTGGGATATACACTAAGTTATACAGCACTCTAAAAACACAGAGTTTTTTTAAAACTGGGTCAGTGAAAGCACTCTCTCTCTCTCTCTCTCTCTCTCTCTCTCTCTCTCTCTCTCTCTCTCTCTCTCTCTCTCTCTCTCTCTCTCTCTCTCTCTCTCTCTCTCTCTCTCTCTCTCTCTCTCTCTCTCTCTGTCTCTCTCTCTCTCTCCCTATCTCTCTCTCTTTCTCTCTCTCTCTCTGCCTCAACAAATGATCTGGTGCTCAACACGGAAGCATATGAGAACAGTTCTGGGAAAACAGTGGCATGAATGGTACCCTGTTGGGTTCTGGGAAAACAGTGGCATGAATGGTACCTGTTGGGTTCTGGGAAAACAGTGGCATGAATGGTACCCTGTTGGGTTCTGGGAAAACAGTGGCATGAATGGTACCTGTTGGGTTCTGGGAAAACAGTGGCATGAATGGTACCTGTTGGGTTCTGGTAAAACAGTGGCATGAATGGTACCTTTTGGGTTCTGGGAAAACAGTGGCATGAATGGTACCCTGTTGGGTTCTGGGAAAACAGTGGCATGAATGGTACCTGTTGGGTTCTAGGAAAACAGTGGCATGAATGGTACCTGTTGGGTTCTAGGAAAACAGTGGCATGAATGGTACCTGTTGGGTTCTGGGAAAACAGTGGCATGAATGGTACCTGTTGGGTTCTGGTAAAACAGTGGCATGAATGGTACCTGTTGGGTTCTGGGAAAACAGTGGCATGAATGGTACCCTGTTGGGTTCTGGGAAAACAGTGGCATGAATGGTACCTGTTGGGTTCTAGGAAAACAGTGGCATGAATGGTACCTGTTGGGTTCTGGGAAAACAGTGGCATGAATGGTACCTGTTGGGTTCTGGGAAAACAGTGGCATGAATGGTACCTGTTGGGTTCTGGGAAAACAGTGGCATGAATGGTACCTGTTGGGTTCTAGGAAAACAGTGGCATGAATGGTACCTGTTGGGTTCTAGGAAAACAGTGGCATGAATGGTACCTGTTGGGTTCTGGGAAAACAGTGGCATGAATGGTACCTGTTGGGTTCTTTGCTGGGAAATATTTGGATGCACTCTCTTTTCTGAAATGTCTTTTCAATCCAAGCTTTTTGGGCCTGCAAGAGAGAGAGAGATTCATGGTTTTAGACTTTTATTGGATCCATCCGCATAATTAAATACTTTAAATAGTTTGGATACAGTAAAATAACAACAGGTCTGAGATTTCATGTTCTGTTAATTGCAGTTTTTTGGACCGAATCTGATGATAAGAGCATCATAGCACTAGAGAAAAACAACGCTTCTGTGCTTGTCAGTGGGCTCTCTCTGTGCTTGTCAGTGGGCTCTCTCTGTGCTTGTCAGTGGGCTCTCTCTGTGCTTGTCAGTGGGCTCTCTCTGTGCTTGTCAGTGGGCTCTCTCTGTGCTTGTCAGTGGGCTCTCTCTGTGCTTGTCAGTGGGCTCTCTCTGTGCTTGTCAGTGGGCTCTCTCTGTGCTTGTCAGTGGGCTCTCTCTGTGCTTGTCAGTGTGCTCTCTCTGTGCTTGTCAATTCAATCGAAAGCCTGTGATATTTAAAAAGGTCCAAAACATTGAAAGTGGATGTTCCATAATATCAAAACACACAATCTATTAGTGCGTATTACTGATCCAACAATGACCCATACCTAGCACCATCTGGTCTCTCCCTGCCTTCACACTTTGACTCTGTCACAGATGGCTCCCTATTCCCTATATAGTGGCACTACTATAGACCAGAGCCCTATTCCCTATATAGTGGTACTACTATAGACCAGAGCCCTATTCCCTATATAGTGGCACTACTATAGACCAGAGCCCTATTCCCTATATAGTGGCACTACTATAGACCAGAGCCCTATTCCCTATATAGTGGTACTACTATAGACCAGAGCCCTATTCCCTATATAGTGGTACTACTATAGACCAGAGCCCTATTCCCTATATAATGGCACTACTATAGACCAGAGCCCTATTCCCTATATAGTGGCACTACTATAGACCAGAGCCCTATTCCCTATATAGTGGTACTACTATAGACCAGAGCCCTATTCCCTATATAGTGGTACTACTATAGACCAGAGCCCTATTCCCTATATAGTGCACTACTATAGACCAGAGCCCTATTCCCTATATAGTGTACTACTATAGACCAGAGCCCTATTCCCTATATAGTGTACTACTATAGACCAGAGCCCTATTCCCTATATAGTGCACTACTATAGACCAGAGCCCTATTCCCTATATAGTGGCACTACTATAGACCAGAGCCCTATTCCCTATATAGTGGTACTACTATAGACCAGAGCCCTATTCCCTATATAGTGTACTACTATAGACCAGAGCCCTATTCCCTATATAGTGGTACTACTATAGACCAGAGCCCTATTCCCTATATAGTGGCACTACTATAGACCAGAGCCCTATTCCCTATATAGTGGTACTACTATAGACCAGAGCCCTATTTCCTATATAGTGGTACTACTATAGACCAGAGCCCTATTCCCTATATAGTGTACTACTAAGGGTCTAGCTAATTACTGGTAGAATGCTGCTTTCTATTGCAACAGCCAGTTGGAAGAAAAACTCTCCTTTCTTGATGGAACAAATCCTCTTAACTACAGCGCTGGTCACCTAATCCTGCCTAAACGCTCCAGCAAAGAACAGGGCAGTGTGTGTGTGTGTGTGTGTGTGTGTGTGTGTGTGTGTGTGTGTGTGTGTGTGTGTGTGTGTGTGTGTGTGTGCGTGTGCGTGTGCGTGTGCGTGTGCGTGTGTGTGAGAAGCCAAATCGACCTGATGACTTTGTGTTGTGATTCTGCCCTAGTGACTGACAGGTCACTCTACAGCAGAAGCCACGGGCAGGGGTCCTGTCTGTCGCAGAGCACTTTGGGAAATACCTTCACTCTGGATAATGGTGGATTAAACCCAAGTCCCAACAGATAGTGAATGGGGCACGTCGTGGATTCATGTCTATACTGCATATAACAAATCGCTAGTATTTATATATTCTAATACGGCAACTAACCTCAAACAACAATAAAAAGAATCTGAGATTTTGATGTAAAAGTTTGTTCGTTGCAAAAATGGTTGAAATAGTAAAACAGTTAGTGAACATAGGCCTCTTTCAGCGGCCGATAACATCAAACTCATCTAGTCAACGACTCAATGGAGCTGAGAGCCGCCAGACAACGTTCCACCACTCGTTATTACCATCCTGGTTAAACAGCCTAATTAATAAACAACATGTTACCACTCATTATCACCATCCTGGTTAAACAGCCTAATTAATAAACAACATGTTACCACTCATTATCACCATCCTGGTTAAACAGCCTAATTAATAAACAACATGTTACCACTCATTATCACCATCCTGGTTAAACAGCCTAATTAATAAACAACATGTTACCACTCATTATCACCATCCTGGTAAACAGACTAATTAATAAACAACATGTTACCACTCATTATCACCATCCTGGTAAACAGCCTAATTAATAAACAACATGTTACCACTCATTATCACCATCCTGGTAAACAGCCTAATTAATAAACAACATGTTACCACTCATTATCACCATCCTGGTAAACAGCCTAATTAATAAACAACATGTTACCACTCATTATCACCATCCTGGTAAACAGCCTAATTAATAAACAACATGTTACCACTCATTATCACCATCCTGGTAAACAGACTAATTAATAAACAACATGTTACCACTCATTATCACCATCCTGGTAAACAGCCTAATTAATAAACAACATGTTACCACTCATTATCACCATCCTGGTAAACAGCCTAATTAATAAACAACATGTTACCACTCATTATCACCATCCTGGTAAACAGCCTAATTAATAAACAACATATTACCACTCATTATTACCATCCTGGTAAACAGCCTAATTAATAAACAACATGTTACCACTCATTATCACCATCTCAGCCTAATTAATAAAACAACATGTTACCACTCATTATCACCATCCTGGTAAACAGCCTAATTAATATGTTACCACTCATTATCACCATCCTGGTAAACAGCCTAATTAATAAACAACATATTACCACTCATTATTACCATCCTGGTAAACAGCCTAATTAATAAACAACATGTTACCACTCAGAGCGGAATCTATTTGAACTTGTTTAAAATCTAGTCTGTAACTAACAAGATCATTTATTTATTTAACCAGGCAAGTCAGTTAAGAATAAATTATTATTTACAATGACAGCCTACACCGGCCAATCCCGGACGACGCTGGGACTCCCAATCACGGCCAGGTGTGATACAGCCTGGATTCGAACCAGAGTGTCTGTAGTGACGCCTGTAGCACTGAGATGCGGTGCCTTAGACCGCAGCGCCACTCGGGCGCACAGAGAGGAAGTTGGCCAAAAGCTCTGCCATGCTAGCTCCTAACGCCCTACACACTGTAGAGTACACTACAGATTAGTTAGATTGACCAAAGTTTTGAAAACTAATTTACTTTATAACAATTCAATTGTGAACTTTGAAATCAGGGTGCCTCTAAAATAAGCGTTTTGTTCAGAGATACGTTCCTCACGTAGAGTTTGTTTGGAGGCTAAGTAACATGGAGGTTATTTTTTTCCGCCGATGGAACTGTCTCTAAATTGCTTTTCTTTTTAAATACATATTTAATTTCAGCAGATTTCTATTCCATTCCCTCTATATGTTGTCTCCCAAACTAAATTGGTGGAACATAACTCAAATCCACTCTATTGCACGTCAAATGAATCCCATGCCTATAAGAAATGAACAGTTGACCATGAAAAGTTTCCACACCAAAGAAGATACAGAGTTTCCCCAGTGCGTCAGATAAATCAAGAACCACTTACCGTCAGTTGAAGAGCAACCAGTAGAAACTTCAAGAGAAGAGCACAAGAGCAAACTCAACATTTTAACACCCAACTACTAGTAAAGAAGACTCAAGAACTCTCAATAACTCCAAGAACTCTCAATAACTAAGAACTCTCAATAACTCTAAGAACTCTCAATAACTCTAAGAACTCTCTAAGAACTCACAATAACTCTAAGAACTCTCAATAACTCTAAGAACTCTCAATAACTCTAAGAACTCTCTAAGAACTCACAATAACTCTAAGAACTCTCAATAACTCTAAGAACTCTCAATAACTCTAAGAACTCTCTAAGAACTCTCAATAACTCTAAGAACCCTCAAGAAACTTCACAGCAGCCCAGCTCCAGCACCAGCTCTCTAGCTGCTCTCACCCGGGTCCTCCAAGCCCACTGAAGCCCAGCAGATATGAAACGACATGACTTTATGAAGCGGGGCTCATATGATGAGCATGTGAGCCGGCTCTTTGTTCAAGCCTTGGGTCTCATGACTTCAGTTCAAGGTAATCCTTTTGAGAGTCCCATGACCCATATCAGTCCCTGCTCCCCTCCTTGCACACAGGGCATTTTCATCCTGGGCTGGAACGAGAACCAGAAAGAACCCCCTCTCTCTCTCTCTCTCTCTCTCTCTCTCTCTCTCTCTCTCTCTCTCTCTCTCTCTCTCTCTCTCCTCACTAATCTCTCTAACTTGAACTCTGCTAGAGAACGTTCTTCTCTCCAACTCTCTCTCTTCTGGTCGTTGAAAGAGAAAGAAAGAGGAAGTTATAATAACCAGAAAAAAAACATATTTCCAAAAGTAGTGGAACAAAAGGAACGTTTTATCGTAGAGTACGTGTCACACCCCCTACTGTTCTGATTGAACTCTATTTGCATAATTGAGAGAATTGGGCTCAGGATGAATGTTGTTGAAAGGGGTTTTGTTGAAGAATGACAGAGCACTATTTGCCAAATTAACGATTGTAACACATATTGTAACATATCTTTTACTTTTTAGCAGCTTCGTTAATCGTTGGACTTTCACAAGAAACTTCTTTGTTGTGGTCTAACTTTCGCCAAAGGACGTCTGGCTGAGCCTGTTGTCATGGTGAAACAGAGAGACAAAGAATCAGAGAGGAAACACATATTTTTTTTCGTTCAGAGGACGTTACATTCTACCCTGGCTTGTCTTTCCCTGTTAACCTTTGAATGATCAAAAAGGAGGTCATGGACTTCTACTGAAAGAGAAAATGTTTTGGTTTTAACTCACTTCAACATTGCTTACTAACATGAATGTAAACCATGAACAGTGTGCATGAAACAGAAACAGTTGACAGAAACAAGGTTGCAAAAATATCTTAATTTTATTTAAAAAAAAAAAAGACCAAACAAAACGGTGTCTTTCATACCACCCGGTGCACCCTGGGTAAACTGCCCGAGGGTTGTGTTTTGAAAACACACACATCTCGCCCTGCTGCACGGCCCCCTGGGTAAAATCACCGACCTATCCCACACCCTCTTAGAAAGAAATGTGCTAGCTAGAACCTAAAAGGGTTCTTCAGCTGTCCCCATAGGAGAACCCTTTGAAGAACCCTTTTTTGGTTCCGGGTAGAACCCTTTATGGGTTCCATGTAGAACCCTCTGTGGCAAAAGGGTTCTACCTGGAACCAAAAGAAGAGTTCTCCTATGGGGACAGCTGAAGAACCCTTTCATGCAAACCTATTTTTTTCCGCCCCCTAAGAGTTTAGGCTCTTACCTAAACTCTTCATCCACACCATGTAATATGGAAATCCAGTAAGAAAGATTTAGCTGTGTTTCTAGGAACCTCTGTGAGCAGTGGACAACAGGCCTGGAAGAATAAGGCTGCAGTGCACCACATGGGGAATAGGGAGCTATTTAGGCTGCACACGTAGATTCTTTAGAATCAGATTAGGATAAGCAAATGAACATGACTAGCATCTAGACCCCCCCCCCCCCAAAACAACACAATAAACCCTATGTGTTTGGGGGGACAAACAGATATTGTATTCAGTGTTATGGTGGCATGACTATTTGAAAACAAAAGACAATTGTAACAGGTTGTGATTAGACTAAAACAGGCTTAGAGATCACAGTATTAGAGCTTTGGTTCAAATTAGTTTCCTCTTAATAATGAACGGTTCCATTCAATTTCCACATCACATTACATTCTGAAAGCAGGTCGTTGTGAAGTGATGATGACGTGTGAGTGATCAGATACCAGACACACACATACACTCTCACACACACTCTCACACACTCTCACACACACACACACACACACACACACACATGCACACACACACACACACACAGAGACACACACACACAGAGACACACACACACTCTCACACACACACGCATACACACAGAGACACACACACACACACACACTCTCACACACTCTCACACTCTCACACACACACACATGCATACACACAGAGACACACACACACACACACAGAGACACACGCACACACACAGAGACACACGAGACACACACACACACACACACACACACACACACACACAGTCTCACACACACACACTCACACACACTCACACACACACACACACACACACACACACACACAGAGACACACGCACACACATACACACATACACACACACACAAGCATACACACAGAGACACACACACACACACTCTCACACACACACGCATACACACAGAGACACACACACACACACTCTCACACACTCTCTCACACACACACACACACACACACACATGCATACACACAGAGACACACACACACACACACACAGACACACGCACACATACACACACACACAAGCACACACACAGAGACACACACACAGAGACACACAGACACACACTCTCACACACACACACACACACACACACTCTCTCACACACACACACACACACACATACACACAGAGACACACGCACACACAGAG
>CM059819.1:4667027-4677027 GCA_030435695.1 Brachymystax lenok tsinlingensis | reverse complement strand
TGTCTTGTGTTTTAAAGTCCTGTCCTGAAGTGTACAGTGTATTGTGTATTATAGTCCTGATGTGTACAGTGTATTGTGTTTTAAAGTCCTGTCCTGAAGTGTACAGTGTATTGTGTTTCATAATCCTGTCCTGAAGTGTACAGTGTATTGTGTATTATAGTCCTGATGTGTACAGTGTATTGTGTTTTAAAGTCCTGTCCTGAAGTGTACAGTGTATTGTGTTTCATAATCCTGTCCTGAAGTGTACAGTGTATTGTGTATTATAGTCCTGATGTGTACAGTGTATTGTGTTTTAAAGTCCTGTCTTGAAGTGTACAGTGTATTGTGTTTCATAATCCTGTCCTGAAGTGTACAGTGTATTGTATTTCATAATGCTGTCCTGAAGTGTACAGTGTATTGTATTTCATAATCCTGTCCTGAAGTTACAGTGTATTGTATTTCATAATGCTGTCCTGAAGTGTACAGTGTATTGTATTTCATAATCCTGTCCTGAAGTTACAGTGTATTGTATTTCATAATCCTGTCCTGAAGTTACAGTGTATTGTATTTCATAATGCTGTCCTGAAGTTACAGTGTATTGTATTTCATAATGCTGTCCTGAAGTGTACAGTATATTTCATTTCATAATGCTGTCCTGAAGTGTACAGTATTATTGTGTTTTAATCACATGAGAGGAGAATGACATAAGAAAGAATAAAAGCCCTGGGGATTAGAGGTAGTTGCTGCCTGCCGGGGGCTTCACAGAGCCATTCCCACAGATTAAACGCTCAAATCACATCCTCATGGTCCAATGACTCCATAGCCATTGTTATCACTGGGAGTACTGCTAAAGTCAAAGTCAAAGTCACCATTATTAGTCAGTTGTACAACCAAATGCCTTCAACTGAAATGTGTCTTCCCGCATTTAACCCAACCCCTCTGAATCAGAGAGGTGCAGGGGGCTGCCTTAATCAACATCCACGTCTTCGGCACCTGGGGAACAGTGGGTTAACTGAGTAACAGATTTTTACCTTGTCACCTCAGGGATTCAAACTTGCAACCCTCCGGTTACAAGTCCAACGCTCTAACCACTAGGCTACCTGCAGTATAGTGAGTTACCTGCAGAACAGATGGCTCCAGTGTATTGTGTATTATAGTCCTGAAGTGTACAGTGTATTGTGTATTATAGTCCTGAAGTGTACAGTGTATTGTGTATTATAGTCCTGAAGTGTACAGTGTATTGTGTATTATAGTCCTGAAGTGTACAGTGTATTGCTCCCACAGCTCCCACCAGTGGTGTAAATCCTTTCTGTTCTAATGACGGGAACTTCTAGAAACACCCCTCTAGAGAGGAGAGAGGAGACACCCCTCTAGAGAGGAGAGAGGAAACACCCCTCTAGAGAGGAGAGAGGAGACACCCCTCTAGAGAGGAGAGAGGAAACACCCCTCTAGAGAGGAGAGAGGAGACACCCCTCTAGAGAGTAGAGAGGAAACACCCTTCTAGAGAGGAGAGAGGAGACACCCCTCTAGAGAGGAGAGAGGAGACACCCCTCTAGAGAGGAGAGAGGAGACACCCCTCTAGAGAGGAGAGAGGAGACACCCCTCTAGAGAGGAGAGAGGAGACACCCCTCTAGAGAGGAGAGAGGAAACACCCCTCTAGAGAGGAGAGAGGAGACACCCCTCTAGAGAGGAGAGAGGAGACACCCCTCTAGAGAGGAGAGAGGAAACACCCCTCTAGAGAGGAGAGAGGAAACACCCCTCTAGAGAGGAGAGAGGAAACACCCCTCTAGAGAGGAGAGAGGAGACACCCCTCTAGAGAGGAGAGAGGAAACACCCTCTAGAGAGGAGAGAGGAGACACCCTCTAGAGAGGAGAGAGGACACCCCCTCTAGAGAGGAGAGAGGAAACACCCTCTAGAGAGGAGAGAGGAGACACCCTCTAGAGAGGAGAGAGGAGACACCCCTCTAGAGAGGAGAGAGGAAACACCCTCTAGAGAGGAGAGAGAGGAGACACCCTCTAGAGAGGAGAGAGGAAACACCCTCTAGAGAGGAGAGAGGAGACACCCCTCTAGAGAGAGAGAGAGGAGACACCCTCTAGAGAGGAGAGAGGAAACACCCTCTAGAGAGGAGAGAGGAAACACCCTCTAGAGAGGAGAGAGGAGACACCCCTCTAGAGAGGAGAGAGGAGACACCCTCTAGAGAGGAGAGAGAGACACCCTCTAGAGAGGAGAGAGGAGACACCCTCTAGAGAGGAGAGAGAGACACCCCTCTAGAGAGGAGAGAGGAGACACCCTCTAGAGAGGAGAGAGGAGACACCCTCTAGAGAGGAGAGAGGAGACACCCTCTAGAGAGGAGAGAGGAGACACCCTCTAGAGAGGAGAGAGGAGACACCCCTCTAGAGAGGAGAGAGGAGACACCCCTCTAGAGAGGAGAGAGGAAACACCCTCTAGAGAGAGGAGAGAGGAGACACCCCTCTAGAGAGGAGAGAGGAGACACCCCTCTAGAGAGGAGAGAGGAAACACCCCTCTAGAGAGGAGAGAGGAAACACCCCTCTAGAGAGGAGAGAGGAGACACCCCTCTAGAGAGGAGAGAGGAGACACCCCTCTAGAGAGGAGAGAGGAAACACCCCTCTAGAGAGGAGAGAGGAAACACCCCTCTAGAGAGGAGAGAGGAAACACCCCTCTAGAGAGGAGAGAGGAAACACCCCTCTAGAGAGGAGAGAGGAGACACCCCTTCCCTCAACAAACCAAAACGACACCTTTGACCTGCAGGTTCAGCCCCCCCAAAAAACTGACTCACCTGTTGATCACTTCAAATATATGACAGAGCCCACTGAAATGTTTAAAGACATGTATAGCATATACATAGACATAATACACACACAAATATATGCCAATATATTGAATTTGGCCATTAGTGCCCCCAACCGCTGCTACCTGACCACCACCACGACCACCGCCATCCTTAGCTTACCTTCTGAGACCCAGACGTGGTTCTCTTGATGGAGGCCCTTCTGAAGGATCCGGCACTGCTGCCCCTCTTCTCCATGACGACTGGTCCTGCTGCCACCTCTTCTACAGCGCTTCCTCCAGACCGTCACCCACTGACAGCACCATGACGACTACTGTAGTAACGGCAAGACCAAGACAGATCTCTAACACCAGTAGAACTGACGGAATCCAACCCTCAGAACAACTAGACCAAGACAGATCTCTAACACCAGTAGAACTGACAGAATCCACCCCTCAGAACAACTAGACCAAGACAGATCTCTAACACCAGTAGAACTGACGGAATCCACCCCTCAGAACAACTAGACCAAGACAGAACTCTAACACCAGTAGAACTGACGGAATCCAACCCCTCAGAACAACTAGACCAAGACAGATCTCTAACACCAGTAGAACTGACGGAATCCAACCCCTCAGAACAACTAGACCAAGACAGATCTCTAACACCAGTAGAACTGACAGAATCCACCCCTCAGAACAACTAGACCAAGACAGATCTCTAACACCAGTAGAACTGACAGAATCCAACCCCTCAGAACAACTAGACCAAGACAGATCTCTAACACCAGTAGAACTGACGGAATCCAACCCTTCAGAACAACTAGACTTCTGTTCTGTTCAAGAACTTCCCTGGTCTCCTCTGTGATCTGTCTCCTCTGTGATCTGTCTTCTCTGTGATCTGTCTCCTCCTGTGATCTGTCTTCTCTGTGATCTGTCTTCTCTGTGATCTGTCTCCTCCTGTGATCTGTCTTCTCTGTGATCTGTCTTCTCTTGTGATCTGTCTCCTCTGTGATCTGTCTCCTATGTGATCGGTCTTCTCTTGTGATCTGTCTCCTCTGTGATCTGTCTCCTATGTGATCGGTCTCCTATGTGATCTGTCTCCTCTGTGATCTGTCTCCTCTGTGATCTGTCTAATGTGATCTGTCTTCTCTGTGATCTGTCTCCTCTTGTGATCTGTCTTCTCTGTGATCTGTCTTCTCTGTGATCTGTCTTCTCTGTGATCTGTCTTCTCTGTGATCTGTCTCCTCTGTGATCTGTTTCCTCTGTGATCTGTCTCCTATGTGATCTTTCTCCTCCTGTGATCTGTCTGATCTGTGATCTGTCTCCTCTGTGATCTGTCTCCTCCTGTGATCTGTCTCCTCCTGTGATCTGTCTCCTCTATGATCTGTCTCCTGTGATCTGTCTCCTCTGTGATCGGTCTCCTCCTGTGATCTGTCTCCTCTGTGATCTGTCTCCTCTGTGATCTGTCTCCTCCTGTGATCTGTCTCCTCCTGTGATCTGTCTCCTCTGTGATCTGTCTCCTCCTGTGATCTGTCTCCTCTGTGATCTGTCTCCTCCTGTGATCTGTCTCCTCCTGTGATCTGTCTTCTCTGTGATCTGTCTCCTCCTGTGATCTGTCTCCTCCTGTGATCTGTCTCCTCCTGTGATCTGTCTCCTCCTGTGATCTGTCTCCTCTGTGATCGGTGTGTCCTCTACGATCGGACTCCTCTATGTTGTCTCTTCTCTGTGCTGTTGCAAAGAAAGGAGGGATCTACTGAAGTAGAGACAACAGCTTAACTACGCTACCACACTACGTTGACACATAGACCCGCTACCTCTCCTCTCCCTCTCCCTCTCTCTCTTCCTCGCCATAATCAGGCTTAATGGACTACAGCTACCGGGGCACAACCAGACCAGACCGGCCAATGCAGCAGCTCTTTAATGGATAGATATTTAATAAATGGTGATTGAAGGTAAATCTACTTTAGGACAACTACTCAGAAATCCCCCCAAAAAAGGCTTTAGTTAAAAGCATGCTGCTGAAGGAGTACATATAGAGAAAGAGGAGAGGAGAGGAATGGTTTTTGGGGGAAGTGTTATGATAAAAGCTATGCATATGTTTTAAGAAGATTTGGAGGATTTTTAGGTAATAGTTTAAAAAAAAAAAAATACATATTTTAAGGACTGACATAGAAGCATAGAAAACTGGCAGACAGGCACATGTCCAATAACTGAACAGGATAGATTCCACTCATTCAAAGCTACACAGTAAAACATTGCCCTGTAAATTTACAGCATTATGGTGACATCAGAGTTGCCAGGTTAATGCTGTACTCTTGCTTTACAACAGGGATGCTAGTGAAATGTTTTACAGTAAGAAAAAACTATGCTGTATTATATATAATTACTGCAATTTTATGACAACTCTGCTGCCAGTATAATGCTGGAAATTGACAGTACAGCATGTTACCGTCATCAGTTTTACAGTATCACTAATCTTACTGTAATCTTTTTACAATAATTGTAATGAATTAATGAATGAACGGATTAATGGATGTATATAATTCACTGAGGGGAGGGGTGGTTGTATTTTACAGTATTTGACTTATTAAAGTTTCCTTTAAAAAGATAGGGGCGTGGGTCAGAAAACCAGTCAGTATCTGGTGTGGCCACCATTTGCCTCATGCAGTGCAACACATCTCCTTCACATAGAGTTTATCAGGCTGTTGATTGCGGCCCTGTGGAATGTTGTCCCACTCCTTTTCAATCACTGTGGAAAGTTGGTGGATATTGGCGAGAACTGGAACACCCTGACGTACACATCGATCCAGAGCATCCCAAACTGGCTCAGTGGGTGACATGTCTGGTGAGTATGCAGGTCATGGAAGAACTGGGATATTTTCAGCTTCCAGGAATTGTGTACAGATCCTTGCGACATGGGACAGTGCATTATCATGCTGTAAAATGAGGTGACGGCGGCAGATGAATGGCACGAAAATGGGCCTTAGGATCTCATCACGGTATCTTTGTGCATTCAAATTACAATCGATAAAATTAAATCAAATCAAATTGTATTGGTCACATACACATGGTTAGCAGATGTTAATGCGAGTGTAGCGAAATGCTTGTGCTTCTAATTCCGACCGTGCAGTAGTATCTAACAAGTAATCTAACAATTCCACAACAACTACCTAATACACACAATTGTAAAGGAATGAATAAGAATATGTACATATAAATATATGGATGAATGATGGCCGAACGGCATAGGCAAGATGCAGTAGATGGTATAGAGTACAGTATATACATATGACATGAGTAATGTATGTAAACATTATATAAAGTGCCATTGTTTAAAGTGAGTAGTGATACATTTATTACATCCAACTTTGTATTATTAAAGTGGCTAGAGATTTGAGTCAGTATGTTGGCAGCCAACTGAAAACCCACCTGATACGTGTTAGTCAACTGAAAACTGACCTGATAAGTGTTAGCCAACTGAAAACTGACCTGATAAGTGTTAGCCAACTGAAAACTGACCTGATAAGTGTTAGCCAACTGAAAACCCACCTGATAAGTGTTAGCCAACTGAAAACCCACCTGATACGTGTTAGCCAACTGAAAACTGACCTGATAAGTGTTAGCCAACTGAAAACTGACCTGATAAGTGTTAGCCAACTGAAAACTGACCTGATAAGTGTTAGCCAACTGAAAACCCACCTGATAAGTGGTTCTGATTCTATTGACACCATCTTTACATTACTGGATGGTTCTGATTCTATCTACACCATCGTTACATTACTGGACAGTTCTGATTATATCTACACCATCTTTACATTACTGGATGGTTCTGATTCTATCTACACCATCGTTACATTACTGGATGGTTCTGATACTATCTGCACCATCTTTACATTGCTGGATGGTTCTGATTCTATCTACACCATCTTTACATTACTGGACAGTTCTGATTATATCTACACCATCTTTACATTACTGGATGGTTCTGATTCTATCTACACCATCTTTACATTACTGGACGGTTCTGATTCTATCTACACCATCGTTACATTACTGGATGGTTCTGATTCTATCTACACCATTGTTACATTACTGGATGGTTCTGATTCTATCTGCACCATCTTTACATTACTGGATGGTTCTGATTCTATCTGCACCATCTTTACATTACTGGATGGTTCTGATTCTATCTACACCATCTTTACATTACTGGATGGTTCTGATTCTATCTACACCATCTTTACATTACTGGATGGTTCTGATTCTATCTGCACCATCGTTACATTACTGGATGGTTCTGATTCTATCTACACCATCTTTACATTACTGGATGGTTCTGATTATATCTACACCATCTTTACATTACTGGACGGTTCTGATTCTATCTACACCATCTTTACATTACTGGACGGTTCTGATTCTATCTACACCATCGTTACATTACTGGATGGTTCTGATTCTATCTACACCATATTTACATTACTGGACGGTTCTGATTCTATCTACACCATCGTTACATTACTGGACGGTTCTGATTATATCTACACCATATTTACATTACTGGACGGTTCTGATTCTATCTGCACCATCTTTACATTACTGGATGGTTCTGATTCTATCTACACCATCTTTACATTACTGGACGGTTCTGATTCTATCTACACCATCTTTACATTACTGGATGGTTCTGATTCTATCTGCACCATCTTTACATTACTGGATGGTTCTGATTCTATCTACACCATCTTTACATTACTGGATGGTTCTGATTCTATCTGCACCATCTTTACATTACTGGATGGTTCTGATTCTATCTGCACCATCGTTACATTACTGGATGGTTCTGATTCTATCTACACCATCTTTACATTACTGGATGGTTCTGATTCTATCTACACCATCGTTACATTACTGGATGGTTCTGATTCTATCTACACCATCTTTACATTACTGGATGGTTCTGATTCTATCTACACCATCTTTACATTACTGGACAGTTCTGATTATATCTACACCATCTTTACATTACTGGATGGTTCTGATTCTATCTGCACCATCTTTACATTACTGGATGGTTCTGATTCTATCTGCACCATCTTTACATTACTGGATGGTTCTGATTCTATCTGCACCATCTTTACATTACTGGATGGTTCTGATTCTATCTACACCATCTTTACATTACTGGACAGTTCTGATTCTATCTACACCATATTTACATTACTGGATGGTTCTGATTCTATCTGCACCATCTTTACATTACTGGATGGTTCTGATTCTATCTACACCATCTTTACATTACTGGATGGTTCTGATTCTATCTACACCATCTTTACATTACTGGATGGTTCTGATTCTATCTACACCATCTTTACATTACTGGATGGTTCTGATTCTATCTACACCATCTTTACATTACTGGATGGTTCTGATTCTATCTACACCATCTTTACATTACTGGATGGTTCTGATTCTATCTACACCATCTTTACATTACTGGATGGTTCTGATTCTATCTACACCATCTTTACATTACTGGATGGTTCTGATTCTATCTGCACCATCTTTACATTACTGGATGGTTCTGATTCTATCTACACCATCTTTACATTACTGGATGGTTCTGATTCTATCTGCACCATCTTTACATTACTGGATGGTTCTGATTCTATCTGCACCATCTTTACATTACTGGATGGTTCTGATTCTATCTACACCATCTTTACATTACTGGATGGTTCTGATTCTATCTACACCATCTTTACATTGCTGGATGGTTCTGATTCTATCTACACCATCTTTACATTACTGGATGGTTCTGATTCTATCTGCACCATCTTTACATTACTGGACGGTTCTGATTCTATCTACACCATCGTTACATTACTGGATGGTTCTGATTCTATTTAAACCAAACTAAAATAACTCAACATATAATTGAATAATGGAACTGGATTATATTTGAAGGTTAACACCAATGACACAGTGTCTAGTTGAAGAGTTTCATTCCAAGATGTTATATATCCATTTTCAGAAATGTTGGTTAATTAGCTTTTATTATTTAAAGAAATTCTGAAAGAGATTGGTGTGTTTTTTTCACTATTTAATCATGCCGTGGGTTTGTTCAATGACAGATATGTTTTGTTTAAAGTCTATCACTTCATAGTTTCATTTCAGAGAGACAATTAATTATGTTTTTTTTTTTGCAAAATACTATATATCTGCCTCAGTCTCAGAGAAATAAGTAGTACTGCTAGGTTTTACACAGTCAAATGGAACAAATAATTATAAAAAATGTATATTAAAAAAATCTGTATTTTTTTATAAATCAAAACAGTAATATGTGATCAGTATGTAAAACATTTAGTTGTTTTTATCCAGAGCAACTTACAGTAAGTGCACTAATCTTAAAATAGATATTAACATTCCATTCCAGCTAAACAATGGATATATAGCGTTCTGTAAAAAAGACACTAAAATCTGTTAATTAAATGTCTGAGAAAAGTAATATTTTTTTACACACACATGAAGGTACCCATAAACAATAATTTCAGATTGTTTTTAAAAATGTAAAAAATGTTTAAAAAAATTATTTTTAGCTTTTTGGAAATAAACTCTTCCACTTCTACATTGGTGGCATCGTCTCATACAACAGGTTGGTTAAAGCGTTGCACAATCAACACGTTTTAATATTCACCGCTCGTTATTACTGTGCGTTTCATCAAACTGAATATTACCATGATTAAACACACAGATGAATGAAGCTCACAATAAAAGCATTGTGAAAACACATTTTCACTCAAGTTTCTAGAATATGAAAGTGGGAATCAGTATAAACAAGTAAGACAGGCATATGCATCATCAAGCTCCGAGTCATTTTAATTTATATACAAAACACTTTAGACACCAGAAAACATTTAAAACGGTGCCTTATATCAGGAATGAAGTGTCACAGAGAGAGGTTGGTAAAACAGTCATAAAGAAGACTTGCCAAAAGGACAGTTACATCATTTCACAAAAATCACGAGACTGAACAAAACGGATGTTTTCTACAGAGACGATATAGATCAGCTGGCTCGCAGCGCCATCTGCTGGCCATAGTGGTCAATACATCCAACTGTTGACATCCCATCTCTTCCCTATTACAGTAGTACGTGTTGTCAGCCACTAGAGGACAGTACAGTTTAGCTGAGCCCATCCACAGTTCCAGACAGCCCACACAGTCGTAAAT
>CM059819.1:4599527-4662027 GCA_030435695.1 Brachymystax lenok tsinlingensis | reverse complement strand
ATGTATATCATTTTCTTTAGGAATGTAGTGAAGCGAAAGTAAAAGTTGTCAAAAATATAAATAGTCAAGTACAAATACCCCCAAAAAAAAAAAGTACTTAAGTAGTACTTTCAAGTATTTTTACTTAACTACTTTACACCACTGATGTAAACATTATTAAAGTTCCCAGCGTGTAGTGACTGTACACAGTGCAGCAGTCTCTAAGGTTCAGGGCAGGGTACTGGGTGGAGGCCGGCTAGTAACACTGACTAAGGTTCAGGGCAGGGTACTGGGTGGAGGCCGGCTAGTAACACTGACTAAGGTTCAGGGCAGGGTACTGGGTGGAGGCCAGCTAGTAACACTGACTAAGGTTCAGCTCAGGGTACTGGGTGGAGGCCAGCTAGTAACACTGACTAAGGTTCAGGGCAGGGTACTGGGTGGAGGCCAGCTAGTAACACTGACTAAGGTTCAGGGCAGGGTACTGGGTGGAGGCCGGCTAGTGACACTGACTAAGGTTCAGGGCAGGGTACTGGGTGGAGGCCAGCTAGTAACACTGACTAAGGTTCAGGGCAGGGTACCCGGGTGGAGGCCAGCTAGTAACACTGACTAAGGTTCAGGGCAGGGTACTGGGTGGAGGCCAGCTAGTAACACTGACTAAGGTTCAGGGCAGGGTACCCGGGTGGAGGCCAGCTAGTAACACTGACTAAGGTTCAGGGCAGGGTACTGGGTGGAGGCCAGCTAGTAACACTGACTAAGGTTCAGGGCAGGGTACTGGGTGGAGGCCGGCTAGTAACACTGACTAAGGTTCAGGGCAGGGTACCAGGTGGAGGACAGCTAGTAACACTGACTAAGGTTCAGGGCAGGGTACTGGGTGGAGGCCGGCTAGTGACACTGACTAAGGTTCAGGGCAGGGTACTGGGTGGAGGCCAGCTAGTAACACTGACTAAGGTTCAGGGCAGGGTACCCGGGTGGAGGCCAGCTAGTAACACTGACTAAGGTTCAGGGCAGGGTACCGGGTGGAGGCCAGCTAGTAACACTGACTAAGGTTCAGGGCAGGGTACCGGGTGGAGGCCGGCTAGTAACACTGACTAAGGTTCAGGGCAGGGTACCCGGGTGGAGGCCAGCTAGTAACACTGACTAAGGTTCAGGGCAGGGTACCGGGTGGAGGCCGGCTAGTAACACTGACTAAGGTTCAGGGCAGGGTACCGGGTGGAGGCCGGGTAGTGACACTGATGATCCCTGGACTGGACCCTTCATAAATTCAGAGCCATAGAGACAGACAGACACCCTCCTTCCCACAGCTACCGATGAGAGATCCTTCATAATTTCCTGAGCCATAGAGACAGACAGACAGACAGGAGTGGGAAGTGGGAAGTGGGAAGGGAAACAGCACTTCAACCAACTGGAGGCTACTTTCATGTGCTTCAATGTTATAACTGTATCTGTATGCCGTACATAGACCAGCCAGTAACCACATGTGTGAAGGGTTTGCCTATTAATCCCACTTTGTCTTCCATGTGGAAAATATTGCCTGAAGCTAAGCCCGTTAGCCAGTTAGCCTGTTAACCATTTAGCGTGTTAGCCTGTTAACCTGTCAGCCTGTTAACCTGTTAGCCAGTTAGCCTGTTAACCATTTGGTGTGTTAGCCTGTTAACCAGTTAGCCTGTCAGCCTGTCAGCCTGTTAACCTGTTAGCCAGTTAGCCTGTTAACCATTTGGTGTGTTAGCCTGTTAACCAGTTAGCCTGTCAGCCTGTCAGCCTGTTAGCCTGTTAGCCTGTTAGTCCATTAGACCATTAGCCAGTTAGCCTGTCAGCCAGTTAACCAGTAGGCCTGTTAGTTTGTTAGCCAGTTAGCCTGTTAGCCTGTTAACCAGTTGGCCTGTTAGTCCATTAGACTGTTAGACAGTTAGACTGTCAGCCAGTTAACCAGTAGGCCTGTTAGACAGTTAGCATGTTAGCCTGTTATCCAGTTAGACTGTCAGCCTGTTAACCAGTTGGCCTGTTAGCCCATTAGACTGTTAGACAGTTAGACTGTCAGCCTGTTAACCAGTTGGCCTGTTAGCCCATTAGAATATTAGACAGTTAGACTGTCAGCAAGTTAACCAGTTGGCCTGTTAGCCAGTTAAAAAGGTTGGCCTGTTAGCCCATTAGACTGTTAGACAGTTAGGCTGTCAGCCAGTTAACCAGTTGGCCTGTTAGCCCATTAGACTGCTAGACAGTTAGACTGTCAGCCTGTTAACCGGTTGGCCTGTTAGCCCATTAGACTGTTAGACAGTTAGACTGTCAGCCAGTTAGCCTGTTAACCAGTTGACCTGTTAGCCCATTAGACTGTTAGACAGTTAGACTGTCAGCCTGTTAACCAGTTGACCTGTTAGCCCATTAGACTGTTAGACAGTTAGACTGTCAGCCTGTTAACCAGTTGGCCTGTTAGCCCATTAGACTGTTAGACAGTTAGACTGTCAGCCAGTTAGCCTGTTAGCGCATTAGACTGTTAGACAGTTAGACTGTCAGCCTGTTAACCAGTTGGCCTGTTAGCCCATTAGACTGTTAGACAGTTAGACTGTCAGCCAGTTAGCCTGTTAGCCAGTTTGCCTGTTAGCCCATTAGACTGTTAGCCAGTTGGCCTGTTAGCCCATTAGACTGTTAGACAGTTAGACTGTCAGGAAGTTAGCCTGTTAGCCAGTTAGCCAGTTGGCCTGTTAGCCCATTAGACTGTTAACCAGTTGGCCTGTTAGCCCATTAGACTGTTAGACAGTTAGACTGTCAGCCTGTTAGCCTGTTAGCCCATTAGACTGTTAGACAGTTAGACTGTCAGCCAGTTAGCCTGTTAACCAGTTGACCTGTTAGCCCATTAGACTGTTAGACAGTTAGACTGTCAGCCTGTTAACCAGTTGACCTGTTAGCCCATTAGACTGTTAGACAGTTAGACTGTCAGCCTGTTAACCAGTTGGCCTGTTAGCCCATTAGACTGTTAGACAGTTAGACTGTCAGCCAGTTAGCCTGTTAGCGCATTAGACTGTTAGACAGTTAGACTGTCAGCCTGTTAACCAGTTGGCCTGTTAGCCCATTAGACTGTTAGACAGTTAGACTGTCAGCCAGTTAGCCTGTTAGCCAGTTTGCCTGTTAGCCCATTAGACTGTTAACCAGTTGGCCTGTTAGCCCATTAGACTGTTAGACAGTTAGACTGTCAGCCAGTTAGCCTGTTAGCCAGTTGGCCTGTTAGCCCATTAGACTGTTAGACAGTTAGACTGTCAGCCAGTTAGCCTGTTAACCAGTTAGCCTGTCAGCCTGTTAACCTGTTAGCCAGTTAGCCTGTTAACCATTTGGCGTGTTAGCCTGTTAACCAGTTAGCCTGTCAGCCTGTTAGCCTGTTAGCCTGTTAGCCTGTTAGTCCATTAGACCATTAGCCAGTTAGCCTGTCAGCCAGTTGACCTGTTAGCCCATTAGACTGTTAGACAGTTAGACTGTCAGCCTGTTAACCAGTTGGCCTGTTAGCCCATTAGACTGTTAGACAGTTAGACTGTCAGCCTGTTAACCAGTTGGCCTGTTAGACAGTTAGCATGTTAGCCCATTAGACTGTTAGCCAGTTGGCCTGTTAGCCCATTAGACTGTTAGACAGTTAGACTGTCAGCCAGTTAGCCTGTTAGCCAGTTAGCCAGTTTGCCTGTTAGCCCATTAGACTGTTAGCCAGTTGGCCTGTTAGCCCATTAGACTGTTAGACAGTTAGACTGTCAGGCAGTTAGCCTGTTAGCCAGTTAGCCTGTTAGCCCATTAGACTGTTAGACAGTTAGACTGTCAGGCAGTTAGCCTGTTAGCCAGTTAGCCTGTTAGCCAGTTGGCCTGTTAGCCCATTAGACTGTTAACCAGTTGGCCTGTTAGCCCATTAGACTGTTAGACAGTTAGACTGTCAGCCAGTTAGCCTGTTAGCCAGTTGGCCTGTTAGCCCATTAGACTGTTAGACAGTTAGACTGTCAGCCAGTTAGCCTGTTAACCAGTTAGCCTGTCAGCCTGTTAACCTGTTAGCCAGTTAGCCTGTTAACCATTTGGCGTGTTAGCCTGTTAACCAGTTAGCCTGTCAGCCTGTCAGCCTGTTAGCCTGTTAGCCTGTTAGTCCATTAGACCATTAGCCAGTTAGCCTGTCAGCCAGTTAACCAGTAGGCCTGTTAGTTTGTTAGCCAGTTAGCCTGTTAGCCTGTTATCCAGTTGGCCTGTTAGTCCATTAGACTGTTAGACAGTTAGACTGTCAGCCAGTTAACCAGTAGGCCTGTTAGACAGTTAGCATGTTAGCCTGTTATCCAGTTAGACTGTCAGCCTGTTAACCAGTTGGCCTGTTAGCCCATTAGACTGTTAGACAGTTAGACTGTCAGCATGTTAACCAGTTGGCCTGTTAGCCCATTAGACTGTTAGACAGTTAGACTGTCAGCCTGTTAACCAGTTGACCTGTTAGCCCATTAGACTGTTATCCAGTTAGACTGTCAGCCTGTTAGCCAGTTGGCCTGTTAGCCCATTAGACTGTTAGACAGTTAGACTGTCAGCCTGTTAACCAGTTGGCCTGTTAGCCCATTAGACTGTTAGACAGTTAGACTGTCAGCCAGTTAGCCTGTTAGCCAGTTAGCCAGTTTGCCTGTTAGCCCATTAGACTGTTAGCCAGTTGGCCTGTTAGCCCATTAGACTATTAGACAGTTAGACTGTCAGCCAGTTAGCCTGTTAGCCAGTTAGCCTGTTAGCCCATTAGACTATTAGACAGTTAGACTGTCAGCCAGTTAGCCTGTTAGCCAGTTGGCCTGTTAGCCCATTAGACTATTAGACAGTTAGACTGTCAGCCAGTTAGCCTGTTAGCCAGTTAGCCTGTTAGCCCATTAGACTATTAGACAGTTAGACTGTCAGCCAGTTAGCCTGTTAGCCAGTTAGCCTGTTAGCCCATTAGACTATTAGACAGTTAGACTGTCAGCCAGTTAGCCTGTTAGCCAGTTGGCCTGTTAGCCCATTAGACTATTAGACAGTTAGACTGTCAGCCAGTTAGCCTGTTAGCCAGTTAGCCTGTTAACCAGTTGGCCTGTTAGCCCATTAGACTGTTAGACAGTTAGCCTGTCAGCTAGGTACCTCTGTTAGCCAGTTGGCTATAATCCCTAACACAAAGAGACACTGATAGAGACCATGCATCTGCCATATGTCCCCCACACACACACACACACACACAGATTGTCCCACAGATTAGCACATTAGCCTTCTGCTCCGAGATAAAGCTGATCAGTGCACATCAGCAGTATTAGATATTACAGTAACAGGAGATGAGCGTCAGCAGTATTAGATATTACAGTAACAGGAGATGAGCGTCAGCAGTATTAGATATTACAGTAACAGGAGATGAGCGTCAGCAGTATTAGATATTACGGTAACAGGAGATGAGCGTCAGCAGTATTAGATATTACAGTAACAGGAGATGAGCGTCAGCAGTATTAGATATTAAAGTAACAGGAGATGAGCGTCAGCAGTATTAGATATTACAGTAACAGGAGATGAGCATCAGCAGTATTAGATATTACAGTAACAGGAGATGAGCGTCAGCAGTATTATATATTACAGTAACAGGAGATGAGCGTCAGCAGTATTAGATATTACAGTAACAGGAGATGAGCGTCAGCAGTATTAGATATTACAGTAACAGGAGATGAGCATCAGCAGTATTAGATATTACAGTAACAGGAGATGAGCGTCAGCAGTATTAGATATTACAGTAACAGGAGATGAGCGTCAGCAGTATTAGATATTACGGTAACAGGAGATGAGCGTCAGCAGTATTAGATATTACAGTAACAGGAGATGAGCGTCAGCAGTATTAGATATTACAGTAACAGGAGATGAGCGTCAGCAGTATTAGATATTACAGTAACAGGAGATGGCGTCAGCAGTATTAGATATTACAGTAACAGGAGATGGCGTCAGCAGTATTAGATATTACAGTAACAGGAGATGAGCATCAGCAGTATTAGATATTACAGTAACAGGAGATGAGCGTCAGCAGTATTAGATATTACGGTAACAGGAGATGAGCGTCAGCAGTATTAGATATTACAGTAACAGGAGATGAGCGTCAGCAGTATTAGATATTACGGTAACAGGAGATGAGCGTCAGCAGTATTAGATATTACAGTAACAGGAGATGAGCGTCAGCAGTATTAGATATTACAGTAACAGGAGATGAGCGTCAGCAGTATTAGATATTACAGTAACAGGAGATGAGCGTCAGCAGTATTAGATATTACGGTAACAGGAGATGAGCGTCAGCAGTATTAGATATTACGGTAACAGGAGATGAGCGTCAGCAGTATTAGATATTACGGTAACAGGAGATGAGCGTCAGCAGTATTAGATATTACAGTAACAGGAGATGAGCGTCAGCAGTATTAGATATTACGGTAACAGGAGATGAGCGTCAGCAGTATTAGATATTACGGTAACAGGAGATGAGCGTCAGCAGTATTAGATATTACAGTAACAAGATGAGCTGCTGCTGCTTCTGATGATGTGTTGTCTCAGCATCTCTGCCTGTCAGCCAATCCTGGGGATATGAGGGATGGAGGGGTCATGACCTGGACCTCACCCATCTGGTGTACTGTAAAGCCTGAGTCCCAAAGCAACCTCTAGTCCCCTAGTCCCCTAGCCTCTCCCTTAGGCCTAGTCCCATAGCTTCTAGCTACTCCCTCACCACTAACCCTTAGCCCTCTAGCTTCTCCCTAACCCCTAGTCCCCTAGCCTCTCCCTTAGGCCTAGTCCCATAGCTTCTAGCTACTCCCTAACCCGTAGCCCCCTAGACTCTAGCCTCTTCCCTAACCCCTAGTCCCCTAGCTTCTAGCCTCTCCCTAACCCCTAACCCCTAGTCTCCTAGCTTCTAGCTACTCCCTAACCGCTAACCCACTAGTCTCAAGCTTCTACCTAACCCCTAGTCCCCTAGCCTCTCCCTTAGGCCTAGTTCCCTAGCTTCTGGCTACTCCCTAACCGCTAACCCGCTAGCCTCAAGCTTCTCCCTAACCCCTAGTCCCCTAGCTTCTAGCCTCTCCCTAACCCCTAACCCCTAGTCCCCTAGCCTCTCCCTTAGGCCTAGTCCCCTAGCTTCTAGCTACTCCCTAACCCCTAGCCCTCTAGACTCTAGCATCTTCCTTAGGCCTAGTGCCCAAGATTCTAGCTTCTCCTTAACCCCTAGTCCCCTAACCTCCTAGCCTCTAGCTACTCCCTAACCACTAGCCCTCTAGCCTCTAGCTACTCCCTAACCGCTAGCCCTCTAGCCTCTAGCTACTCCCTAACCTCCTAGCCTCTAGCTACTCCCTAACCACTAGCCCTCTAGCCTCTAGCTACTCCCTAACCCCTAGCCCTCTAGCCTCTAGCTACTCCCTAACCTCTAGCCCTCTAACCTCTAGCTACTCCCTAACCTCTAGTCCTCTAGCCTCTAGCTACTCCCTAACCTCCTAGCCTCTAGCTGCTCCCTAACCCCTAGCCCTCTAGCCTCTAGCTACTCCATAACCTCTAGTCCTCTAGCCTCTAGCTACTCCCTAACCCCTAGCCCCCTAGCCTCTAGCTACTCCCTAACCTCTAGTCCTCTAGCCTCTAGCTACTCCCTAACCCCTAGCCCCCTAGCCTCTAGCTACTTCCTAACCTCTAGTCCTCTAGCCTCTAGCTACTCCCTAACCTCCTAGCCTCTAGCTGCTCCCTAACCCCTAGCCCTCTAGCCTCTAGCTACTCCCTAACCACTAGCCCTCTAGCCTCTAGCTACTCCCTAACCTCTAGCCCTCTAGCCTCTAGCTACTCCCTAACCTCTAGTCCTCTAGCCTCTAGCTACTCCCTAACCCCTAGTCCTCTAGCCTCTAGCTACTCCCTAACCACTAGCCCTCTAGCCTCTAGCTACTCCCTAACCTCTAGTCCTCTAGCCTCTAGCTGCTCCCTAACCCCTAGCCCTCTAGCCTCTAGCTACTCCCTAACCACTAGTCCTCTAGCCTCTAGCTACTCCCTAACCTCCTAGCCTCTAGCTACTCCCTAACCTCTAGCCCTCTAGCCTCTAGCTACTCCCTAACCTCTAGCCCTCTAGCCTCTAGCTACTCCCTAACCACTAGCCCCCTAGCCTCTAGCTACTCCCTAACCACTAGTCCTCTAGCCTCTAGCTACTCCCTAACCTCTAGCCCTCTAGCTACTCCCTAACCCCTAGCCCTCTAGCCTCTAGCTTCTCCCTAACCCCTAGCCCCCTAGCCTCTAGCTACTCCCTACCCCCTAGCCCCCTGGACTCTAGCTGCTCCCTACCCCCTAGCCCCCTGGACTCTAGCTACTCCCTATCCCCTAACCCCCTTGACTCTAGCTACTCCCTATCCCCTAAACCCCTATCCTCTAGCTACTCCCTAAGCCCTATCCTGTAATTTGCATGGTGCCTGCTGTCTGGAGCTGATGTGTGAGAGAGACTGGGTCTGGCTTGGCTTGACCGACTAAACCTCCGCCAGTCGTTTACATGAGGCTGATGATTGAAGGGTTGATACTCCATGGAAGAATACTGATGTAATCTACTGTATGTCACACTAGAGATAGAGAGAGCATAGAGTACAGCAGGGTGTAGGGGGTATAGAGTACAGTAGGGTATAGGGGGTATAGAGTACAGTAGGGTATAGGGGGTATAGAGTACAGTAGGGTATAGGCGGTATAGAGTACCGTAGGGTGTAGGAGGTATAGGGTACGGTAGGGTACAGGGGGTATAGAGTACAGTAGGGTATAGGGGGCATAGAGTACAGTAGGGTGTAGGGGGTATAGAGTACAGCAGGGTATAAGGGGGTCATAGAGTACAGTAGGGTGTAGGGGGTATAGAGTACAGTATGGTATAGGGGGTATAGAGTACAGTAGGGTGTAGGGGGTATAGAGTACAGTAGGGTATAGAGTACAGTTGGGTATAGGGGGTATAGAGTACAGTAGGGTGTAGGGGGTATAGAGTACAGTAGGGTATAGAGTACAGTTGGGTATAGGGGGTATAGAGTACAGTAGGGTATAGGGGTATAGAGTACAGTAGGGTGTAGGGGGTATAGAGTACAGTAGGGTATAGGGGGTATAGAGTACAGTAGGGTATAGAGTACAGTTGGGTATAGGGGGTATAGAGTACAGTAGGGTGTAGGGGGTATAGAGTACAGTAGGGTGTAGGGGGTATAGAGTACAGTAGGGTATAGGGGGTATAGAGTACAGTATGGTGTAGGGGGTATAGAGTACAGTAGGGTGTAGGGGGTATAGAGTACAGTAGGGTATAGGGGGTATATAGTACAGTAGGGTGTAGGGGGTATAGAGTACAGTAGGGTGTAGGGGGTATAGAGTACAGTAGGGTATAGCGGGTCATAGAGTACAGTAGGGTACAGGGGGTATAGAGTACAGTAGGGTATAGGGGGTATAGAGTACAGTAGGGTATAGCGGGTATAGAGTGCAGTAGGGTACAGGGGGTATAGAGTACAGTAGGGTATAGGGGGTTTAGAGTGCAGTAGGGTATAGGGGTGTATAGAGTATAGTAGGGTATAGCGGGTCATAGAGTACAGTAGGGTATAGCAGGTATAGAGTACAGTAGGGTATAGGGTGTATAGAGTACAGTAGGGTATAGGGGGTTTAGAGTGCAGTAGGGTATAGGGGTGTATAGAGTACAGTAGGGTATAGGGGGTTTAGAGTGCAGTAGGGTATAGGGGTGTATAGAGTACAGTAGGGTGCATTGGGCTCCACAGTTCATATAGTGTTTAGTATAGAAGTGTTACACGGTTACGAAATAGAGTCAACAGGTACATCGATAAAAAAAGTATTCACCATTTCAATGTGTTAAAACATTAGATATTCCAATGTTGTGTATGCATGGTGTGGTTCTCACTAGACCAGTAAGGCTATAGGCTGCACTATGTTATGGAGAAGTTGTGTTCTGGGTTTTGGTTATAATTCTTCTAGAGGGCAGCACGCAATGTACAAGACAACTAAACAAAAGAGGTCAGGGCAACTTTGGAGAGAGACGTGTCACTGAGCCCTGCTATCCTGTTTCATCATATTCCTGGAAACATGCAGCCAGTCCTATATGAGGGACAACCCATCCCCCCTTCCCTCCCCTCGCGCAACCCCAACCACACATGACTGCAGTGGGGATACCACCCATCCCCGATAAGACTCTTTTCCCCTGGAGCTAAGCCAAACGCTCACTGCACAGTGAACCCAGACCCAACCCTGTACCCTGCATACCCAACCCCCTATCCTGCAACCCCCAGCCTTATATCCACCATACACCCAGCCCTTATCCGCCCAGTGGCTACGTGGGACCTACAGTAAGTGAGCCCCATGCAGGGAGAGGGAACTGGGTCAATATGAGCAGTGGTGTAAAATACTTCAGTAAAAAATATTTAAAGTACTACTTACGTAGTTTTTGAGGTATCTGTACTTTACTATTCATATATTTTTGACTACTTTTACTTCACTACATTCCTAAAGAAAAAACAGTACTTTTTACTTCATACATTTTCCCTGACACCCAAAAGAATGCTTAGCAGGACAGGAAAATGAAACAAATTCACACAATTATCAAGAGAACATCCCTGGTCGTCCCTACTGCCTCTGATCGGGAGGACTCACTAAACAGAGAACATCCCTGGTCATCCCTACTGCCTCTGATCTGGCGGACTCACTAAACAGAGAACATCCCTGGTCATCCCTACTGCCGCTGATCTGGAGGACTCACTAAACAGAGAACATCCCTGGTCCTCCCTACTGCCTCTGATCTGGTGGACTCACTAAACAGAGAACATCCCTGGTCATCCCTACTGCCTCTGATCTGGTGGACTCACTAAACAGAGAACATCCCTGGTCATCCCTACTGCCTCTGATCTGGCGGACTCACTAAACAGAGAACATCCCTGGTCATCCCTACTGCATCTGATCTGGCGGACTCACTAAACAGAGAACATCCCTGGTCATCCCTACTGCCTCTGATCTGGCGGACTCACTAAACAGAGAACATCCCTGGTCATCCCTACTGCCTCTGATCTGGCGGACTCACTAAACAGAGAACATCCCTGGTCATCCCTACTGCCTCTGATCTGGAGGACCCACTAAACAGAGAACATCCCTGGTCATCCCTACTGCCTCTGATCTGGAGGACCCACTAAACAGAGAACATCCCTGGTCCTCCCTACTGCCTCTGATCTGGAGGACCCACTAAACAGAGAACATCCCTGGTCATCCCTACTGCCTCTGATCTGGAGGACTCACTAAACAGAGAACATCCCTGGTCATCCCTACTGCCTCTGATCTGGAGGACCCACTAAACAGAGAACATCCCTGGTCCTCCCTACTGCCTCTGATCTGGAGGACCCACTAAACAGAGAACATCCCTGGTCCTCCCTACTGCCTCTGATCTGCTGGACTCACTAAACAGAGAACATCCCTGGTCATCCCTACTGCCTCTGATCTGGAGGACTCACTAAACAGACACGCTTTGTTTGTACATTATGTCTAAATGTTGGAGTGTGCCCCTGTCTATCCATAAATAAATAAATAATAATAATAATAATAATTGTTCCTTCTGGTTTTCTTAATATAAGGAATATGAATTGATTTATGCTTTTACTTTCGATACTAAAGTATATTTTAGCAACAAAAAAAAAAAAAACATTTACTTTTGACACTTAAGCATATTTAAAAACAAATACTTTTAGACTTTTACTCAAGTAGTATTTTACTGGCTGACTTTCACTTTTAACCTGAGTCATTTTCTATATAAATGTTTATTTACTTGACTTTTTCCACCACTGGATGTGAGAACAATTATTGTGAATGATGGGAAACACCAGCATAAGGAAACAAAGACTGTGAAGTGTGTGCACCTACAATACAGTCACTGACATGCAGCTACATTTTCTTTCACATTAACTCTTATTATAGGCTACAATATTATTTACATCAGATCAGATTGGACTAAATCAGAATCGATCAGAACAGAATAGAACAGATGTGTATTGGGGTGGCAGGGTAGCCTAGTGGTTAGAGTGTTGGGGCCCCAGTAACCTGAAAGGTTGCTGGATCGAATCCTGTCATTCTGCCCCTGAACAAGGCAGTTAGCCCACTTGTTCCCCGGTAGGCCGTCATTGTAAATAAGAATTTGTTCTTAACTGACTTGCCTAGTTAAAATAAAGGTTACATTGCTGCATAGCCGACTGCACAGGCTGACCTAATTCTGCAGAAGAGTGATTCGTAAATTTTTTAAACTCCCCCTCTCTTTCAGTAACCTAATATGAATAGATTACTAATATAACAAACACATCGAGAGGAGAGGTAAGGGTCCAATCAGAGAGTGAAGTCACATCAAGAGGAGAGGTTCTATCTGAAGTCACATCAACAGGAAAGATATCTTTTGTCGGAAGGCTGGTTGTAAAATAGCAGAATGTGACGTTGGTTGCCTACGCTTCTCTCTCGCTACGTGTCGGGTGGGTCATCCTTACCCGCAAGAGAAAGAATACACGCAACACATTATTATGTTTCGCCTCGTCGCACGTAAATACACACAAATAACATAACACAATACGACATGAAAATAAGGGTGTAAACTGTGAAGTCATTTGTTAAAACTCTGTGCCGCTGCTCGTGTGCGTGCTAGTCAGCAGACGGGGTTTTCTGAACCGCGCCCACCGTTGAACTCGTCGACACCCGCGTGCACGTAGCACCGTGGTGCACGAACTCAGGAACAAAAACAACCCCCCAGCCCCAGAGAACGGTTCCCGCTTCCGTGACTGCACCGCCTTGTCTACACTCTATATGGACTCATATGTAGGTTAACCACATCACATTGGAGAAGGGGGCCTCTCGATTCACATTCGACATTCTACTTAAAAAAAAAAAAGAGAATATAAATTGTTGCCTCAATGTATTTTTTTCTCAGCCTTGTAGCTATGTTTTCATGTGCACCTATGCAGCATCCATGATATTATTCAAAACAAATGTATAATGGTAAAGACACTGAGAAATCTGACCGCGGCTAGGTGGGCTACTTGGCACGGTAGCAGGCCGTTCTCTGATTCAGAGGGGTTGGGTTGAATGCTTTAGACACGTTTCAGTTGAACTCATTCGGTTATACAACTGACTAGGAATCCCCCTTTCCCGTTCCTTCTCTTGGTATTTAGCACCGTAGGAGGAAGTTCCTTCTTTTGCTAGAACAAAAAGATTGCCCCTGCTATGCACACTCATAGAAAAAGGTTTTTATTTATTTATTTTTAAAAATCTTTATTTTAACAGGGAAAACAGACTGAGACCTGGATCTCTTTTACGGCTGTGCCCTGTGGAAACATGTTGACATGTACAGTTCTAGGCATACAGACAAGAACATTTCAAAACATACAAAACAAAGACACAATTCAACAGAAACAATCACAGACAACATCATATTGATCCTCCATCACATTTTTGAAATGGGCAAGGGACACCAGAGTGTCTAACTTAAGTTTGATCTGCAGTTTGTTCCATAAATAAGGTGCAAAGGAACTGAAAGCAGTCCTTCCCAACTCTGTGGAGACCGCAGGAGTCTCTAATGTAATCCACATCTGTGATCTGGTCATAAAATTAGTATATCTAGTTGAAATTAATGATGATATATATGGAGGTAGTTTTAAAAGAAGTGCTTTATAAATAAACAAAAGAGCATGTTGCTCTCGCCTCACAGATAGAGAGGCCCAACCCACATGTTGATATAGGATACAGTGATGAGTTTTGTAACTATCACCTGTGATAAACCTGAGTGCACAATGGTAAATAGAATCCAGTGGTTTTAATGTGTTTGCCGATGCATGCATATAAATAATATCACCATAATCTAAAACGGACATAAAAGTAGCCTGCACAATTTGTTTTCTATTTACGGAGGACAGATAAGTCCTGTTTCTGTAAAGTAACCCTATCTTGAATTTGAGTTTTTTTCCCAATTCAGTAACATGTTTTTTAAAAGAGAGCCTATCATCTAACCATACCCTAAATATTTATATGCAGAGACCTGTTTGATTTGAGTACCATCCAAGCTAGTGATTACAAAAGTGTTTCTAACTGAGAGTTTAGACCTAGAAAAAAACATGACATTTGTTTTCTTAGCGTTTAAAACAAGTTTAAGCTGTAAAAGAGACTCCTGTAATATCCTAAAATCAGACTCCAACTGCATTAAAGCTTGGTCTGCTGTTGGAGCAATAGAGTACATCACTGTGTCATCTGCATATAAATGGAAATTACAATATCTGACATTATCACCAATGTTGTTTATATAAAGTGAGAACAATAGTGGGCCAATTATTGAACCCTGAGGGACCCCTTTAAGTAACTGTAAGGGGTCAGACTTGACCCCGTCGACCATGACGGCCTGAGTTCTATCTTTAAGATAGTCATAAAACCATCGGCAGGCATCAGTGCCCAGTCCAATAGATGACAGCTTACTCAAAAGGATAGCATGGTCTACAGTGTCAAAAGCTTTTGACAAATCCACAAACAACGCAGCACGGCTGTCCGCGCAGCACGGTTCTACGGCTGTCCGCGTAGGATTACTCATTTTGGTTACAGATAGAACTCTTTTGGGTTCCGTGTAGAACCCTCTGTGGAAAGATTTCTACATGAAACTAAAAAGGGTTCTTTTAAGGGTTATCCTAGGGGGGACAGCCAAAGAACCATTTTAGGTTCTAGAGAAGTCTTTACATCTAGCTAAGGAGTTTTGTCCATGAAGAATATATATCTATTTTTAGGTTCAGTTTAATAATGTGCACCTGCTCATTAGTTAGTTAGCTAGCTAGCCTAACATTAGCTTGCTAACTGAGCCAGGCATTCACACAAACTTGAAATGAAACGAATGGGGCGGTAAGTTCAGCACAATGCACACAACACATTTCAGTTGAATGCATTCCGTTGTACAACTGACTAGGTATCCCCCTTTCTTTAAATGTTTTACCAAGCTATCTACTGTATCTAGCAAGATGAAGAAATAACTTAATTCAGTCTCCATTATCCCATACTGCCAGTTCGCTTACTAGCTAGCCTTAGCTAAACAGTTAGCATCGCCATTTAGCACAGCATAGCTAGCTAGCTACTCCACCGACTCTGGACAGGCAGCTGCTTCATTCAAAATCAAATCCATTGTTATTTAATTATAATGTTTCTAGCTACGCTTGTCATCTAGTTGTGGCCATCTGGTTTGTATCAACAAGGGTTTACCACAAATTCTAGCTAGCTAGCAACAACATTAGCGCAGCTTGCTATTTAGCTCACATTAGCTTGGAGTATTTCAACTAGGCAAATCGGAAGGTAAAACTGTTCTATGTGAACAACAAAAAGTTAACTGCCGACACCCTGGGCAGAGGTGCTAAGTACCAAAATAACCCTTTTTTAGGGTCTAGATAGCACCTTTTCTTTTTTTTATCCCACTTGACTATTTCACAGAAAATACTATACCTCCAAGTCTATACCTAATTCACACAGGATTTATGGAATGTTGCCTGTAAAAAAACTAAAAGGGAAATGTCGATATGATCCCCCTGTGAAGCAGTCCCATTTTAGACCTCCCGTGCGCATGCGTAGAGTAGTTAGGCTTACGCATATACGGATGGATGTATATTGTAATAAATCCAATGAATATTACACCATCACAAAGAAATATCCATTATTCATTCACCGAGATCCGCATGTCACTCCCGAGCAGCGAGCTAGTCCTTGATCTCCTCTGAGACACGCCGTCCAGGAACATTTCGAACAGTGCTTCCTGGTTCCAAGCACTCTCCACTGCCAACGTTCTGGATTAGCTCCCCGGGGCGGCTTCTCTCCCGGAGGAATGGGGCGTAAAAAACACCTTCTTCACCTCTCCAGACTAACGCATATGGCCGGCTGCTGTTCCCATACAGCTCTAGCCCTGGTGAGTGCCCTCCTGGACATCAGCGTGATGAGGCTATCTTGGAGCGATCCAAGGAGATGATGGAAATGTTTTATTTATTTTATTTTACCTTTATTTAACTAGGCAAGTCAGTTAAGAACAAATTCTTATTTTCAACGACGGCCTAGGAACAGTGGGTTAACTGCCTTGTTCAGGGGCAGAGAGACAGATTTGTACCTTGTCAGCTCGGGGATTCGATCTTACAACCTTTCGGTTACTAGTCCAACGCTCTAACCACTAGACTACTAGCTCAGAGAGGGCACACTGAGCTAGAAACGCCCGACAGAAACACCCGACAGGTAAACGAGGCGAGAAGGTGAAGTGGCCGATGAGACGGCGCTGCTAGCAGCTGGGTTACACTTGGGGGGCTGTGGGGTTACCACCGTGGTAGTCTGCTTCCCAGACAACTCGCGAAATTGCTCCAGCAAACCGTTCAATGCCCGGTGGTCATGGCGTTCAGCCAACGTTTGGTCCCCCTCCATAAGGCCACTAAGCAGTTCCTCGTGCCTCCCAATGGTGGCTCCTTGGGAGGAAATGGCGTCGCGCAGCTGGCCCGGGTCTGCTGGGGTCAGTCATGGCCAGTTCGTACTATCAGGATAAAGGTCAGACCCAGATGCAGACCGTGTCAAAGTAACAAAGTGTATTTCAGCAACAGGGGCAAAGGAACAGGACGGCAGGCGGGCTCAGGGTCAGGCAGAGGTCGGTAATCCAGAGGCGGGGAAAAGGTACAGGATGGCAGGCGTGCTCAGGGTCAGGGGCAGGCAGAGTGGTCAGGGGGGCGGGCTCAGGGTCAGGACAGGTAAGGGTCAAAACCAGGAGGACGAGAAAAGAGAGACTGAGGAAAAAGCAGGAGCTAATTAAAAAAAACTCTGGTTGACTTGACAAACAAGACGAACTGGCAACAGACAAAACAGAGAACACCGGTATAAGTACCCAGGGGATAATGGGGGAAGATGGGTAACACCTGGAGGGGGGTGGAGACCATCACAAAGACAGGTGAAACAGACCAGGGTGTGACAAAAGCTATCACTTTAGTCACCTCAGTTGGGCTCTCTCATTCTCTCTCACTCTCTGTCCCTCTCTCTCTCTTACACACACACACACACACCTCATTAGTAACCTAAGTGTATAAGTACATGAGACATGTGAATAGCTAGTGGCAGAAGGCCCCTGGAGGCCCCTGACCCCCAGCATCAGGTTGGGTTAGTTCTAAGCTCTGCTTCTCTGCTTCACATTGTGTGACTGAATGGAGGCTGTCAAGGGCCTCACCAGACCCTCTCACACAGACCCTCAGTCAGAGCACCACCGCTGGGGCCCCCCTCACACAGACCCTCAGTCAGAGCACCACCGCTGGGGCCCCCCTCACACAGACCCTCAGTCAGAGCACCACCGCTGGGGCCCCCCTCACACAGACCCTCAGTCAGAGCACCACCGCTGGGGCCCCCCTCACTCAGAGCACCACCGCTGGGGGCCCCCCTCACTCAGACCCCCAGTCAGAGCACCACCGCTGGGGGCCCCCCTCACTCCAACCCCCAGTTAGAGCACCCCCAGCTGGGGCCCACAATAGAGACACTGCCCTTAGGTAAAGGGTGGAAATAACAACACTGCATCTGGCATGGAATGGTTTGTTCTGGGTGGAAGAATTGTATGGATAGAGAGGAGAGGAGTTAAGCTGTGTGTGTGAACTGAATTTATAGTCTGGGAACAATGCGGGGATTAACTGTATCACCTCAACCCCACATGACTCATATAATTAGCCACAGTTAGTTATGGTACATTCTGCAATGAAACAGGTTTTACAAGTCATGGCTTAGACCTATGTACACTTAGATAATGATGAAGTATGGTCACTTTTATACATTTGAACTGATTGCTGCTTTAATATGAGCAATTCTCCAACACAAGGTTTTATCAATTCAGGTCAATACTCTGACACAGGGGTTCTACAATTCAGGTCAATACTCTGACACAAGGGGTTCTACAATTCAGGTCAATACTCTGACACAAGGGGTTCTACAATTCAGGTCAATACTCTGACACAAGGGGTTCTACAATTCAGGTCAATACTCTGACACAGGGGGTTCTACAATTCAGGTCAATACTCTGACACAGGGGCTCTACAATTCAGGTTAATACTCTGACACAGGGGGTTCTACAATTCAGGTCGTTATTGTAGAATGTTACTTATTTAATTTCACCTTTTATTTAACTAGGCAAGTCAGTTAATAACACATTCTTATTTACAATGTTGGCCAAACCCGGACAACACTGGGCCAATTGTGCGCCGCCCTATGGGACTCCCAATCCCGGGCGGATGTGATGCCGCCTGGATTTGATCCAGGTACTGCAGTGACGCCTCTTGCGCTGAGATGCAGTGTCTTAGACCACAGCCCACACGGGAGCCCAAAAGAGAGAAGAGAATATTGACTTACCTCGTTACATTATTTATAATTATTTATTTTTTTAACAATAAATCAGGTCTGTCATGCTGTTCTTGAACAGCAGCTCATAAGGCCTGTACCTCCGTTGGACAGCAGCTCATAAGGCCTGTACCTCCGTTGGACAGCAGCTCATAAGGCCTGTACCTCCATTGGACAACAGCTCATAAGGCCTGTACCTCCATTGGACAGCAGCTCATAAGGCCTGTACCTCCATTGGACAACAGCTCATAAGGCCTGTACCTCCGTTGGACAACAGCTCATAAGGCCTGTACCTCCGTTGGACAGCAGCTCATAAGGCCTGTACCTCCGTTGGACAGCAGCTCATAAGGCCTGTACCTCCGTTGGACAGCAGCTCATAAGGCCTGTACCTCCATTGGACAGCAGCTCATAAGGCCTGTACCTCCGTTGGACAGCAGCTCATAAGGCCTGTACCTCCATTGGACAGCAGCTCATAAGGCCTGTACCTCCGTTGGACAGCAGCTCATAAGGCCTGTACCTCCATTGGACAGCAGCTCATAAGGCCTGTACCTCCGTTGGACAGCAGCTCATAAGGCCTGTACCTCCGTTGGACAGCAGCTCATAAGGCCTGTACCTCCGTTGGACAGCAGCTCATAAGGCCTGTACCTCCGTTGGACAGCAGCTCATAAGGCCTGTACCTCCATTGGACAGCAGCTCATAAGGCCTGTACCTCCATTGGACAGCAGCTCATAAGGCCTGTACCTCCATTGGACAACAGCTCATAAGGCCTGTACCTCCATTGGACAGCAGCTCATAAGGCCTGTACCTCCGTTGAACAGCAGCTCATAAGGCCTGTACCTCCGTTGGACAACAGCTCATAAGGCCTGTACCTCCATTGGACAACAGCTCATAAGGCCTGTACCTCCGTTGGACAACAGCTCATAAGGCCTGTACCTCCGTTGGACAGCAGCTCATAAGGCCTGTAGCTCCATAGAGGAGTGTTATGCAGAATGTGCGTTTGAGATACCCGTTAATGTCATCATGTTGTCAGATACAGGATTGATAGACGGAGGTCAACGCCATCCTGATAGAGGGTAGATAAGACAGACAGCGCCAGTACAGAGCCACGTACGACCTCTCACCTAATCCATTCTCAATATCCATAGAATATGTTAACTGGTATGTGTAGGAGCTCATTTGACCTTTCACCTAGTCCACCTTGCAGTTCGTTTTGATGATGTGGTATATTGATAAGGATGAGTGGCAGGGATATAGCTACCTACCTCTAGTACAGGGGCGGGTAACTGTAGTCCTCAGGGGGTTCTCCATCCCTAGCAAACACAGCTGATTAATCAACTTGCATTCTAAACCGAGTGATTGTATTTGATAATGGCCTGATGGCATCAATATGCGTTGACCAATGGAAACACCCGTAGGGCTTTTACAAGATAACGATGTCTTAATAATGATAACGACACGCAGCGGAGAGACGCTGAACGTTTGATCTGTGAGCAGGGTTCTCTGCTGCACACTGACATGCACACAGTCACCCTGTTAACCTGTTGCACTGTGGTCGTTTAGTGACATACTGAAATACACACAGTCACCCTGTTAACCTGTTGCACTGTGGTCATTTAGTAACATACTGAAATGGGAAAGAGAGAAACTGCATTTCTACTTAGTTTGCAACATTTTGATCCCCACCCATTTCTTCACATCCTGTGGTGTAGAACTCTCAGCATCAGACAGCAGAAGACCTTTTAACACTAGCACAACCCTGATGAGAACTGAAACCTCTTTCTCTCTCTCCCTCCCTCCCTCCCTCTCTCTCTCTCTCTCTCTCTCTCTCTCTCTCTCTCTCTCTCTCTCTCTCTCTCTCTCTCTCTCTCTCTTGCTTTCTTTCTCTCTCTCTTTCTCTCTCTCTCTCTCTCTCTCTCTCTCTCTCTCTCTCTCTCTCTCTCTCTCTCTCTCTCTCTCTCTCTCTCTCTCTCTCTCTCTCTCTCGCTCCCTCTCTCCTCTCTCTCTTCCCCCCTCTCTCTCTCCTCTCTCTTATTCTCTCTCTCTTTCTCTCTCTCTCTCTCTCTCTCTCTCTCTCTCTCTCTCTCTCTCTCTCTCTCTCTCTCTCTCTCTCTCTCTCAATTCAATTCAATTCAATTCAATTCAATGTAAGGGCTTTATTGGCATGGCAAGCATATGTTAACATTGCCAAAGCAAGTGAAGTAGATAATAAACAAAAGTGAAATAAACAATACAAATTAACAGCAAACATTGCACTTCCAAAAGTCCCAAAAGAATAAATACATTTCAAACGTCAATAGTTCAAGTCCAGAACGGGAAATAACTGTGTACTCTCTGTTTAGGGCCAAGTAGCATTCTAGTTTGCTCTGGGTTTTTTTTTGTTAATTCTTTTGAATTTGTCAAGTAACTATCTTTTTGTTTTCTCATGATTTGTTTTGGGTCTAATTGTGTTGCTGTCCTGGGGCTCTGTGGCATCTGTTTGTGTTTGCGAACAGAGCCCCAGGACCAGCTTGCTTAGGGGACTCTTCTCCAGGTTCATCTCTCTGTAGGTGATGGCTTTGTTATGGAAGGTTTGGGAATCTCTTCCTTTTAGGTGGTTGTAGAATTTAACGGCCCTTTTCTGGATTTTGATAATCAGCGGGTATCGGCCTAATTCTGCTCTGCATGCATTATTTGGTGTTTTACGTTGTACACACACTCTCTCTTACACACACACACACACACACACACACACACACACACACACACACACACACACACACACACACACACACACACACACACACACACACACACACACACACACACAAGGCATGTAGTCACGTACACCTCTCTGTCATATATGTCGTTAGAGAATGAAAAGAAAACCAGACTCCAACTAATAAAACACAACAGTTGTTTCGGTGGGTTTCCCTCCGTCCGTTATGCAAAGCACAGCACAGATTAGTCATTCTGCCAATCTGTTCAGAATCAACCCAAGAGTCTCAAGGCACCCTATTCCCTTTATAGTAACAGGACTCCGGTCTAAAGTAGTGCACTATAAAGGGGATAGGGTGTCATTTGTCTGGTCTAAAGTAGTGCACTATAAAGGGGATAGGGTGCCATTTGGCTGGTCTAAAGTAGTGCACGATAAAGGGGATAGGGTGCCATTTGTCTGGTCTAAAGTAGTGCACTATAAAGGGGATAGGGTGTCATTTGTCTGGTCTAAAGTAGTGCACTATAAAGGGGATAGGGTGCCATTTGGCTGGTCTAAAGTAGTGCACTATAAAGGGGATAGGGTGCCATTTGGCTGGTCTAAAGTAGTGCACTATAAAGGGGATAGGGTGCCATTTGGCTGGTCTAAAGTAGTGCACTATAAAGGGGATAGGGTGCCATTTGGCTGGTCTAAAGTAGTGCACTATAAAGGGGATAGGGTGCCATTTGTCTGGTCTAAAGTAGTGCACTATAAAGGGGATAGGGTGCCATTTGGCTGGTCTAAAGTAGTGCACTATAAAGGGGATAGGGTGCCATTTGGCTGGTCTAAAGTAGTGCACTATAAAGGGGATAGGGTGCCATTTGGCTGGTCTAAAGTAGTGCACTATAAAGGGGATAGGGTGCCATTTGGCTGGTCTAAAGTAGTGCACTATAAAGGGGATAGGGTGTCATTTGTCTGGTCTAAAGTAGTGCACTATAAAGGGGATAGGGTGCCATTTGTCTGGTCTAAAGTAGTGCACTATAAAGGGGATAGGGTGTCATTTGTCTGGTCTAAAGTAGTGCACTATAAAGGGGATAGGGTGTCATTTGTCTGGTCTAAAGTAGTGCACTATAAAGGGGATAGGGTGCCATTTGTCTGGTCTAAAGTAGTGCACTATAAAGGGGATAGGGTGCCATTTGGCTGGTCTAAAGTAGTGCACTATAAAGGGGATAGGGTGCCATTCGGCTGGTCTAAAGTAGTGCACTATAAAGTGGATAGGGTGACATTCGTCTGGTCTAAAGTAGTGCACTATAAAGGGGATAGGGTGCCATTTGGTTAAACCCCCTGGTTTCTGGTTTCACAATGAGATTCCACTGTAAGGAAGCCCGCTCATCGTTCTGATGAGATGATTGCAGGTAAATCATACGTCACACCTCTCCAGCGCTCATAAACATGTCCTGTTCTCAATGCTAGCATTGCTTCTGTAATAAACCTTCTCTTATAGCCTTACAAGATCCTACACTTGCATACCTGAGACTGTTTCTGATTGTCTACTACCTATAAAACAAGTATCGACCATAACCCGAAAGCTAGCTGACATCTCTGTCTAACCTGACCTAACCTGTACCCCAGCACAGTGACTCGGCACCGGTACCCCCCCTAGTATATAGCCTCGTTATTGGTATTTTATTGTTTTACTTTTCATTATGTTTTATTTACTTTAGTTCATTTGGTAAATATTTTCTTAACGTTTTCTTGAACTGCAATGTTGGTTAAGGGCTTGTCAGTAAGCCTTTCACGGTGAGGTCTACACCTGTTGTATTCGACGCATGTGACAAATACAGTTTGATTTGATTTGAAACTGAGCTGCACTTCCTAACCTGCCAAATGTAATGACCATATTAAAGACACATATTTCCTTTAGATTACACAGATCCACAAAGAATTCAAAAACAATCAACTCCCATATCTACTGGGTGAAATACCACAGTGTGCCGTCACAGCAGCAAGATGTGTGACCTGTTGCCACAAGAAAAGGGCAACCAGTGAAGAACAAACACCATTGTAAATACAACCCATATTTATGTTTATTTATTTTCCCTTTTGTACTTTAACAGAGAGAGAGAGAAGGAGAGAGAGAGAGAGAGAGAGAGAGAGAGAGAGAGAGAGAGAGAGAGAGAGAGAGAGAGAGAGAGAGAGAGAGAGAGAGAGAGAGAGAGAGAGAGAGAGAGAGAGAGAGAGAGAGAGAGAGAGAGAGAGAGAGAGAGAGAGAGAGAGAGAGAGAGACAGAGAGAGAGAGAGAGAGAGAGAGAGAGAGAGAGAGAGAGAGAGAGAGAGAGAGAGAGAGAGAGAGAGAGAGAGAGAGAGAGAGAGAGAGAGAGAGAGAGAGAGAGAGAGAGAGAGAGAGAGAGAGAGAGAGAGAGAGAGAGAGAGAGAGAGAGAGAGAGAGAGAGACAGAGAGAGAGAGAGAGAGAGAGAGAGACAGAGAGAGAGAGAGACAGAGAGAGAGAGAGAGAGAGAGAGAGAGGAGGTGTATTCTTATCTTAACAAACTATTTGACATTTAAAAGTAATATATAGATAAGGAGAGATGCAGCACTATCTTCTTACACTGCCTTTAAAACAGTTGGAGAGCATGCAAGTAATATATTACACATTATGGACTACAATAACACAGTAATATATTACACATTAGAGGACTACACTAAGACAGTAATATATTACACATTATGGACTACACTAAGACAGTAATATATTACACATTATGAACTACAATAACACAGTAATATATTACACATTATGGACTACACTAAGACAGTAATATATTACACATTATGGACTAGAGATAGAGACAGTAATATATTACACATTAGAGAGAGAGAGACACAGTAATATATTACACATTAGAGACTACACTAAGACAGTAATATATTACACATTATGGACTACACTAAGACAGTAATATATTACACATTAGAGACTACACTAAGACAGTAATATATTACACATTATGGACTACACTAAGACAGTAGAGAGAGAGAGAGAGAGAGAGAGAGAGAGAGAGAGAGAGAGAGAGAGAGAGAGAGAGAGAGAGAGAGAGAGAGAGAGAAGATAGGAGGTGTATTCTTATCTTAACAAACTATTTGACATTTAAAAGTAATATATAGATAAGGGAAGATGCAGCACTATCTTCTTACACTGCCTTTAAAACAGTTGGAGAGCATGCAAGTAATATATTACACATTATGGACTACACTAAGACAGTAATATATTACACATTATGGACTACACTAAGACAGTAATATATTACACATTATGGACTACACTAAGACAGTAATATATTACACATTATGGACTACACTAAGACAGTAATATATTACACATTATGGACTACACTAAGACAGTAATATATTACACATTATGGACTACACTAAGACAGTAATATATTACACATTATGGACTACACTAAGACAGTAATATATTACACATTATGGACTACACTAAGACAGTAATATATTACACATTATGGACTACACTAAGACAGTAATATATTACACATTATGGACTACAATAACACAGTAATATATTACACATTATGGACTACACTAAGACAGTAATATATTACACATTATGGACTACAATAACACAGTAATATATTACACATTATGGACTACACTAAGACAGTAATATATTACACATTATGGACTACACTAAGACAGTAATATATTACACATTATGGACTACACTAAGACAGTAATATATTACACATTATGGACTACACTAAGACAGTAATATATTACACATTATGGACTACACTAAGACAGTAATATATTACACATTATGGACTACACTAAGACAGTAATATATTACACATTATGGACTACACTAAGACAGTAATATATTACACATTATGGACTACACTAAGACAGTAATATATTACACATTATGGACTACACTAAGACAGTAATATATTACACATTATGGACTACACTAAGACAGTAATATATTACACATTATGGACTACACTAAGACAGTAATATATTACACATTATGGACTACACTAAGACAGTAATATATTACACATTATGGACTACACTAAGACAGTAATATATTACACATTATGGACTACACTAAGACAGTAATATATTACACATTATGGACTACACTAAGACAGTAATATATTACACATTATGGACTACACTAAGACAGTAATATATTACACATTATGGACTACACTAAGACAGTAATATATTACACATTATGGACTACACTAAGACAGTAATATATTACACATTATGGACTACACTAAGACAGTAATATATTACACATTATGGACTACACTAAGACAGTAATATATTACACATTATGGACTACACTAAGACAGTAATATATTACACATTATGGACTACACTAAGACAGTAATATATTACACATTATGGACTACAATAACACAGTAATATATTACACATTATGGACTACACTAAGACAGTAATATATTACACATTATGGACTACACTAAGACAGTAATATATTACACATTATGGACTACACTAAGACAGTAATATATTACACATTATGGACTACACTAAGACAGTAATATATTACACATTATGGACTACACTAAGACAGTAATATATTACACATTATGGACTACACTAAGACAGTAATATATTACACATTATGGACTACACTAAGACAGTAATATATTACACATTATGGACTACACTAAGACAGTAATATATTACACATTATGGACTACACTAAGACAGTAATATATTACACATTATGGACTACACTAAGACAGTAATATATTACACATTATGGACTACAATAACACAGTAATATATTACACATTATGGACTACACTAAGACAGTAATATATTACACATTATGGACTACACTAAGACAGTAATATATTACACATTATGGACTACACTAAGACAGTAATATATTACACATTATGGACTACACTAAGACAGTAATATATTACACATTATGGACTACACTAAGACAGTAATATATTACACATTATGGACTACACTAAGACAGTAATATATTACACATTATGGACTACACTAAGACAGTAATATATTACACATTATGGACTACACTAAGACAGTAATATATTACACATTATGGACTACACTAAGACAGTAATATATTACACATTATGGACTACACTAAGACAGTAATATATTACACATTATGGACTACACTAAGACAGTAATATATTACACATTATGGACTACAATAAGACAGTAATATATTACACATTATGGACTACACTAAGACAGTAATATATTACACATTATGGACTACACTAAGACAGTAATATATTACACATTATGGACTACACTAAGACAGTAATATATTACACATTATGGACTACACTAAGACAGTAATATATTACACATTATGGACTACAATAACACAGTAATATATTACACATTATGGACTACACTAAGACAGTAATATATTACACATTATGGACTACAATAACACAGTAATATATTACACATTATGGACTACACTAAGACAGTAATATATTACACATTATGGACTACACTAAGACAGTAATATATTACACATTATGGACTACACTAAGACAGTAATATATTACACATTATGGACTACACTAAGACAGTAATATATTACACATTATGGACTACACTAAGACAGTAATATATTACACATTATGGACTACACTAAGACAGTAATATATTACACATTATGGACTACAATAACACAGTAATATATTACACATTATGGACTACAATAACACAGTAATATATTACACATTATGGACTACACTAAGACAGTAATATATTACACATTATGGACTACAATAACACAGTAATATATTACACATTATGGACTACAATAGTGCCTCCATAACACATTTATTGCACATTTATTACATACAGTATAGGGATCTCAAATTGGTCTTGTGCCGAGACCTTATTTTCCTAGAAGATAGGAGAGAGAGAGAGAGAGAGGAGGGCTCTTTATCGCAGATCCAACAGTCCACAGCGCGGGTCTCTTTACAGTACATCATGTCCCGGTCTAACTTTGTTTAACGAGGTCACGATTCTGGCGCTGTGGAGCGCATCGGTATCCAATGGAGAGGCAGCTGCGGAGACGAACACACCCCTTTCTGCATGGGGATGTCACGCCCCCAGCATGGAAACAGCTTCTAGTCGCCTCGGCACATTGACCTGTCACAATGCAGGACACAACTAGGGCCAGATCACTGGGACTATGGACTATGGGCATTTGGCTAAAGAAATGAGAAGTTAGCATCATTTCAGAACTGTCTCGTTTCCACAAAAAAAAGAGCGGAACGGGATTTATACTCGACGTGTTTTTACGTGTCGATTTTCTTTGGGATCTTAGGATGGTAAATTCCATGGAGAAGCCGGTAACATGTATTATGTGAGTTGTTTTCTATTGATAGCGTACTGAGACCAAAGCTACCCTCCATAATCACATAAAGGGATTTAACCCGACTGAAGTCCTATAACCAGAATATAGTTGTTATAGTTGAATGTCACCAAATTACGCATCGGTGTTCCAGTTGAAAGGATATGGATCATTTCGCCGCGGAGTGCCTTGTGTCTATGTCCAATCGGGCTATCGTTCACCCTAAAGACAACAGAGAGTTCAACACAGAACCAGCCTGCTGTCCAAGGAACCACGGAGAAGACCCGGTCAAAGACAACTCCTCTCTTTTCGTGGTGGCCAGGATTCTAGCGGATTTTAACCAGCAGGCACCCACGACTACTACTCCCGATATTACCGAGCAGGCAGCAGTACAAGAAGGGTGCGTATCGCCAGCTCAAGTCCCGGAGGATGGGAATAGTGCCACACCTATCCTCGTCGGCCCCGCCGCCGACCTCACACAAAGAGGCAGCAAACGTGTCAGAGGTCGATCCGAACCGGAATCGTCTCAGAAAAAGCACAAATGTCATTATTCAGGTTGTGAAAAAGTTTACGGGAAGTCGTCACACCTCAAAGCGCACCTAAGGACACACACAGGTCAGTTCCCTTTAAAAACAATGACGTTCAAAATACATTATTTATGTGACATTAAACTCCCCGTTATTTTGTTATTTCTCCCCAGTTTCACTAGCAGCCTAGTATTATGAAGGCCTGGCGGTGAACAGTGACGAATAGTGACCCTAAATTGGATGTGGGCCAACGCATTGATGCAATGCACAGCGTGCCACATTCGGTCGCTCACAGTTATCTATTCTATTGACCCGTTGGCACATTAAAAAAAAACAACAACACACGATCTAACTATTCTGTTAATATACACTTACTCTCTAAACGACCCTGTCTTGAACAATACCAGAGTTGCAGTGAATGAGAGAGAGCTGCGTTACATTGTAGCATTGTCTGCATTCACTGGCCGGTGAATAAGTTGAGCGTGTGTAGAAAGCGTTCAACTCGCTGACCTGCTGTATGGCTGATGTAGCCAGCAGGTGCAGCCTAATGGATTCATACAACTACATGAAAGTATACAACTATGGGCTTGTTTCAGTTGGATAGAAAACACAAGAAACACGTGAACATAAACAACAACAACAACAAAACTATTTGACTTTATCAGAAAACGTTTCTGAGAAAGTCAAATTAATTTATTTACTGTAAGCAATAAATCCTTTAGGAAAGGATGGATGGGGGGAGAGAGAGAAAGAGAGAGATAGACAGAGAGGGTAAAGAGAGAGAGAGACACAGAGAGAGAGATGGTAAATGTGACTCTAAGCTCTTTGTTTTGCTGTGGGAGGATGTACCACACCCCCTTCACTGGCTCCTCACTAGTTACCACAGCCACAAAGTCATAATTATGGCAAAACCGCGCCTATTTCTGCAATTTATCTTCTTAAAATCGGATTTTAACCCTAACCTTAAATGAAGACAAAAAAAGCTATTTTTGTTTTCATGATTTTTAAAAAATATAGCCAATTTTCATTTCGTGCTTGTGGTAACTAGTGACAACCCCTTCCCTGCCAACCTCTCTCTCTCTCTCTCTCTCTCTCTCTCTCTCTCTCTCTCTCTCTCTCTCTCTCTCTCTCTCTCTCTCGGCTCCAGGCCCAGCCCCAGACACACACTCTGCCTGCCTTACAGCTGATCTGGCCAGCAACAGACTCAGCTAGCAGAGCTCAGACAGAGGGTTGGGTTTCCCATAGGATAAGATGCTTCATATCATATCATTAGGTGGGACATAAGCTCCACAACCATAATCCATGTTATTACCACGTGATAAAGCAGTGCGCCAGAGCACAGACACAGGGAGAGCCCAGGGGAATACACTGAAGAAACATAATAGCTTTTCAATAGGATAAGATGCTTCATATCATTAGGTGGGACATATCATTTTCAATAGGATAAGATGCTTCATATCATAACTTCATGTAGAGAACCTACTCCTTCATGACCTTCCTTGTAAAGACCATGTTAGTCCCTCTATTAAAGGACAGTATCAGAGCTGTGTGGATAGTCTCATCCCCCCCTCTCGACCTCCCAAACTACTTTCTATAGGATAAGATCTCTCATATCATATCATTAGATGGGGAACATAATGTCCTTAATCTGCATCCTATAGCTTCCTGAGACCCAGCAGTTCATTGTTGTCCTCTCTAATGAACCTTTGTTTTTCTCCGTGTCCCTAAGGCCATGCATACCACTGTGTTGGGACCTGTTGTACCTTCGAGAGGAACATTCTGGGCTTTTCAATGATAGCACATGTGTGGTGTTTCATCATCTTTTCTTCTTTGGTCTTCAAAATAGCTACCATCACAATTACCATCACAAATACCATTACAATTCCCATCACAATTACCATCACAATTCCCATCACAAATAGCACATTTTATGGTAATTGTGTAAATATTGGAATGGTTTCTAACAGGTGAATACCTCAGGAATAGTTTGGTGAGTTTTCAGTGTAATCCGACCTGTCCTCTGTACTGGGCAACCCTACACATCTCTGATACTCCCCTCTAACCCTATCCCTATCCATCTACACATCTCTGATACACCCCTCTAACCCTATCCCTATTCATCTACACATCTCTGATACACCCCTCGGATACTCCCTCTAACCCTATCCCTACCCATCTACACATCTCGGATACTCCCCTCTAACCCTATCCCTATCCATCTACACATCTCTGATACTCCCCTCTAACCCTATCCCTATCCATCTACACATCTCTGATACTCCCCTCTAACCCTATCCCTATCCATCTACACATCTCTGATACTCCCCTCTAACCCTATCCCTATCCATCTACACATCTCTGATACTCCCCTCTAACCCTATCCCTATCCATCTACACATCTCTGATACTCCCCTCTAACCCTATCCCTATCCATCTACACATCTCTGATACTCCCCTCTAACCCTATCCCTATCCATCTACACATCTCTGATACACCCCTCTAACCCTATCCCTATCCATCTACACATCTCTGATACTACTCAAAGACACTCTTACTGACAGTTGTGGCTGCTTTGCGTGATGTATTGTTGTCTCTACCTTCTTGCCCTTTGTGCTGTTGTCTGTGCCCAACAATGTTTGTACCATGTTTTGTGCTGCTACCATGTTGTGTTGCTGCCGTGTTGTTGTCATGTTGTGTTGCTACCATGTTGTGTTGCTGCCGTGTTGTCGTCATGTTGTGTTGCTACCATGCTGTGTTGTCGTCTTAGGTCTCTCTGTATGTAGTGTTGTGTTGTCGCTCTTGTCGTGATGTGTGTTTTGTCCTATATTTATATTTATTTATTTATTTTTAATCCCAGGCCCCCCCCGTCCCCGCAGGAGGCCTTTTGTCTTTTGCTAGGTCGTCACTGTAAATAAGAATTTGTTCTTTAACTGACTTGCCTAGTTAAATAAAGGTTAAACAGAATACAATTTCAAAAAACGATCAGATCAGATCAGAACATCTGAATAGTACTGTAACGTAAGGATCTCCTGACCAGAAAGTCTCCTGACCGTGTTACTGAATATCAAGTGAGTCTACACCTGCAGTCATATGATGCAGGAAAAAAAAGGGCTTCAAAATCCTGAACATAACACTTTTAATGAACAATATTCATATTCTGTGAGTTCGGCTGTGAACTCCTCAAGTACAATCCTCCTCCCACTCACTTAGTTATTCTAGTGAGACTGCACTGCACCACAACACGGGGACAATCAAGACGTTTTGTCTTGACTACTGTGCTGAGCCGGTGTGTTGTACGTGTGGAGGAGAGAGACTGGCCCTTAAGGTGCTGACAGACAGCAGGGGGTGGGTGGGCAGGGGGGCCCATTCATTTTCAATAAAGACTAGAGAGGGGAGGGGGATTCTTTCCAGGTCGGAGCGGTCGGGCGGTGCTCGTGCCGGTGACTGACACTCAAGTGAGACTGAGAAAAATAGAAATCAGCGGTGTCATTGTTGACCAATCACAGTAGACAACGCAGCCTGTTGGCGCGATACGTCAGCGCGTACGCCCTTTGTCCTCTTCAGCTAGCTGGCTAACAACTATCAATTTACAGAGACACGTTTAACAAGAAGTTTCAAGTTTCCTGTTTTTTATGTCACGTGCACTTGTACAGTGAAATGCCTTGCTTGCAAACTCAAAACCCAACAATGAAATAGTTTAGAACAATGTATTACCAGAAAGAAACCACGAGAAATAAGAAGAAATATTAAGAACACAATAAGTAATACCATACTATATACAGGGTCAGTTAATACCATACTATATACAGGGTCAGTCAATACCATACTATATACAGGGTCAGTTAATACCATACTATATACAGGGTCAGTTAATACCATACTATACACAGGGTCAGTTAATACCATACTATATACAGGGTCAGTTAATACCATACTATATACAGGGTCAGTTAATACCATACTATATACAGGGTCAGTTAATACCATACTATACACAGGGTCAGTTAATACCATACTATATACAGGGTCAGTTAATACCATACTATATACAGGGTCAGTTAATACCATACTATATACAGGGTCAGTTAATACCAGAACTATATACAGGGTCAGTTAATACCATACTATATACAGGGTCAGTTAATACCATACTATATACAGGGTCAGTTAATACCATACTATATACAGGGTCAGTTAATACCATACTATATACAGGGTCAGTTAATACCATACTATACACAGGGTCAGTTAATACCATACTATATACAGGGTCAGTTAATACCATACTATATACAGGGTCAGTTAATACCATACTATATACAGGGTCAGTTAATACCATACTATACACAGGGTCAGTTAATACCATACTATATACAGGGTCAGTTAATACCATACTATACACAGGGTCAGTTAATACCATACTATATACAGGGTCAGATAATACCATACTATATACAGGGTCAGTTAATACCATACTATATACAGGGTCAGTTAATACCGTACTATATACAGGGTCAGTTAATACCATACTATATACAGGGTCAGTTAATACCATACTATATACAGGGTCAGATAATACCGTACTATATACAGGGTCAGTTAATACCATACTATATACAGGGTCAGATAATACCATACTATATACAGGGTCAGTTAATACCAAATCAAATCAAATCAAATCAAATTTTATTTGTCACATACACATGGTTAGCAGATGTTAATGCGAGTGTAGCGAAATGCTTGTGCTTCTAGTTCCGACCATGCAGTAGTATCTAACAAGTAATCTAACAAATTCACAACAACTACCTTATACACACAAGAGTAAAGGAATGAATACGAGTATGTACATATAAATATATGGATGAGCGATGGCTGACCGGCATAGGCAAGATGCAGTAGATGGTATGGAGTACAGTATATACACATATATATGAGATGAGTAATGTAGGATATGTAAACATTATATAAATGGCATTGTTTAAAGTGGCTAGTGATACATTATTTCATCCAATTATAATTATTAAAGTGGCTAGAGATTTGGGTCGATGACCGAACGGCATAGGCAAGATACAGTAGATGGTTTAGAGTACAGTGTATACATTTGATATGAGTATGTCGGATACGTAAACATTATATACAAAATTGTTTAAAGTGGCTAGTGATACATTTGTTACATCCAATTCCTATGTATAAAGTGGCTAGAGATTTAAGTCAGTATGTTGGCAGCAGCCACTCAATGTTAGTGATGGCTGTTTAACAGTCTGATGGCCTTGAGGTAGAAGCTGTTTTTCAGTCTCTCGGTCCCAGCTTTGATGCACCTGTACTGACCTCGCCTTCTGGATGATAGCGGGGTGAACAGGCAGTGGCTCGGGTGGTTGTTGTCCTTGATGATCTTTTGGCCTTTCTGTGACATCGGGTGGTGTAGGTGTCCTGGAGGGCAGGTAGTTTAACCCGGTGATGCGTTGTGCAGTCCTCACTACCCTCTGGAGAGCCTTACGGTTGTGGGCGGAGCAGTTGCCGTACCAGGCGGTGATACAGCCCGACAGGATGCTCTCGATTGTGCATCTGTAAAAGTTTGTGAGTGATTTTGGTGACAAGCCAAATTTCTTCAGCCTCCTGAGGTTGAAGAGGCGCTGTTGCGCCTTCTTTACCACGCTGTCTGTGTGGGTGGACCAATTCAGTTTGTCCGTGATGTGTACGCCGAGGAACTTAAAACTTTCCACCTTCTCCACTACTGTCCCCTCGATGTGGATAGGGGGTGCTCCTCTCCTGTTTCCTGAAGTCCACGATCATCTCCTTTGTTTTGTTGACATTGAGTGAGAGGTTATTTTCCTGACACCACACTCCGAGGGCCCTCACCTCCTCTCTGTAGGCCGTCTCGTCGTTGTTGGTAATCAAGCCTACCACTGTAGTGTCGTCAGCAAACTTGATGATTGAGTTGGATGCGTGCTTGGCCACGCAGTCATGGGTAAACAGGGAGTACAGGAGAGGGCTGAGAACGCACTTGTGGGGCCCCAGTGTTGAGGATCAGCGGGGTGGAGATGTTGTTTCTACCCTCACCACCTGGGACCGGCCCGTCAGGAAGTCCAGGACCCAGTTGCACAGGCTGGAGTCGAGACCCAGGGTCTCGAGCTTAATGACGAGCTTGGAGGGAACTATGGTGTTAAATGCTGAGCTGTAGTCGATGAACAGCATTCTTACATAAGTATTCCTCTTGTCCAGATGGGTTAGGGCAGTATGCAGTGTGATTGCGATTGCGTCGTCTGTGGACCTATTGGGACGGTAAGCAAATTGGAGTGGGTCCAGGGTGTCTGGCAGGATGGAGGTGATATGATCCTTGACTAATCTCTCAAAGCACTTCATGATGACGGAAGTGAGTGCTACGGGCGATAGTCATTTAGCTCAGTCACCTTAGCTTTCTTGGGAACAGGAACAATGGTGGCCCTCTTGAAGCATGTGGGAACAGCAGACTGGGATAGGGACTGATTGAATATGTCCGTAAACACACCAGCCAGCTGGTCTGCGCATGCTCTGAGGACACGGCCAGGATGCCATCTGGGCCGGCAGCCTTGCGAGGGTTAACACATTTAAATGTTTTCTCACATTGGCTGCGGTGAAGGTGACACCGCAGGTTTTGGTAGCGGCCGTGTCGGTGGCACTGTATTGTCCTCAAAGCGAGCAAAGAAGTTGTTTAGTTTGTCTGGGAGCAGGACGTCATGGTCCGCGACGGGCTGGTTTTCTTTTTGTAGTCCGTGATTGACTGTAGACCCTGCCACATTCCTCTTGTGTCTGAGCCATTGAATTGTGACTCTACTTTGTCTCTATATTGACGCTTAGCTTGTTTGATTGCCTTGCGGAGGGAGTAGCTGCACTGTTTGTATTCAGTCATGTTTCCGGTAGCCTTTACCTGGTTAAAAGCAGTGGTTCGCGCTTTCAGTTTTGGCTAATGCTGCCATCAATCCATGGTTTCTGGTTGGGGAAGGTTTTGATATTTGCTATGGGTACAACATCACCAATGCATTTGCTAATAAACTCGCTCACCGAATCAGCGTATACATCAATGTTGTTGTCAGATGCTATCCGAACATATCCCAGTCCACGTGCTCGAAGCAATCTTGCAGCATGGAATCAGATTGGTCGGACCAGCGTTGAACAGACCTGAGAACGGGCGTTTCCTGTTTTAGTTTCTGTTTGTAGGCTGGGAGCAACAAAATGGAGTCATGGTCAGACTTGCCGAAAGGAGGGCGGAGAATAGCCTTGTATGCATCACGGAAGTTGGAATAACAGTGGTCCAGGATTTTACCAGCCCGGTGGCACATTCGATATGCTGGTAAAATTTCGGAGCCTTGTTCTTAAATTAGCCTTATTAAAATCCCCAGCCACAATAAATGCAGCCTCAGGATATGTGGTTTCCAGTTTACATAGAGTCCGATGAATTTCTTTCAGTGCCGTCGATGTATCAGCTTGAGGGGGGATGTACACGGCTGTGATTATAATCGAAGAGAATTCTCTTGGTAGATAATGCGGTCTGCATTTGATTGTAAGGAATTCTATGTCAGGTGAACAAAAGGACTTGAGTTCCTGTATGTTGTTATGATCACACCACGCCTCGTTAATCATAAGACACACACCCCGCCTCTTCTTCTTACCAGAGAGATGTTTGTTTCTGTCGGGCGCGATGCGTGGAGAAACCAGGTGGCTGTACCGACTCTGATAACGTGTCCTGAGTGAGCCATGTTTCCGTGAAGCAAAGAACGCGTTGCAGTCTCGAATGTCTCTCTGAAAGGCAACCCTCGATCGGATTTCGTCTACTTTGTTGTCAAGAGACTGTACATTGGCGATTAAAATACTCGGGAGAGGTGCACGATGCGCCCGCCGACGTAGCTTGACCAAAAGACCGGCGCGCTTTCCCTCTTCTCCGGCGCCGCCGTTGTTTTGAGTAGCCACGTGCTATCCAGTCTGTTGTTGTGTTTGGGTTAACGAAAGGAGAATCCTCTTTGGGAAAGTCGTATTCCTGGTCGTAATGTTGGTAAGTTGACGTTGCTCTTATATCCAATAGTTCCTCCCGGTTGTATGTAATAAAACTTAATATTTTCCGGGGTAACAATGTAAGAAGTAATACATAAAAAAACAAAATACTGCATGGTTTCCTGAGAACGTGAAGCGAGGCTGCCATCTCTGTCGGCGCCGGAAGTAGATCCATACCATACTATATACAGGGTCAGATAATACCATACTATATACAGGGTCAGTTAATACCATACTATACACAGGGTCAGTTAATACCATACTATATACAGGGCCAGTTAATACCATACTATATACAGGGTCAGTTAATACCATACTATATACAGGGTCAGTTAATACCAGAACTATATACAGGGTCAGTTAATACCATACTATATACAGGGTCAGTTAATACCATACTATATACAGGGTCAGTTAATACCATACTATATACAGGGTCAGTTAATACCATACTAGATACAGGGTCAGTTAATACCATACTATATACAGGGTCAGTTAATACCATACTATATACAGGGTCAGTTAATACCATACTATATACAGGGTCAGTTAATACTGTACTATATACAGGGTCAGTTAATACCATACTATATACAGGGTCAGTTAATACCATACTATATACAGGGTCAGTTAATACCATACTATATACAGGGTCAGTTAATACCATACTATATACAGGGTCAGATAATACCATACTATATACAGGGTCAGTTAATACCATACTATATACAGGGTCAGTTAATACCATACTATACACAGGGTCAGTTAATACCATACTATATACAGGGTCAGTTAATACCATACTATATACAGGGTCAGTTAATACCATACTATACACAGGGTCAGTTAATACCATACTATATACAGGGTCAGTTAATACCATACTATACACAGGGTCAGTTAATACCATACTACATACAGGGTCAGATAATACCATACTATATACAGGGTCAGTTAATACCATACTATATACAGGGTCAGTTAATACCATACTATACACAGGGTCAGTTAATACCATACTATATACAGGGTCAGTTAATACCATACTATATACAGGGTCAGTTAATACCATACTATACACAGGGTCAGTTAATACCATACTATATACAGGGTCAGTTAATACCATACTATATACAGGGTCAGTTAATACCATACTATATACAGGGTCAGTTAATACCATACTATATACAGGGTCAGTTAATACCATACTATATACAGGGTCAGTTAATACCATACTATATACAGGGTCAGTTAATACCATACTATATACAGGGTCAGTTAATACCATACTATATACAGGGTCAGTTAATACCATACTATACACAGGGTCAGTTAATACCATACTATATACAGGGTCAGTTAATACCATACTATACACAGGGTCAGTTAATACCATACTATATACAGGGTCAGTTAATACCATACTATATACAGGGTCAGTTAATACCATACTATATACAGGGTCAGTTCAAGTACCATATTAACAATGTGCAGGGATACTGGTGTGATGGAGGTAGATATGTATAGAGGTAAGGTGACTATATACAGGATATAAGAGAAACAGAGTAGCAGCAGCTTGTGTGTGTGTGTGTGTGTGTAAATGAGTGTGTGTGTGTGTGTGTGTGTATGTGTGTGTGTGTGTTTGTGTGTATATGAGTGTGTGTGTGTGTGTGTGTGATATAATATGTGTGAGTGTGTGTGTGTGTATATGAGTGTGTGTGTGTGTGTGTGATATAATATGTGTGAGTGTGTGTGTGTGTATATGAGTGTGTGTGTGTGTGTGTGATATAATATGTGTGTGTGTGTGTGTGTATATGAGTGTGTGTGTGTATGTGTGTATATGAGTGTGTGTGTGTGTATGTGTGTGTGTGTGTGATATAATATATGTCTGAGTGTGTAGATTATATAGATAATCGTTTTCTAATCATTTTTTTGGTATTCATAATTTCTGTTGCACGTACAGGTAAATATGTTTTTATGCACGCCCATGGTGTTACAGCGATTCACTTTTCGCACGTAGTGTGTGTGTGTTTATTTCGTTGCTATGGTCACAAGCGGCTGTGGCCCCCTTTTGTGTAAAGACACTTAGCTGCCTGACTAGACGGACTAGATGTTGTTCTCAGTGGGGAACTCTGCCATATTCCGCCGGGTGTCCTGCTCACAGGGCTTTTAGTTGCCATTTGGTTAGGGGTTTTGCCTCTTCGTTCTGAAGCTGAACTCGTTGTCTCTAAGGGGTTGTTCAGCTATAGAGTTTAAATGATGTGTTGGCAACAGGGTTAGATCTCGTTTCGCTTCGAGTAAACAAGAGAAGTTGAGTGATTTGTGGCAACGTATTGCAGCCTGCTTGCATGATTGTGTGTGTGTGTGTGTGTGTGTGTGTGTGTGCCACGGGTTACACCAGGATACGTGTGCTGCGTTGGTCTGAGGTTAGTGGATGTTGTGTTGTGTTAGGTTTCTGTGACAGCGGCCCAGATGGGAACAGCAGAGCGCGGAACAGAGCACTGTCTGTGTGTGTGTGTGTGTGGTATTTCCTGCTGTTGTTGAAACACACGCCATCAGTTGCGTCCCAAATGGCTCCCTATTTCCATTATAGTGCACTACTTTTGACCAGTGCCCTGTGGGGAGAAGCCCAAAATTAGTGCACTATATAGGGAATAGGGTGCAATTTGGGACGTCTTCTCTTCTTTGAAAAGAGATTCTATTCTGCCTCATTACATCACTCTCTCAGTTAGTCTATACAACTACCTCCTCCACTTTACCTCAGGTAGTCTATACAACTACCTCCTCCACTTTACCTCAGTCTATACAACTACCTCCTCCACTTTACCTCAGGTAGTCTATACAACTACCTCCTCTACTTTACCTCAGTCTATACAACTACCTCCTCCGCTTTACCTCAGTCTATACAACTACCTCCTCCGCTTTACCTCAGTCTATACAACTACCTCCTCCGCTTTACCTCAGTCTATACAACTACCTCCTCCACTTTACCTCAGTCTATACAACTACCTCCTCCACTTTACCTCAGTCTATACAACTACCTCCTCCGCTTTACCTCAGTCTATACAACTACCTCCTCCGCTTTACCTGTCTATACAACTACCTCCTCCACTTTACCTCAGGTAGTCTATACAACTACCTCCTCCACTTTACCTCAGTCTATACAACTACCTCCTCCGCTTTACCTCAGTCTATACAACTACCTCCTCCGCTTTACCTCAGTCTATACAACTACCTCCTCCACTTTACCTCAGTCTATACAACTACCTCCTCCACTTTACCTCAGTCTATACAACTACCTCCTCCACTTTACCTCAGGTAGTCTATACAGCTACCTCCTCCACTTTACCTCAGGTAGTCTATACAACTACCTCCTCCACTTTACCTCAGTCTATACAACTACCTCCTCCACTTTACCTCAGGTAGTCTATACAACTACCTCCTCCACTTTACCTCAGGTAGTCTTAGTAAATACAACTACCTCCTCCACTTTACCTCAGGTAGTCTATACAACTACCTCCTCCGCTTTACCTCAGGTAGTCTATACAACTACCTCTTCCGCTTTACCTCAGTCTATACAACTACCTCCTCCGCTTTACCTCAGGTAGTCTATACAACTACCTCCTCCACTTTACCTCAGTCTATACAACTACCTCCTCCGCTTTACCTCATGTAGTCTATACAACTACCTCCTCCACTTTACCTCAGGTAGTCTTAGTAAATACAACTACCTCCTCCACTTTACCTCAGTCTATACAACTGCCTCCTCCACTTTACCTCAGGTAGTCTATACAACTACCTCCTCCACTTTACCTCAGGTAGTCTATACAACTACCTCCTCCACTTTACCTCAGTCTATACAACTACCTCCTCTACTTTACCTCAGTCTATACAACTACCTCCTCCACTTTACCTCAGTCTATACAACTACCTCCTCCACTTTACCTCAGTCTATACAACTACCTCCTCCGCTTTACCTCAGTCTATACAACTACCTCCTCCGCTTTACCTGTCTATACAACTACCTCCTCCACTTTACCTCAGGTAGTCTATACAACTACCTCCTCCACTTTACCTCAGTCTATACAACTACCTCCTCCGCTTTACCTCAGTCTATACAACTACCTCCTCCGCTTTACCTCAGTCTATACAACTACCTCCTCCACTTTACCTCAGTCTATACAACTACCTCCTCCACTTTACCTCAGTCTATACAACTACCTCCTCCACTTTACCTCAGGTAGTCTATACAGCTACCTCCTCCACTTTACCTCAGGTAGTCTATACAACTACCTCCTCCACTTTACCTCAGTCTATACAACTACCTCCTCCACTTTACCTCAGGTAGTCTATACAACTACCTCCTCCACTTTACCTCAGGTAGTCTTAGTAAATACAACTACCTCCTCCACTTTACCTCAGGTAGTCTATACAACTACCTCCTCCGCTTTACCTCAGGTAGTCTATACAACTACCTCTTCCGCTTTACCTCAGTCTATACAACTACCTCCTCCGCTTTACCTCAGGTAGTCTATACAACTACCTCCTCCACTTTACCTCAGTCTATACAACTACCTCCTCCGCTTTACCTCATGTAGTCTATACAACTACCTCCTCCACTTTACCTCAGGTAGTCTTAGTAAATACAACTACCTCCTCCACTTTACCTCAGTCTATACAACTGCCTCCTCCACTTTACCTCAGGTAGTCTATACAACTACCTCCTCCACTTTACCTCAGGTAGTCTATACAACTACCTCCTCCACTTTACCTCCAGGAAAATAGGGACAGTGTTTTATACAATGGCCCCTCTGTGAGGCAATATTGGTTCTGTTTCGTGAAGTAGCTCATGGATTATATTTATCCTGGTGAAGGTTGAACCTGACCTTTCAGGTGAAGGAAGAAAGCGACAGTAGGTCATTGTCAGTGTTATAGCTGCTGAGCTGAAACCGACACGTCTATATCTCTTTCTAAATTCTCTCCCTGTCGTTCTGTACAGTGTGCAGTTAGTGTGCAGTTGAGAATGTTCAGCACATGTTGTGTTTGGCTCAGTGTTCACACAGCTGTTTAAGTACACAGAGAAATTATGGCACATGGAAGTGAAAGCAACAGTTTCCAGTTGTCGGTTACTCCTCTCTCTCTCTCTCTCTCTCTCTCTCTCTCTCTCTCTCTCTCTCTCTCTCTCTCTCTCTCTCTCTCTCTCTCTCGCTCTCTCTCTTTCTCTCTTTCTCTCTCTCACACACTATTTAGGTCTCTTTCTCCCCCATACTCTCTCTCTCTCTCTCTCCCTCCTGGCTCTTGACTGCACAGCACTGCAACTGGCTCGGTCAGATAATATGTTTTCCGTCTCGCTCTCCTCTCGTTGGGTAATCAGAGAATGTGGGTCATTTGAGTTCAGCTCTGGCTCAGCCAACAGTTTGTCCAGTAGCTCTCTCTCTCTCTCTCTCTCTCTCTCTCTCTCTCTCTCTCTCTCTCTCTCTCTCTCTCTCTCTCTCTCTCTCTCTCTCTCTCTTTCTCTCTCTCACACACTATTTAGGTCTCTTTCTCCCCCATACTCTCTCTCTCTCTCTCTCCTCCTGGCTCTTGACTGCACAGCACTGCAACTGGCTCGGTCAGATAATATGTTTTCCGTCTCGCTCTCCTCTCGTTGGGTAATCAGAGAATGTGGGTCATTTGAGTTCAGCTCTGGCTCAGCCAACACGGTTTGTCCCCGAAGTAGCTCTCTCTCTCTCTCTCTCTCTCTCTCTCTCTCTCTCTCTCTCTCTCTCTCTCTCTCTCTCTCTCTCTCTCTCTCTCTCTCTCTCTCAGGACCTTTCTCACCACTCCAGTGTGTACCAGTAGAGCAGAGAGAACAGGGAGTTCCCTCTTAGCGTGAAGCCATTTAAGTACTAGGAACTCCCTGTCAATGAAAGCTGGTTTGTGTCTAATGACCTTCATTGACTTCATTGACATTTGACTTTAAATTGTATTTTGACTCGTAAGAACTTGACTGAACTTGAAATGTAAACATTGCAGTGAATTGGTTAACATTGCTATATATAAAAATTGTAATCAAGAGATCATTCACATTTTTTTTTTTTGTTTCTTCTGCACTTAAATAACTGTAGTGAACTTGAAAGGTGCAGGGAGTCGACAGCTTCTGTAGAATGTATTCTCCAGTCACGGAACACAGCTGAGAGCCAAACGGAAAAGCACCAGACTGTCTGCTGATAAGTGCTCGACGTAATAATGAGTGTCTGAGTAGCTTGACGGTGTGTCTGCTGTAAGAGATAGTCACAACAACCTGAGGCGGAGGGCTTCAGTACTAGACACTCGAGGTGTCAGTTAACAATTAACGACAGCACAGCAACCCCTCCTTCAAGATCTAAAGACAGGGACTACATCCCAAATGGCACCCTATTCCCTACATAGTGCACTACTTTGGTGCCCTGGTCATTTGGGTTCTGGTCAAAAGTAGTGCACTCTATAAGGGGAATAGGTAGCCATTTGGGACGTAAACAGGGAGACCTCTAATCTTTAGAACAGTTAAATGGCTGACACTGGAACATAACGTTTACTTTGTGGACTTAAACGGACACTCCTCTGTTATCTCCAGCACAGCACCAGTGATACTGAACAGGATGTTCTAATAGGGATTGGTTTGAGTTGCCCCTTTAAGTTGAAAATAAGCATTGCAATTGTCTCAAGATGTGAAACAAACTGCTCTCATTTGGAACCAGAGCGAGAGAACAGGAGCCACTCTCAGGGGGGATTGTGGGAACAATTGTAATGTTCACTGTTTTTCTCTTGTTTACTTCCAAAGCACATGTTGCTACCCGGCATAATGAGACAGAGGTTTCCTTTGGAAGGTAGTTGGTCAAAGTCTTCAGTCTGTACCATAGCACAGTGCACTGGGGTCAAAGTCTTCAGTCTGTACCATAGCACAGTGCACTGGGGTCAAAGTCTTCAGTCTGTACCATAGCACAGTGCACTGGGGTCAGTCTTCAGTCTGTACCATAGCACAGTGCCCTGGGGTCAGTCTTCAGTCTGTACCATAGCACAGTGCCCTGGGGTCAGTCTTCAGTCTGTACCATAGCACAGTGCACTGGGGTCAGTCTTCAGTCTGTACCATAGCACAGTGCACTGGGGTGGCCAACATCAGCAGGGATAGTTCAGATTACAGTGGAGCGTCGCCAGGCAGGCGTTGTGCGATTTCCAGGAATAGGAGGAGGTTCTGCCTTGTGGAGCTGCAGTGATCATTCTGTAAAGCCTTAGATGGAGGGAGAATAATGCACACACACACACACACACACACACACACACACACACAATATTTAACCTCACATTCATTTGACCAGGAAGTCTCTTGAGGTTTAAATGGTTTGTCTCCAACAACAACCAGGATATTTCACATTCATTTGACCAGGAAGTCTCTTGAGGTTTAAATGGTTTGTCTCCAACAACAACCAGGATCTGTGTCCAGAACAGGATGGCCTTTCGTTGGCTTTAGTAAATATACATTAAGATTGAAAGTGTGCCGAGTAATTTTCTCCTCCTTTGTTTAACTGAATGTGTTGTCTAGACTATAAGGACCTGCACTATGGGTTACTATGGGTTACTAGGGGTTACTATGGGTTACTATGGGTTACTAGGGGTTACTAGGAGTTACTATGGGTTACTAGGGGTTACTAGGGGTTACTATGGGTTACTATATATCCTATATATATATAATGTTATCAAAACAGTTCAGATTCTATAAGCATCCTAAGGATAGGTTCTACTTCTGTAAGTTACAATCAGCTCTCCAACTGACTGGCCGACTGATATTTTCCTGTACAAACCCATCAAGTCATAGAGGCTACATGTGCTTCTTTTCTATCAGTATCATGCAAATCATTAGGCTACATGTGGTAAAAGTGGGCGGCAGGTAGCCAGCCTAGTGGTCAGAGCGTTGGGCCGGTAACCGAAAGGTTGCTAGATCGAATCCCCAAACCGACGAGGTACAAATCTGTTGTTCTGCACCCCTGAACAAGGCAGTTAACCCACTGTTCCCCAGTAGGCTGTCATCGAAAATAAGAATTTGTTCTTAACTGACTTGCCTAGTTGAATAAATAAAAATTGTGACTGAAATGGTATAATTCCCTGAGGATTTAGATCATATAGGTTCTGTTTCTTCATGTGAAGTGTTGTGTGGTGATTTCAATACCTCCAGAGATCAGCACAGCAACCCCTTCCCCTGGATAATGTGTGGCCAGCACTTTGGGATTTGGTTTAATAAAAAAATATTGACACAAAAAGCGTTGAAAAGAAAGACAAAGTACTTTTGTGTACGCTGATTCGCCTCATGATTTGTTTGACAGGATTTTTATTTTTTGTCCTCCCTAGAGCCAGGTGTTTATCCAGGAGTTTTTTATCCAGGAGTTTAAAACCATATGACCTGGTTAGAAATAATCTGGTCCCATCAGCTGATTTATTACTATGTCATACCCAGAGTTTTCCCTGGTTAGGTAAGCCTACCAGAATAGGGAATACTCTGGGCCCCAGGGAACAAATCCCCCACCACCACTCTGGGACCTGTGGTGCCACCTCTGAAAACACCAATGTTACACATGAGAAAACATATTCTGTTTGAATGATCTACTATCTTAACATGTTGACTTAGTTTGACTTGCGTATCTAAACATTTTGGGCTTCCGTAGATTTACGTGGCTCAGTGCAGCCGACAGGCAGGCGGCAGAATGTACAGTAACAGGCTGTTCCGGTAATTTCAGAATGTACAGTAACAGGCTGTTCCCGTAATTTCAGAATGTACAGTAACAGGCTGTTCCGGTAATTTCAGAATGTACAGTAACAGGCTGTTCCGGTAATTTCAGAATGTACAGTAACAGGCTGTTCCCGTAATTTCAGAATGTACAGTAACAGGCTGTTCCGGTAATTTCAGAATGTACAGTAACAGGCTGTTCCCGTAATTTCAGAATGTACAGTAACAGGCTGTTCCTGTAATTTCAGAATGTACAGTAACAGGCTGTTCCGGTAATTTCAGAATGTACAGTAACAGGCTGTTCCTGTAATTTCAGAATGTACAGTAACAGGCTGTTCCGGTAATTTCAGAATGTACAGTAACAGGCTGTTCCCGTAATTTCAGAATGTACAGTAACAGGCTGTTCCGGTAATTTCAGAATGTACAGTAACAGGCTGTTCCGTAATTTCAGAATGTACAGTAACAGGCTGTTCGGTCATTTCAGAATGTACAGTAACAGGCTGTTCCCGTAATTTCAGAATGTACAGTAACAGGCTGTTCCCGTAATTTCAGAATGTACAGTAACAGGCTGTTCCTGTAATTTCAGAATGTACAGTAACAGGCTGTTCCCGTAATTTCAGAATGTACAGTAACAGGCTGTTCCTGTAATTTCAGGGAAAAACTCAATAAAATAATTAAAATGTAGGAAAAAATGTCTATACATTTCAGCCGTTTCAAAAAGCATTGCTCTTCTATTAATTTTTTTTTTTACTGAAACGAGTGTTGAGCGGAACAAGACCATTCTGTTTCCGATGCCCTGCTCGGCGGGGAGGCAACAGTCTGGCGAGTGTGGTGCTCGACCTCCGGAGGGCGCTCTCCAGACGTTTAACACAACAGTATTGTCTCTGAAGAACCTCTAGAAAATGTCCCTTTGCCATCGTCAATAGTCTGGCCCAACCCCCTCCCTCTCTGCCAGCCCTCCAAGACACAGGCCAGTGGGGGACGTACATTTAAGCCCCTAGGAGCTTTATTAATAAAGAGCATTAGAGACGGAAAAGTACCAGGTTGAGTCCAAAATGGCACCCTGTTCTCTATTTAGTGCACTATTTTTGAGGGATTCCCTATGGGCTTGGGTCAAAAGTAGTGCACTGTATAGGGAAAAGGCTACCATTTAGGACATATCCCCAGCCTCATCCACCCTCCTCTATCTCCAGAAGGGACGAATCAGCATAGTTTTTACTCAGCAACAAGCAGCACTAGCTAGGCTTTCGCAGAGTACGGCCTGCGTCCCAAACGGCACCCTATTCCCTATATAGTGCACTACCTTTGACTAGGGCCCATAGAGCTCTGGTCAAAAGTAGTGCACTATGTAGGAAATAAGGGGCCATTTGGGACCAACTTTAGATGTCTGACTGCCAAATCCACATTTTCACTCGCTCTGAATAGTGTGTGTCGTCCATCTCCTCCCATCTGTCTCTCCCAGCTTTCTCTCTCTCTCTCTCTCTCTCTCTCTCTCTCTCTCTCTCTCTCTCTCTCTCTCTCTCTGTCTCTGTCTCTGTCTCTGTCTCTCTCTCTCTCTCTCTCTCTCTCTCTCTCTCTCTCTCTCTCTCTCTCTCTCTCTCTCTCTCTCTCTCTCTCTCCCTCCCCCTGTAGACTCCATGCCAGGTTACTGATCCAGAAAGTCCAGCGTTCAGTCAGTCGGTCGGTCGGTCGGTGTGTCTGTCCCTTCACTCCTCTGTTGGCAGGCCACATGCCAGATTGATAATCACTGTGAGTTCTGGCTGTAGAGAGCGGTGGTGAGGATGGGTGTGTAGCCCCTCTCCTCTCCATGGAAACAAACCCAACCCTGGTGTGTTACAATCCCTAGTGTTATCCACCCTGACTCCCCTCTCCTCTCCATGGAAACAAACCCAACCCTGGTGTGTTAAAATCCCTAGTGTTTTCCACCCTGACTCCCCTCTCCTCTCCATGGAAACAAACCCAACCCTGGTGTGTTACAATCCCTAGTGTTATCCACCCTGACTCTCCTCTCCATGGAAACAAACCCAACCCTGGTGTGTTATAATCCCTAGTGTTATCCACCCTGACTCCCCTCTCCTCTCCATGGAAACAAACCCAACCCTGGTGTGTTATAATCCCTAGTGTTTTCCACCCTGACTCCCCTCTCCTCTCCATGGAAACAAACCCAACCCTGGTGTGTTATAATCCCTAGTGTTATCCACCCTGACTCCCCTCTCCATGGAAACAAACCCAACCCTGGTGTGTTATAATCCCTAGTGTTATCCACCCTGACTCCCCTCTCCATGGAAACAAACCCAACCCTGGTCTGTTAAAATCCCTAGTGTTTTCCACCCTGACTCCCCTCTCCTCTCCATGGAAACAAACCCAACCCTGGTGTGTTACAATCCCTAGTGTTATCCACCCTGACTCCCCTCTCCATGGAAACAAACCCAACCCTGGTGTGTTATAATCCCTAGTGTTATCCACCCTGACTCCCCTCTCCATGGAAACAAACCCAACCCTGGTGTGTTATAATCCCTAGTGTTTTCCACCCTGACTCCCCTCTCCTCTCCATGGAAACAAACCCAACCCTGGTGTGTTATAATCCCTAGTGTTATCCACCCTGACTCCCCTCTCCTCTCCATGGAAACAAACCCAACCCTGGTGTGTTATAATCCCTAGTGTTATCCACCCTGACTCCCCTCTCCTCTCCATGGAAACAAACCCAACCCTGGTGTGTTATAATCCCTAGTGTTATCCACCCTGACTCCCCTCTCCTCTCCATGGAAACAAACCCAACCCTGGTGTGTTACAATCCCTAGTGTTATCCACCCTGACTCCCCTCTCCATGGAAACAAACCCAACCCTGGTGTGTTATAATCCCTAGTGTTATCCACCCCGACTCCCCTCTCCTCTCCATGGAAACAAACCCAACCCTGGTGTGTTACAATCCCTAGTGTTATCCACCCTGACTCTACACAGGCTCCACTCCTTCAGTGACATAGCCTTGAGAGGAAGACTTTCACTGCAAAACATATGCCTATATAGGTGTTTGTCCTCTGTTGTTACTAGCCTAGTGGTCAGAGCGTTGGGCCGGTAACCGAAAGGTTTCTGGATTGAATCCCCGAGCTGACAAGGTACAAATCTGTCATTCTTCCCCTGAACAAGGCAGTTAACCCACTGTTCCTAGGCCGTCATTGTAAATAAGAATTTGTTCTTAACTGACTTGCCTAGTTTTAAAAAAGGTTGTTACTAGACCATGGACCACGATGCACTCCATGGTGTATTCACTACTCTGTTGTTACTAGGTCTCTAGACCATGGACCACGATCCACTCCATGGTGTATTCACTACTCTGTTGTTACTAGGTCTCTAGACCATGGACCACGATCCACTCCATGGTGTATTCACTACTCTGTTGTTACTAGGTCTCTAGACCATGGACCACGATCCACTCCATGGTGTATTCACTACTCTGTTGTTACTAGGTCTCTAGACCATGGACCAGGATCCACTCCATGGTGTATTCACTACTCTGTTGTTACTAGGTCTCTAGACCATGGACCAGGATCCACTCCATGGTGTATTCCCTACTCTGTTGTTACTAGGTCTCTAGACCATGGTCCACGATCCACTCCATGGTGTATTCCCTACTCTGTTGTTACTAGGTCTCTAGACCATGGACCACGATCCACTCCATGGTGTATTCACTACTCTGTTGTTACTAGGTCTCTAGACCATGGTCCACGATCCACTCCATGGTGTATTCCCTACTCTGTTGTTACTAGGTCTCTAGACCATGGTCCAGGATCCACTCCATGGTGTATTCCCTACTCTGTTGTTACTAGGTCTCTAGACCATGGACCACGATCCACTCCATGGTGTATTCACTACTCTGTTGTTACTAGGTCTCTAGACCATGGACCAGGATCCACTCCATGGTGTATTCACTACTCTGTTGTTACTAGGTCTCTAGACCATGGACCAGGATCCACTCCATGGTGTATTCCCTACTCTGTTGTTACTAGGTCTCTAGACCATGGTCCACGATCCACTCCATGGTGTATTCCCTACTCTGTTGTTACTAGGTCTCTAGACCATGGACCACGATCCACTCCATGGTGTATTCACTACTCTGTTGTTACTAGGTCTCTAGACCATGGTCCACGATCCACTCCATGGTGTATTCCCTACTCTGTTGTTACTAGGTCTCTAGACCATGGTCCACGATCCACTCCATGGTGTATTCCCTACTCTGTTGTTACTAGTGCTGAGACAGCCCCATACCGTCTGACCAGCTGACCATCCATTCTGAGACAGTACAACAATGTGACCACACAGTACAGTAGAGCTCCATCACATGCAATACGGTTAACTCAGTCAGTATTCTCATCAGGTTAACTCAGTCAGTATTCTCATCAGGTTAACTCAGTCAGTACTCTCATCAGGTTAACTCAGTCAGTATTCTCATCAGGTTAAATCAGTCAGTATTCTCATCAGGTTAACTCAGTCAGTACTCTCATCAGGTTAACTCAGTCAGTACTCTCATCAGGTTAACTCAGTCAGTATTCTCATCAGGTTAACTCAGTCAGTATTCTCATCAGGTTAACTCAGTCAGTATTCTCATCAGGTTAACTCAGTCAGTACTCTCATGAGGTTAACTCATTCAGTATTCTCATCAGGTTAACTCAGTCAGTACTCTCATCAGGTTAACTCAGTCAGTATTCTCATCAGGTTAACTCAGTCAGTACTCTCATCAGGTTAACTCAGTCAGTACTCTCATCAGGTTAACTCAGTCAGTATTCTCATCAGGTTAACTCAGTCAGTATTCTCATCAGGTTAACTCAGTCAGTATTCTCATCAGGTTAACTCAGTCAGTACTCTCATGAGGTTAACTCATTCAGTATTCTCCATTGATGTAGGTGATCTGCTCTCCATCTGAAAAGAGTTAACCATATTGGACTTCACGTGAGGAAAGCAAACAAGCGTTTGATGTGTCAAAGCCAGTCAGACCCAGCCCTGCGTCTGGTAGTGTTAATATATTCTTGCTAATAAAATAACTGTAATGTATATGATCTATGTGATACAGACTGCCTGAAACAGAGAGGTCTTTCTCCCTGCGTGACCCACCATATTTACTTTGTACTGGGAGGTTTGTACGGGTCCTAGACTGTACACACAGACACACACACGTAGGCAGGCATGCACGCACACTCACACTGAGAGTAATGAATCAGATGGTCCGGGCTCCATGTCACCACGGAAGAAAAGGAACATTCAGCAGATGGAGGAGAGGAGGGATGGAGGGGGAGAGGAGGGATGGAGAGGAGGAGGGGGGAGAGGAGAGGAGGGACGGAGGAGAGGAGAGATGGCGTGGGAGAGGAGAGGAGGGATGGAGAGGAGGAGGGGGAGAGGAGAGGAGGGATGGATGGAGGGAGGGGGGAGAGGAGAGGAGGAGGGGGAGAGGAGGAGGGGGAGAGGAGGGACGGAGCGGAGGGGGGAGGCGGAGAAGAGAGGAGGGATGGAGGGGAGGAGAGATGGCGTGGGAGAGGAGAGGAGGGATGGAGAGGAGGAGGGGGGAGAGGAGGGACGGAGAGGAGGAGGGGGGAGAGGAGGGATGGAGAGGAGGAGAGATGGCGTGGGAGAGGAGAGGAGGGATGGAGAGGAGGAGGGGGGAGAGGAGGGATGGAGAGTAGGAGAGATGGCGTGGGAGAGGAGAGGAGGGATGGAGAGGAGGAGGGGGGAGAGGAGGGATGGAGAGGAGGAGAGATGGCGTGGGAGAGGAGAGGAGGGGAGATTGTAGCCTCACATTCAGAGGTGAACCTGTTACCCCCTGGCCTGCTCCTCATTGTAACCAACACCACTCTGAGACTGCTGTGTCTCCTCTGAGCCCTCTGTGAGAGACAGTTTCACCAAAACATCAGCATTGGAGAGGCAACTGGGCACTGGGACTGGTGCCATTGTGCCTCCAATGGCTCAGTTCATTGAAGCTTTGTGCTGTCAACAACACCACAGGGTTTGCCACATACTGCATAATGTGTTATGTGTAAAGCTCTTTGGATTACATCATCTGTAGGTCCCAGTACTAACAAAAAAACATGATCATGGTATTAAGGGGTTAAGATGGGTTAGACCAGACTAGACAAGAGAAGAACAGGGCGAGGTTAAGATTGGTTAGACCAGACTAGATGAGAGAAGAGTAGGGCGAGGTTAAGATGGGTCAGACCAGACTAGATGAGAGAAGAGCAGGGCCAGGTTAAGATGGGTTAGACCAGACTAGACGAGAGAAGAGTAGGGCGAGGTTAAAATGGGTTAGACCAGACTAGACAAGAGAAGAACAGGGCGAGGTTAAGATTGGTTAGACCAGACTAGATGAGAGAAGAGTAGGGCGAGGTTAAGATGGGTCAGACCAGACTAGATGAGAGAAGAGCAGGGCCAGGTTAAGATGGGTTAGACCAGACTAGATGAGAGAAGAGTAGGGCCAGGTTAAGATGGGTTAGACCAGACTAGACGAGAGAAGAGTAGGGCGAGGTTAAAATGGGTTAGACCAGACTAGACAAGAGAAGAACAGGGCGAGGTTAAGATTGGTTAGACCAGACTAGATGAGAGAAGAGTAGAGGGCGAGGTTAAGATGGGTCAGACCAGACTAGATGAGAGAAGAGCAGGGCCAGGTTAAGATGGGTTAGACCAGACTAGATGAGAGAAGAGTAGGGCCAGGTTAAGATGGGTTAGACCAGACTAGATGAGAGAAGAGTAGGGCGAGGTTAAGATGGGTTAGACCAGACTAGATGAGAGAAGAGTAGTGCGAGGTTAAGATGGGTTAGACCAGACGAGAGAAGAGTAGGGCGAGGTTAAGATGGGTTAGACCAGACTAGACGAGAGAAGAGTAGGGCGAGGTTAAGATGGGTTAGACCAGACTAGATGAGAGAAGAGCAGGGCCAGGTTAAGATAGGTCAGACCAGACTAGATGAGAGAAGAGCAGGGCGAGGTTAAGATGGGTCAGACCAGACTAGATGAGAGAAGAGTAGGGCGAGGTTAAGATGGGTCAGACCAGACTAGATGAGAGAAGAGTAGGGCGAGGTTAAGATGGGTTAGACCAGACTAGATGAGAGAAGAGTAGGGCCAGGTTAAGATGGGTTAGACCAGACTAGATGAGAGAAGAGTAGGGCGAGGTTAAGATGGGTCAGACCAGACTAGATGAGAGAAGAGTAGGGCGAGGTTAAGATGGGTTAGACCAGACTAGATGAGAGAAGAGTAGGGCGAGGTTAAGATTGGTTAGACCAGACTAGATGAGAGAAGAGCAGAGCCAGGTTAAGATGAGTTAGACCAGACTAGACGAGAGCAGAGCAGAGCCAGGTTAAGATGGGTCAGACCAGACTAGACGAGAGCAGAGCAGAGCAGAGCCAGATTAAGATGAGTTAGACCAGACTAGACGAGAGCAGAGCAGAGCCAGGTTAAGATGAGTTAGACCAGACTAGACGAGAGCAGAGCAGAGCCAGGTTAAGATGAGTTAGACCAGACTACTAGAGGGTTAGTTAATCCTATTGAGTGATGGGACTGTTTCATCGTGTTCATGGTGATTACACTACAACTGCTACTCAATTAAAGAAATGCTTTGTGTGCTGAGGGAAGACTGGATGTGTGAACACAGGACATCTGGCATTGTTTACGCTGTCTTGTTGTGGTTCTTCTAGGTCCTCGCTGTTCCTCGTGCTATTCTTGGCTTTAGCTAGCTACAGTATATATGTGGCTATAATGGATATAAACAGTGATTTAACTAGGTACAGTATATATGTTACTGTATGGGCTACTATATAGAGGTAATATATCTCAGGCCCTATATGGGCTACTATATAGAGGTAATATAACTCAGGCCCTATATGGGCTACTATATAGAGGTAATATATCTCAGGCCCTATATGGACTACTATATAGAGGTAATATAACTCAGGCCCTATATGGACTACTATATAGAGGTAATATATCTCAGGCCCTATATGGACTACTATATAGAGGTAATATAACTCAGGCCCTATATGGACTACTATATAGAGGTAATATAACTCAGGCCCTATATGGACTACTATATAGAGGTAATATATCTCAGGCCCTATATGGACTACTATATAGAGGTAATATAACTCAGGCCCTATATGGACTACTATATAGAGGTAATATAACTCAGGCCCTAACACATGAGAATGAGAAGGCATAAGCAGAACTTTTGAATGATCCTTCTCTGAAGGAGTTCTTCCTCCATTACCGAACCTCTACCAGGTAATGTATCTTCACATGTCAGGTTAGGAACAGCTTTAGTGTCATGGAAAGCATTGTGCTAATGGTGGACAGAAGTTGTAACATTTTGACTCCCTTAGAGGCATGCCAGTCTGTCTGTCTTTTCTGTCTGTCTGTCTGTCTGTCTGTCTGCCAGTCTGTCTGCCAGTCTGTCTGTCTGCCAGTCTGTCTGTCTTGTCTGTCTGTCTGTCTGCCAGTCTGTCTGTACACCGGGCCTGCCTACTGGCATTTTACGATTCAAATCTCATGGAGAGTATGTGAACCGGAGACATGACGTCTGCATGCAAGAACACACACACACACACACACACACACACACACACACACACACACACACACACACACACACACACACACACACACACACACACACACACACACACACACACACACACACACACACACACACACACACACACATAGCGTGTTGAAGTGGTTGTGCGGGAAACTGAGACTACCTGAGTGAGATAAACACACCGCAGTGATTGCAATGACTCAATGACTTTCACAAGGTGCTCTCAGTGTGTGTGTGTGTGTGTGTGTGTGTGTGTGTGTGTGGACTGAACTATACCAACAAGGTCCTGCTGACAGTTACACACATTGCTGACAGTTACCCACACATCAGTACAGGTGCATATGCCTCAGAGTTAATTAGGTCTGATAGAGGAGAGGTATTGTGATGTGTTTTATTCATTTTTCAAAGCTCATTTGGCTGTTTGCTTGAATAATCTGAGATGGAACGGAGTTCCATGCACTCATGGCTCTATATAATACTGTGCGTTTCCTTGAATTTGATCTGGATTTAGGGACTGTGAAGAGTGGCCTGTCTGGTGGCCTGTCTGGTGGCCTGTCTGGTGGCCTGTCTGGTGGGGTCAGAACTACGGTATATGTAAATTGATTATACAGTCAATTTTGAATTTTCAACACAATAATATTTTTCACAAAAACAAGAATTGACGCAGTCAATCTGTCCTCTACTTTGACCCAAGATAGGCTGACATGTATACTGCTGACGTTAGTTCTCTGTGTTCTGGGCCAGCTGCATCTTTTCTAGGTCTTTCTTTTTGCAGCACTTGACCATATTCACCTGACAATATTCAAGATTAGATCAAACTAGAGCCTACAGAACTTGTTTTGGTTGACTGTGGTGTTAAAAATGCGGAGCATCTCTTTAAACCCGACAGATCCCCGCCCCCATCTTTACGACAGTGGAATCAATATGCCCTTTGATCAAGCAGTTTAATCTCCTCTACTTGTTCAACAGCCACATCATTCATTGCCAGATTCAGCTGAGAGCTGGAGGTCTACGATTTAAGGAATGATTTGTTCCCAAATACAATGCTTTTCAGTTTTAGATATGTTCAGGACTACTTTATTAATAGCCACCCATTTAAAAAAAAAAAATGAACAAAATATTGCAACTCTTTAAGTGTTGCAGTGATTTGACTAGCTGTGGTAGGCTGACGTGTACGATGTGGAATCATCAGCCTACGTACTGTAGACACAGAGGCTTTGTTTAATGCTAGTGACAGATCATTAGTTAAAATAGACTACAGTGCAGGGTCACGAGAGCTGCCTTGGGAAATACCCTTTACATGTTTTACATTAGAGAAGCTTCCAATCAAGAAAACCCTCTGTATTCTATTAGATAGATGCCTTCAGCCATATCACATAACGTGTGTGACTTCAATGCTAGCCTTGTAACCAAACCTTCCCTAAATGTACAGCTTGTTGATGAATTAACGCAAATTGAAGTACCTATTTCCAATAAAAAAATTCCATATAATTTGACAGTTATTTTTTAATTGGCTAAGCTAATTGGCTAGAATGTTCATGGATCAGCAGTGTGGCATTTAAGACTATCTAGTTGTCTCCACAAATCAGTGTGTTTGGCCTCTCTATGAACTAACAGTGTTATAATCTGTGTGTTTGACCTCTCTATGAACTAACAGTGTTATAATCTGTGTGTTTGACCTCTCTATGAACTAACAGTATTATAATCTGTGTGTTTCACCTCTATATGAACTAACAGTGTTATAATCTGTGTGTTTGGCCTCTATATGAACCAACAGTGTTATAATCTGTGTGTTTGACCTCTATATGAACCAACAGTGTTATAATCTGTGTGTTTGACCTCTATATGAACTAACAGTGTTATAATCTGTGTGTTTGATCTCTCTATGAACTAACAGTATTATAATCTGTGTGTTTGACCTCTCTATGAACTAACAGTATTATAATCTGTGTGTTTGACCTCTATATGAACTAACAGTGTTATAATCTGTGTGTTTGACCTCTGAATGAACTAACAGTGTTATAATCTGTGTGTTTGACCTCTATATGAACTAACAGTGTTATAATCTGTGTGTTTGACCTCTATATGAACTAACAGTGTTATAATCTGTGTGTTTGACCTCTATATGAACTAACAGTGTTATAATCTGTGTGTTTGATCTCTCTATGAACTAACAGTGTTATAATCTGTGTGTTTGACCTCTATATGAACCAACAGTATTATAATCTGTGTGTTTGACCTCTAAATGAACTAACAGTGTTATAACCTGCATCCCAAACGGCATCCTATTCCCTATAAAGTGCACTACTTTTGACCAGACCCCATGGGCCCTGATCAAAAGTAGTGTACGAAATAGGTAATAAGGTTCCATTTGGGAAGCAACCTGTCACTCCTGGCTACTGACTGTGAAATGAGGGTGTTTACATAAGAGCAGCTACTGTGACATAATGAGAGTTAGGGCCTGATGGGAGATTCTGCTGTTTGGCCACAGATGTGCTGGAGCTACTGTACACACACACATACACACACACACACACAGAGGATGGATGTAACAGCCTCACAGTAGAAGTGGGTCAATGTGTTCATTCTAACGAATGAAATCTTCCCTGATTACCGCTAGCCACTCCCATTCCCAGAAAGTCTGTGTGTTTGCCTGTGGCAGAACTACAGAGAAGGGCCACTTATCAGGAAGTTAAGATGTTATCAAGCAGCACTGTGCCTTAACGACTAGGAACACAAGGCACAAGTGGCTCTGGAAGAACTAATTGTTTTCATATTCTGCCATGAATCAGTTGTAGTCTGTGGGTGTAAGCAGCATAGCAATGCCTCATGCTAGTTTTGTTTGTCCTGGAACAATCAGCCCACTTGACTGTAGGTTCATCCCATATGGCACCCTATTCCCTTTTATAGTGCACTACTTTTGACCAGGGCCCATTGCCTAACCTACTGCGCTATACAGGGAATAGTGCGCCATTTGGGACGGAGGCTGTGGCTTCCCTCATTGTTCCCTCTTTAAGGACAAAGAGCTGTTCTCAAAAGCTGGTCTCTCCACAGCGCCGTTCTGTTTCTACCATCCTGACCAGGAAAACAACCCCTGCGTGTGTGAGCGTGTCTGATCTGCTTGCGCACATGTGTGCTTTCATGCCTGCGTGTGTGTGTGTGTGTTTGTGCATGTTCTTGTTTTGTTACCAAAACAGCCAGTACAACCCAGGCCAAGCCTGACCTTATGTAAGGGTGATGAGGTCTCTGTGATTACTGCAGGCCTGACCTTATGTAAGGGTGATGAGGTCTCTGTGATTACTGCAGGCCTGACCTTATGTAAGGGTGATGAGGTCTCTGTAATTACAGCAGACCTGACCTTATGAAAGGGTGATTAGGTCTCTGTAATTACAGCAGGCCTGACCTTATGTAAGGGTGGCTAGGTCTCTGTAATTACAGCAGGCCTGACCTTATGAAAGGGTGATTAGGTCTCTGTAATTACAGCAGGCCTGACCTTATGGAAGGGTGGCTAGGTCTCTGTGATTACAGCAGGCCTGACCTTATGTAAGGGTGGCTAGGTCTCTGTGATTACAGCAGACCTGACCTCATGTAAGGGTGACTAGGTCTCTGTGATTACAGCAGGCCTGACCTTATGTAAGGGTGGCTAGGTCTCTGTAATTACAGCAGGCCTGACCTTATGTAAGGGTGATGAGGTCTCTGTGATTACAGCAGGCCTGACCTTATGTAAGGGTGGCTAGGTCTCTGTGATTACAGCAGGCCTGACCTTATGTAAGGGTGGCTAGGTCTCTGTAATTACAGCAGGCCTGACCTTATGAAAGGGTGACTAGGTCTCTGTGATTACAGCAGGCCTGACCTTATGTAAGGGTGGCTAGGTCTCTGTGATTACAGCAGGCCTGACCTTATGTAAGGGTGGCTAGGTCTCTGTGATTACTGCAGGCCTGACCTTATGTAAGGGTGGCTAGGTCTCTGTAATTACAGCAGGCCTGACCTTATGTAAGGGTGGCTAGGTCTCTGTGATTACAGCAGGAACACATAAACATGATTCAGACATTTCCAGCTTGTTGGGTTTTATTGTTATTGTTCAGAGGCAATAACACTTATGATGTGGGCGTGCTGGAGCCACCGGGCTGTGTGGAGGACAGAGGATAGGCTGTGTTCCAAATGACACTCTATTCCCTATATAGTGCACTACTTCTGTCTACAGTAGTGGACTATAGTGAATAGGGTTCCATTTGGGACACAGACATAGCGTGTCACAGCAGCATGGCAGAACAGAAGTCCATAGTTCAGCATGTTTCTATAGCCACCACTCTCCTCTCTCCTCCTTTCCAGAACCAGAGGGCCGTAGTTACAGCCTTTGTGTGGGTTTCACTACTCTTCTCTAAAACCAGAGGGCCGTAGTTACAGCCTTTGTGTGGGTTTCACTACTCTTCTCTAGAACCAGAGGGCCGTAGTTACAGCCTTTGTGTGGGTTTCACTACTGTTCTCTAGAACCAGAGGGCCGTAGTTACAGCCTTTGTGTGGGTTTCACTACTGTTCTCTAGAACCAAAGGGCCGTAGTTACAGCCTTTGTGTGGGTTTCACTACTGTTCTCTAGAACCAGAGGGCCGTAGTTACAGCCTTTGTGTGGGTTTCACTACTGTTCTCCAGAACCAGAGGGCTGTAGTTACAGCCTTTGTGTGGTTGTGTCTGGCCATGTGGGTGTGTCTGGCCATGTGGGTGTGTCTGACCATGTGGGTGTGTCTGACCATGTGGGTGTGTCTGACCATGCGGGTGTGTCTGACCATGCGGGTGTGTCTGGCCATGTGGGTGTGTCTGGCCATGTGGGTGTGTCTGACCATGTGGGTGTGTCTGGCCATGTGGGTGTGTCTGGCCATGTGGGTGTGTCTGGCCATGTGGGTGTGTCTGAAGGTACTGAGTCTTCTGGGTCTATGTGTAGCCAGTCTGTAGCCACAGCTCAGGAGAAACTAGTCAGAACTAATTACTGGGTATCCCGAGTCACCAACCACCATTTTTTGTGAAAGCACATTGGGTTAAGGACTGAGTTGTACACAGTCATTCACGCTGGGATCTAGATGATGGATTCCAGGACTGCCGTTGTTTTGCTGAGCGAACTACTACCTAGCTAAATAATGATAGCCCAAGTGTCCTTAACAGATAGCTAAGAGTACTGTTAGTGTATTCTAGTGCTGTTGTCGTCACTATAGTGTATGTTCAGAGAAATCATTCTGATTACCGTACCTGTAATGAACACGAGGGGAAGACAGGTAGCTGGTTTCAAGCGCAGGGAGCGGCAGGTGTTTATTAGTAAAGGACCACAGGAGGAGGCAGGTAGCTGGGTCCAGGGGCAGGGAGCAGCAGGTGTTTATTAGTAAAGGACCACAGGAGGAGGCAGGTAGCTGGGTCCAGGGGGCAGGGAGCGGAAGGTGTTTATTAGTAAAGGACCACAGGAGGAGGCAGGTAGCTGGGTCCAGGGGCAGGGAGCAGCAGGTGTTTATTAGTAAAGGACCACAGGAGGAGGCAGGTAGCTGGGTCCAGGGGCAGGGAGCAGCAGGTGTTTATTAGTAAAGGACCACAGGAGGAGGCAGGTAGCTGGGTCCAGGGGCAGGGAGCAGCAGGTGTTTATTAGTAAAGGACCACATGGAGGAGGCAGGTAGCTGGGTCCAGGGGCAGGCAGGTGTTTATTAGTAAAGGATCACATGGAGGAGGCAGGTAGCTGGGTCCAGGGGCAGGCAGGTGTTTATTAGTAAAGGATCACATGGAGGAGGCAGGTAGCTGGGTCCAGGGGCAGGCAGGTGTTTATTAGTAAAGGATCACATGGAGGAGGCAGGTAGCTGGGTCCAGGGAGCAGCAGGTGTTTATTAGTAAAGGACCACATGGAGGAGGCAGGTAGCTGGGTCCAGGGGGCAGGGAACAGCAGGTGTTTATTAGTAAAGGACCACATGGAGGAGGCAGGTAGCTGGGTCCAGGGGCAGGGAGCGGCAGGTGTTTATTAGTAAAGGACCACATGGAGGCAGGTAGCTGGGTCCAGGGGCAGGGAGCAGCAGGTGTTTATTAGTAAAGGACCACAGGAGGAGGCAGGTAGCTGGGTCCAGGGGGCAGGGAGCAGCAGGTGTTTATTAGTAAAGGACCACATGGAGGAGGCAGGTAGCTGGGTCCAGGGGCAGGCAGGTGTTTATTAGTAAAGGATCACATGGAGGAGGCAGTTAGCTGGGTCCAGGGGCAGGCAGGTGTTTATTAGTAAAGGATCACATGGAGGAGGCAGGTAGCTGGGTCCAGGGGCAGGGAGCAGCAGGTGTTTATTAGTAAAGGACCACATGGAGGAGGCAGGTAGCTGGGTCCAGGGGCAGGGAGCAGCAGGTGTTTATTAGTAAAGGACCACATGGAGGAGGCAGGTAGCTGGGTCCAGGGGCAGGGAGCAGCAGGTGTTTATTAGTAAAGGACCACATGGAGGAGGCAGGTAGCTGGGTCCAGGGGCAGGGAGCAGCAGGTGTTTATTAGTAAAGGACCACATGGAGGAGGCAGGTAGCTGGGTCCAGGGGCAGGGAGCAGCAGGTGTTTATTAGTAAAGGACCACAGGAGGAGGCAGGTAGCTGGGTCCAGGGGCAGGGAGCAGCAGGTGTTTATTAGTAAAGGACCACATGGAGGAGGCAGGTAGCTGGGTCCAGGGGCAGGGAGCAGCAGGTGTTTATTAGTAAAGGACCACATGGAGGAGGCAGGTAGCTGGGTCCAGGGGCAGGGAGCAGCAGGTGTTTATTAGTAAAGGACCACATGGAGGAGGCAGGTAGCTGGGTCCAGGGGCAGGGAGCAGCAGGTGTTTATTAGTAAAGGACCACATGGAGGAGGCAGGTAGCTGGGTCCAGGGGCAGGGAGCAGCAGGTGTTTATTAGTAAAGGACCACATGGAGGAGGCAGGTAGCTGGGTCCAGGGGCAGGGAGCAGCAGGTGTTTATTAGTAAAGGACCACATGGAGGAGGCAGGTAGCTGGGTCCAGGGGGCAGGGAGCAGCAGGTGTTTATTAGTAAAGGACCACATGGAGGAGGCAGGTAGCTGGGTCCAGGGGCAGGGAGCAGCAGGTGTTTATTAGTAAAGGACCACATGGAGGAGGCAGGTAGCTGGGTCCAGGGGCAGGGAGCAGCAGGTGTTTATTAGTAAAGGACCACATGGAGGAGGCAGGTAGCTGGGTCCAGGGGGCAGGGAGCAGCAGGTGTTTATTAGTAAAGGACCACATGGAGGAGGCAGGTAGCTGGGTCCAGGGGGCAGGGAGCAGCAGGTGTTTATTAGTAAAGGACCACATGGAGGAGGCAGGTAGCTGGGTCCAGGGGCAGGGAGCAGCAGGTGTTTATTAGTAAAGGACCACATGGAGGAGGCAGGTAGCTGGGTCCAGGGGCAGGGAGCAGCAGGTGTTTATTAGTAAAGGACCACATGGAGGAGGCAGGTAGCTGGGTCCAGGGGCAGGAGCAGCAGGTGTTTATTAGTAAAGGACCACATGGAGGAGGCAGGTAGCTGGGTCCAGGGGCAGGGAGCAGCAGGTGTTTATTAGTAAAGGACCACATGGAGGAGGCAGGTAGCTGGGTCCAGGGGCAGGGAGCAGCAGGTGTTTATTAGTAAAGGACCACATGGAGGAGGCAGGTAGCTGGGTCCAGGGGGCAGGGAGCAGCAGGTGTTTATTAGTAAAGGACCACATGGAGGAGGCAGGTAGCTGGGTCCAGGGGCAGGGAGCAGCAGGTGTTTATTAGTAAAGGACCACATGGAGGAGGCAGGTAGCTGGGTCCAGGGGCAGGGAGCAGCAGGTGTTTATTAGTAAAGGACCACATGGAGGAGGCAGGTAGCTGGGTCCAGGGGCAGGGAGCAGCAGGTGTTTATTAGTAAAGGACCACATGGAGGAGGCAGGTAGCTGGGTCCAGGGGCAGGGAGCAGCAGGTGTTTATTAGTAAAGGACCACATGGAGGAGGCAGGTAGCTGGGTCCAGGGGCAGGGAGCAGCAGGTGTTTATTAGTAAAGGACCACATGGAGGAGGCAGGTAGCTGGGTCCAGGGGCAGGGAGCAGCAGGTGTTTATTAGTAAAGGACCACATGGAGGAGGCAGGTAGCTGGGTCCAGGGGCAGGGAGCAGCAGGTGTTTATTAGTAAAGGACCACATGGAGGAGGCAGGTAGCTGGGTCCAGGGGCAGGGAGCAGCAGGTGTTTATTAGTAAAGGACCACATGGAGGAGGCAGGTAGCTGGGTCCAGGGGCAGGGAGCAGCAGGTGTTTATTAGTAAAGGACCACATGGAGGAGGCAGGTAGCTGGGTCCAGGGGCAGGGAGCAGCAGGTGTTTATTAGTAAAGGACCACATGGAGGAGGCAGGTAGCTGGGTCCAGGGGCAGGGAGCAGCAGGTGTTTATTAGTAAAGGACCACATGGAGGAGGCAGGTAGCTGGGTCCAGGGGCAGGGAGCAGCAGGTGTTTATTAGTAAAGGACCACATGGAGGAGGCAGGTAGCTGGGTCCAGGGGCAGGGAGCAGCAGGTGTTTATTAGTAAAGGACCACATGGAGGAGGCAGGTAGCTGGGTCCAGGGGCAGGGAGCAGCAGGTGTTTATTAGTAAAGGACCACATGGAGGAGGCAGGTAGCTGGGTCCAGGGGCAGGGAGCAGCAGGTGTTTATTAGTAAAGGACCACATGGAGGAGGCAGGTAGCTGGGTCCAGGGGCAGGGAGCAGCAGGTGTTTATTAGTAAAGGACCACATGGAGGAGGCAGGTAGCTGGGTCCAGGGGCAGGCAGAAGGTCATACACAGGGGGTCCAACAAGGTAACAGTACAGGCAGGGAAAAAAGGCTAATAACGTAGTCCAGGAGACCAGGCAAGAGGTTGATAACAGGACATCTGATAGGCTAAAGTACAGGCAGGGAATAGACAAAGGTGTCGCTAGTGAGGATGGCCAAAAACCCATGATACACAGGAGGACTAATACGGAAATAACCCGACCGTGTCACAAAACAACCAATACCTCACAGTGACGGGATGCAAGGAGCTGACCTGAATAGTGTGTGATAATGACATACAGGTGTGTGAACAGGTGATCAGAATTCAGGCGATTGGGACCTGGCGAGTGAGCTGCGTTCAGGGGATCTGTGTGTTGGACAGTGTGAGCTGGAAGCAGGACCTTACAGTACTGTTGTCATCACTATACTGTATGTTCAGAGAAATCATTCTGATTACCGGCAGTCTCC
>CM059819.1:4554527-4592027 GCA_030435695.1 Brachymystax lenok tsinlingensis | reverse complement strand
GAGGACAGTTATCTAGAGTTATAGTCCCATACAGGCTGGGAGACGTGAGGAGGACAGTTATCTAGGAGTTATAGTCCCATACAGGCTGGGAGGCGTGAGGAGGACAGTTATCTAGAGTTATAGTCCCATACAGGCTGGGAGGCGTGAGGAGGACAGTTATCTAGAGTTATAGTCCCATACAGGCTGGGAGACGTGAGGAGGACCGTTATCTAGAGTTATAGTCCCATACAGGCTGGGAGACGTGAGGAGGACAGTTATCTAGAGTTATAGTCCCATACAGGCTGGGAGACGTGAGGAGGACAGTTATCTAGAGTTATAGTCCCATACAGGCTGGGAGACGTGAGGAGGACAGTTATCTAGAGTTATAGTCCCATACAGGCTGGGAGACGTGAGGAGGACAGTTATCTAGAGTTATAGTCCCATACAGGCTGGGAGACGTGAGGAGGACAGTTATACAGTCTGTAGGTAACTCTACAACATGCTTGGAGACATGAGGGCAGTTAACTAGCTCCTACAAGGCCCCACAGCTCTATCCTACAGATAGCTAACTCTAAAACAGCCTGGGAGACATGAGGGCAGTTAAATAGCCTGTAGGTTGTACAGGGACAACAGTTAGTTCCTGAGGGCAGAATATCCCCTTGTAGCTAATTTTAAAGGGTAGTTAACTCCTCTAGTTATCTCTACAAAATATTACATCTAGCTTAGACAGAGACTAGAGGCCAGATGGAGTCATTATAAGAATCCCTATGAGAACTGTATGGTATAATAAAAATACTATCTATCACTGGTAATCTGTAATAAGGAACACCCAGTGAGATCACACTGAAAACCTCGCCGGGGTGTTACTGTAAAGCGCCTTCACCCCTTCTACCAGCTTCTAAAGGTCACTGAGAACCTCGCCTGGGTGGTTACTGTAAAGCGCCTTCACCCCTTCTACCAGCTTCTAAAGGTCACTGAGAACCTCGCCTGGGTGGTTACTGTAAAGCGCCTTCACCCCTTCTACCAGCTTCTAAATGTCACTAAAGTTCAATTTAATCCTGACACTGCACCCTTGAGTTGGCCCAGCGTGACTGTACAGAGAATGGACTTAATCACAGGACAGACAGACAGGACAGGGCAGGGCAGGACAGGGCAGTGAGGAAAAACTCCAGGTGAATGGGAACAGTAAAGAGACGCAATGGCGGGAAACACGAGTTATTAATTGGTCTTAATCTTGACTTAATCTTGAGTTATGTGACGTAGAGAAACCGGACTTAGTCACACAGGACAAACAGTGCAGAGCGGAGAACATCTCCTGATGAATACAGTGTTGACCGTGGTAAAGGCACGGCGTTGGCTGTTCTCGTTACCTTGACGACCCCATCTGTCTCTACATGAGGTCACAGGTTTCATACCTAGGCGGTGGCAACCTATTCTGGCACCCTATTCTCTATACAGTGCACTACTTTTGACCAGGGCCTATAGGTAGTACACTTTTATAGGGAATAGGGTGCCATAGTGCCCTGGTCAAAAGTAGTCCACTATATAGTGAATAGGGTGCCATATGGCCCTGGTCAAAAGTAGTGCACTATATAGTGAATAGGGTGCCATTTGAGATGTAACCACATTGTCTCCAGCTGAAAGGCAAAGCTCTGCAGTGTCTCCCTTTCTTTCTGCTCTGTTGGAACTACCAGCAGTGTTCCAAGCTCTGTTGGAACTACCAGCAGTGTTCCAAGCTCTGTTGGAACTACCAGCAGTGTTCCAAGCTCTGTTGGAACTACCAGCAGTGTTCCAAGCTCTGTTGGAACTACCAGCAGTGTTCCAAGCTCTGTTGGAACTACCAGCAGTGTTCCAAGCTCTGTTGGCAGTGTTTCTAGTCCAGCCCAATGTAAGGTTCAGGAAAAGTAAGAAATAGAAGAGGGAGCTAGCTACACTCTGTCTTAAAGACACTGTAAATTATGGCCAGGCTAAAATAATGCCTCCAGGTCTAAAATAGTCTTAGGATTTCTCTGCTTCCTCTCACTAATCTACTGTGCTTTAGCTTCTCAATGAGCTAAGCTGAGGCCCTTGGTTTTGGCTGGGGCTGCCGTTGCACCGCCTCAATGTTGGCTTTCAGTAAAAGGCTTCACGTACACACACACACACACACACACACACACACACACACACACACACACACACACACACACACACACACACACACACACACACACACGGAAGCAGGTGTCAGGCTTGTGAATGGCCAGCCTTGTCCCCCTGACTCCCCCTCAGTATCCCCCATCCCCTCCTGCCTCCCTCAGCCCCCAGCATCCCCATGGGCCTCTCTCTTCCCAGTCACCTGAAAGAAACCAGAATCGTTTTTTCTCTCCCCCTTCCATAAAGAAACTCCCCTTGTAAAAACACACGGCATCACCACTATGCCAGCTAGGCCAGACATGCAGCACAGTGGAACTACTCTACTCGTAACTCTCCTCTAACACTGTGTAAAGAGGCTTGGTTCAGCCCACTGTGTCAGAGTAATCACGGAATTCCACTGTAAACTCAAACTAAGGAGGAGTGAAGGGACAGCCCTGTCGTGTTCCAGAAATAATTTTTAAAAGCCATTCAGAATTAGGTGACAGGCGGGCCAATTTGAAATGTCTCTGTAGCTGTCAGATACCTCCGTAATCACATGCTCATCCACTGGACTCTGTTGAATGTTCTACATGTTATTTTCTTTCTTTCATGCGACCTATACCATTGTACATTTAAACATTTACACAAGTCTCTTTGTGGGATGCATTCATACCATCCTATCCGTCATGGTCAGTGCTTGTCTGACCATGTAGGGAATATCTGAAAAGAGAAAACCCATCCCTTCACAGTACCTCAGTGTGTTGTAACTGGTGTCCATTCGTTCATTCAGAAAATATGCAATATACCTCACTATCTCTATAACACTTTGCACAGTCAGACAGACAATCAGTCAGTCAGTCAATTCAGTTATGATTGTAGTTATTTCATCTCTAGTCTAGGTCCGTGTCAGCAGCCATTCAGGAAGCTGATCCTCTAATGCCCCCCGTCCCCTTCCCCTCTATTCCAATACCCACAATTCCTTTTTTTTTACAGACCACTAAATATAAGATGGTCCAACCTGAACAATGTCTAGGTAATGGTCATATGCACCTCTACAGTTGGAGCTCGGTTCAAAGAGACAAAGTGATGAGTGTAAGATGAACAGTTGTTCAAACTTCCCCTTTTGAAACTGAAACCTCACTGAGGGTGTCCAGGATTGACTGAGAGATGCCAGGTGGGTTTTTGACCAGCGCTCTAGACTTTGATTTATTATAGTGAGTATATTACTAGACATTTTATTTGTTAGGTTTCAATATTATTTTCTGGCTTTCTGTTATTTCCATGTTTTTATTTTAACTGCTATGGTGTTATTTTGTGTTTTTGTACATTTTTGTTATTATCACCTGTGTGTGTGTTCATATCATGTTTTTAATTGATTTGCTACATTATTTAATTTTTTTTCTCATGCTTGATTGATGCTAAGCATTACGAATAGAACGTCAGGACATTTATTCATTTTCCTGGTAAATCTCAGAATACTGTACATCTTGTCTATAACACAAAAGACATCGCAGGGAAGTGATTCAGGAGGTTGTAATTTCCACTGTTGTGAATATGTTTGTAATCACGTCCTCTTTCAGAGTGACGCGTGACCCTATAAACAACAACAGCAGAAGCTGTTGAATGTCCAGATATTATCTCCATTCCAGCTTATTGTACTCTCATCACGTCCTCCCAAAACACAATGCATTATTAATCCCGGGAACTACTCATCAAAACATCACAACTGACGTGACTTTCAGAATCTGCATTCTGGAAGGTAGATGAGGGTTAAGCTCATGTCATTACAATAAATGACCGTGACTACCAAGGAATGGGGGGGGGGGGGAATATAAAAATCCTTGAACAAAATGACTTCAGGTTTTATCATGTTGTTGTTACAGAATATGCTGTTTCTGACTCTGAACCTTGCTCTGGGTTATAAAATGATTGTCATTAGGCTGTACAAGAGCTGTGACTAATCATCATGGTTGGGATTTGATGGGATTGTGTGCCAAAGGCTAAATAAAAACAATGATCATTCCGTAAAACAAACCTATAGCTATATTCAGCAGACAATTTGATGGTACAGCACGAACACAATTTGTATAATACTTGTGTATGAGGAACATTTAAAACGAGAGAGGCAGGACTCAAAATATGAACTCAAGTTTTTATCTTCTCGGGAAAAAAAGATTTTTCTTAGATTTGACTTTAATCTCATTGCAAAAAAAAAAAAGAAGGGACAGACGCAGTAGAATGTACTCTCTCTCGTGTTCAGAATGTTGTATCTATAGTTTAATGTTGACATGGTCAGTGTTGCATCTAGCACATGCCAAACAGCCAATCAACCGTAGCAGAACGGTGACAGTGGAACGCTCTACAGGTGAACGCCTATTCCAAAGGATCATGATATTTTCATTTCATGCCATGTGTATAGATACACTGCTTACTTCTCCTCAAACCAATGTATCTGGGCCTAACCTCATTTAATGGATTGTATTTATTTTGAACTTTTGTACTATATTCTTGACTGTGATTCATTTGACTATTCGAGTAATAGATTCATTATCAATTCATGCTCTTTTTCTTAGTTTGCTTTTTTTTTTATTTTTTTTTTTTATGCTATTTAGTTTATCCCCTGTATGCTCTAGTCTAGTAGAGTTGCTCTCAGAAAACAATACAAAAATTGTCATTATTCAAGACTCCCTTGAGGAGATGTCAGTCAGTCACCGATATACATTGTCAGGGATACAAAACCATTCTCATCGACCTTCTTTAACAATATTAGTCACTGATAGTGGATAATCACTATATTAAATGTCAGACAAAGTGCCATCGTGGTGCAATACCATGTGCTCGTGGGGCGGCAGGTAGCCTAGTGGTTAGAGTGTAGGGGCGGCAGGTAGCCTAGTGGTTAGAGCGTTGGACTATTAACCGAAAGGTTGCTAGATTGAATCCCCCGAGCTGACAAGGTAAAAATTTGTCGTTCTGCCCCCGTGAACAAGGCAGTTAACCCACTGTTCCCCGGTAGGCCGTCATTGTAAATACGAATTTGTTTTTAACTGACTTGCCTGGTTAAATAAAGTTTAAATAAAATAACATTGGGAAGAGTGATGTACCATTTACACTTTACTGTTCCCCTTTGTCAGCTGACATCGTCATAGTAACTGAGAACACATCCTGCCTAAAGCCAGATCTGACAGTCACCAAAGTCGTCAGGTACAGATGAATGTTCATAACACACGATTCCTCTTTAGACACCTCCCTAGTAAGAGACAGTATTTCATTGCTGTTACTACTAGTTCTAGCCTGCTTTTCAGCAGAGAGAGAGAGCTGTTTGAGGCCACAACACTCTCTCTCTCTCTCTGTGCGTGTGTGTGTGTGTGTGGTAGCTAGATCGAAAGACATGGGATCTTTTCTCTACAAGACTCCAGTAGTCTGACAAGGTATTTATCATAAGTGGGGACAGAACATTCTGCTCTTGCAGAAGAAAAACATCCAAAATGTTACCTTTTTGCTTTTAGCGCCATACAGCTTTGAAATTACCCACAAGACAACACGAGGCCTGGGGAAGAGGTCTCTACCTCCCTATCTCTTAATGAGGACCTGCTCACAAGAGAACAAGAGGTCTGGGAAAGAGGTCTCTACCTCCCTATCTCTTAATGAGGACCTGCTCACAAGAGAACAAGAGGTCTGGGAAAGAGGTCTCTACCTCCCTATCTCTTAATGAGGACCTGCTCACAAGAGGTCTGGGAAAGAGGTCTCTACCTCCCTATCTCTTAATGAGGACCTGCTCACAAGAGAACAAGAGGTCTGGGAAAGAGGTCTCTACCTCCCTATCTCTTAATGAGGACCTGCTCACAAGAGAACAAGAGGTCTGGGAAAGAGGTCTCTACCTCCCTATCTCTTAATGAGGACCTGCTCACAAGAGAACAAGAGGTCTGGAAAAGAGGTCTCTACCTCCCTATCTCTTAATGAGGACCTGCTCACAAGAGAACAAGAGGTCTGTGAAAGAGGTCTCTACCTCCCTATCTCTTAATGAGGACCTGCTCACAAGAGAACAAGAGGTCTGGGTAAGAGGTCTCTACCTCCCTATCTCTTAATGAGGACCTGCTCACAAGAGGTCTGTGAAAGAGGTCTCTACCTCCCTATGTCTTAATGAGGACCTGCTCACAAGAGAACAAGAGGTCTGGGAAAGAGGTCTCTACCTCCCTATCTCTTAATGAGGACCTGCTCACAAGAGAACAAGAGGTCTGGAAAAGAGGTCTCTACCTCCCTATCTCTTAATGAGGACCTGCTCACAAGAGAACAAGAGGTCTGGGGAGAGGTCTCTACCTCCCTATCTCTTAATGAGGACCTGCTCACAAGAGGTCTGGGAAAGAGGTCTCTACCTCCCTATCTCTTAATGAGGACCTGCTCACAAGAGAACAAGAGGTCTGGGGAGAGGTCTCTACCTCCCTATCTCTTAATGAGGACCTGCTCACAAGAGGTCTGGGAAAGTGGTCTCTACCTCCCTATCTCTTAATGAGGACCTGTGTTGCTTTTATAACCACAGTGGGAGGGTTGTTCCGCGTCTTTGTGAGGATTTGGTTTCCTATGGTTACCATGGCAGCAAGGCACTCTGTTACCTCATGCTCCGTAACGATGTCAGCAGGTGACTGTGGTCCCGAATGACACCCTAGTTTCTGTAGTCCACTGCTCTGTTCAAAAGTAGTGCACTTTAAAATGAAGTAGGGTGCCATTTCATATATACAATACACTGAACTGTGTTCATAATATCCAGTAGAATACAGTAGACTGTGTTCATAATGTACAGTACAGTAGACTGTGTTCATAATGTCCCGTACAGTAGACTGTGTTCATAATGTCCCGTACAGTAGACTGTGTTCATAATGTCCCGTACAGTAGACTGTGTTCATAATGTCCCGTACAGTAGACTGTGTTCATAATGTCCACTACATCACTGTGTTCATATCTGTCAACGAGGGCCTCTGAAGTCCATACGAATGGTCACGTGATAATTCCTCTAAATTCTCTTCAAGGAATCCAAGTAGGAATGTTGGGCTCCTCCACCTTGTCCGGTTTTGGTTGTATTGATCCTTGTTTGATCACACAGATGTAGAAACACTGCTGCCAGCGATAAATACGAGGCTGGAAGTTTCCCATTTGGCAGAAATATGTCTCTACTGTACTGTAAGTATGGTCTCTGAGACCAAGTAGTCTATGGGCTAAGCTAACATACTGTAGCTCTAGTATCAATATGGGGAATACACAGTATATCTGAGGTGATTCTTATTACCCCCACACACCTTTAGAGTGGTAGAATCATTTCCAATCAGAGTTGAATCACTGTATAATTGATTGATTGGTCACCTGTGTGTCTCTGTACTGCTCCTGTAAACAGACCCAACAGAACCTGCCTTCTGAATGGGGGAACGTGGTGTTGGAGCGCACCGTTCGTTCGCTGTGGGAGTTGGTGTCCTGATAACGCTGTTTGTGTCTGTCCGATGTCATCACACCCGTGGCTTTAGCCCCGTAGCCTGCTTTGGAAAACCAACCCTATAGAGAGTCTTAAATGACGTCTTCTATAATATTCACCAATATTTGTCCCAGTTTGTATATATATATATATATATATATTATTTTTTATTTTTTTTCTTCCCACGATCGACCACAGCTACGCTGCCATGGAACCCATAACGTACATACATCTCAATTGAAACTCAGTCACTATGTTGAGGTATCCCAGCTGTACAGTTCCCTGCATACATTGATGTACAGAATGGCAGAAATGTCCAGTTATTCCTGTGCTGGTGTCTCTCTGCTCTAGCTACCTTTTTGTACAAGGTTGTTTTTTACTCCCTAGATGATATTTTGTGATGACTATGTCCTATGCAAATACCCGAAACATGAACAGGATTATACAATATAATGTTATGTTGTCTTAACTTGTATGCATGGATTTGTGAAGTTTACATTTGGAAAATAAATTCTTAAATTAACATTTTTTTGGGGGGTTTAACGTCTTTTTTTGGACAGTAGCTTAAATTGATAAATAAGAAATGTAATGCTGGGAGTGTTTTATAAAAGATGCTAGTTTAATTTGCACAGTAATTCATAGCCACATACAGCTGACACTATATGCCGTTCATGCCCGGTTCATCACCCTGACAACAGACAACTGTGGATGCGTCTGCCATGGCACCCTAATCCTTGCTATGGGTCCTGTAGTAGTGCTCCATGTAGGGAACAGGGTGCCATGGCACCCTAAAACTTACTATGGGCCCTGTAGTAGTGCTCCATGTAGGGAATAGGCTGCCATTTGGGACGCAATCATAGTTATCTGTATGGTAACCTGGCTGCCAGTCATGATAGGACCCAGCATACCTGGGCCCTTCTTACAGTATACCACTAGGTCACATGATAGGACCCAGCATACCTGGGCTCTTCTTACAGTATATCATTAGGTCACATGATAGGACATACCTGGGCTCTTCTTACAGTATATCACTAGGTCACATGATAGGACCCAGCATACCTGGGCTCTTCTTACAGTATATCACTAGGTCACATGATAGGACCCAGCATACCTGGGCCTGTCTTACAGTATATCACTAGGTCACATGATAGGACATACCTGGGGTCTTCTTACAGTATATCACTAGGTCACATGATAGGACCCAGCATACCTGGGCTCTTCTTACAGTATACCACTAGGTCACATGATAGGACATACCTGGGCCCTTCTTACAGTATATCACTAGGTCACATGATAGGACCCAGCATACCTGGGCTCTTCTTTCAGTATACCACTAGGTCACATGATAGGACATACCTGGGCTCTTCTTACAGTATATCACTAGGTCACATGATAGGACATACCTGGGCTCTTCTTACAGTATATCACTAGGTCACAGGATAGGACCCAGCATACCTGGGCTCTTCTTACAGTATACCACTAGGTCACATGATAGGACCCAGCATACCTGGGCTCTTCTTACAGTATATCACTAGGTCACATGATAGGACCCAGCATACCTGGGCTCTTCTCACAGTATATCACTAGGTCACATGATAGGACCCAGCATACCTGGGCTCTTCTTACAGTATATCACTAGGTCACATGATAGGACCCAGCATACCTGGGCCCTTCTTACAGTCTATCACTAGGTCACATGATAGGACCCAGCATACCTGGGCTCTTCTTACAGTATATCACTAGGTCACATGATAGGACATACCTGGGCCCTTCTTACAGTATATCACCAGGTCACAGGATAGGACCCAGCATACCTGGGCTCTTCTTACAGTATATAACTAGGTCACATGATAGGACCCAGCATATCTGGGCCCTTCTTATAATATATCACATGATAGGACCCAGCATACCTGGGCTCTTCTTACAGTCTATCACTAGGTCACATGATAGGACCCAGCATACCTGGGCTCTTCTTACAGTATATCACTAGGTCACAGGATAGGACCCAGCATACCTGGGCTCTTCTTACAGTATATCACTAGGTCACATGATAGGACATACCTGGGCCCTTCTTACAGTATATCACTAGGTCACATGATAGGACCCAGCATATCTGGGCCCTTCTTATAATATATCACATGATAGGACCCAGCATACCTGGGCTCTTCTTACAGTATATCACTAGGTCACATGATAGGACCCAGCATACCTGGGCTCTTCTTACAGTATATCACTAGGTCACATGATAGGACCCAGCATACCTGGGCTCTTCTTACAGTATATCACTAGGTCACATGATAGGACCCAGCATACCTGGGCTCTTCTTATAGTATATCACTAGGTCACATGATAGTTTCCTGCCTACATGACACCACCAGGAACAACTGGGCCCTGGTTACTGGCTACAACTACAACCAGAGCCTGGAGTTTCTCCCGGGGAAGAAAAGTCTAACAGTAGTTCTGAATATGAAGTTGAACCTCCCATGCCACATTTTCAGTTTATCTTCATTCCTAGTTACTGGCATGGAGCGGGAAAATATTATATCTGAATGGTACTGGGGCAAGGCAACCTGCCAATGTCACTCAGAAAGAAGTCTGTGTCCTCCTCTGTCAAACCGGGAAAATCTTTCCGCCATCACAACAAAGGGGTAAGATTTAATTAACGAAGCATTGGGTTGCAGGGAGAGGTGGCGGTGACGGAAGAGAGGGTGTTGAAATCATTATGTTAATAGACTCCATAAAACTCAGGTAATAATGCTCACCTCTACGCTCGTGGCGTTAGACTGCACGGTTGGTCATGGATGTATTGACAGTAGTGTTAGACTGGACGGTTGGTCATGGATGTATTGACAGTAGTGTTATACTGGATGGTTGGTCATGGATGTATTGACAGTAGTGTTATACTGGATGGTTGGTCATGGATGTATTGACAGTAGTGTTAGACTGCACGGTTGGTCATGGATGTATTGACAGTAGTGTTAGACTGCATGGTTGGCCATGGATGTATTGACAGTAGTGTTAGACTGGACGGTTGGCCATGGATGTATTGACAGTAGTGTTAGACTGGACGGTTGGCCATGGATGTATTGACAGTAGTGTTAGACTGGATGGTTGGTCATGGATGTATTGACAGTAGTGTTATACTGGATGGTTGGTCATGGATGTATTGACAGTAGTGTTAGACTGCACGGTTGGTCATGGATGTATTGACAGTAGTGTTAGACTGGATGGTTGGTCATGGATGTATTGACAGTAGTGTTAGACTGGATGTTTGGTCATGGATGTATTGACAGTAGTGTTAGACTGGATGGTTGGTCATGGATGTATTGACAGTAGTGTTAGAATGCATGGTTGGTCATGGATGTATTGACAGTAGTGTTAGAACTACATGGTTGGTCGTGGATGTATTGACAGTAGTGTTAGACTGCATGGTTGGTCATGGATGTATTGACAGTATTGTTAGAACTACATGGTTGGTCATGGATGTATTGACAGTAGTGTTAGAACTACATGGTTGGTCATGGATGTATTGACAGTAGTGTTAGACTGGATGGTTGGTCATGGATGTATTGACAGTAGTGTTAGAACTACATGGTTGGTCATGGATGTATTGACAGTAGTGTTAGACTGGACGGTTGGTCATGGATGTATTGACAGTAGTGTTATACTGGATGGTTGGTCATGGATGTATTGACAGTAGTGTTAGACTGGATTGTTGGTCATGGATGTATTGACAGTAGTGTTAGACTGGATGGTTGGTCATGGATGTATTGACAGTAGTGTTAGACTGGATGGTTGGTCATGGATGTATTGACAGTAGTGTTAGAACTACATGGTTGGTCATGGATGTATTGACAGTAGTGTTAGACTGGACGGTTGGTCATGGATGTATTGACAGTAGTGTTAGACTGCATGGTTGGTCATGGATGTATTGACAGTAGTGTTAGAACTACATGGTTGGTCATGGATGTATTGACAGTAGTGTTAGACTGGACGGTTGGTCGTGGATGTATTGACAGTAGTGTTAGACTGGATGGTTGGTCATGGATGTATTGACAGTAGTGTTAGAATGCATGGTTGGTCATGGATGTATTGACAGTAGTGTTAGAACTACATGGTTGGTCATGGATGTATTGACAGTAGTGTTAGACTGGATGGTTGGTCATGGATGTATTGACAGTAGTGTTAGACTGGATGGTTGGTCATGGATGTATTGACAGTAGTGTTAGACTGCATGGTTGGTCATGGATGTATTGACAGTAGTGTTAGACTGGATGGTTGGTCATGGATGTATTGACAGTAGTGTTAGACTGGATGGTTGGTCATGGATGTATTGACAGTAGTGTTAGAACTGAGAGTATTGACACACTCCCATAGTGTGCTGACTGACTAGTCAACTGAGAGTATTGACACACTCCCACAGTGTGCTGACTGGCTAGAGAGCTGAGTGTACTGGGAACAGAGGGTGGTACACAGGAGAGAAAACTCACTGTGCCTGCATCCCAAATGGTACCCGATTCCCTTTATAGTGCACTACTTCTGACCATGGGACCTGGTGAAAAGTAGTGCATTATAAAGGGAATAGGGTGCCATTTGGGACACAAACCCTGAAGTACAAACGTCTCTTATTTCAACAGAGACACGGCGATATATAATACTAATCTTATAATTCCATTTCAATATGTACTTTCCAATTCCCTGTCAAGGCAAGGTTACCCTAATCACCCTTTATCTCATTCTAGGAACCGATAAGGGATTGTTGGTAAAAATGCCTGTGTGGCAATCAGGGTTGCGATAGATTAATATTTACTATAGCGTACAAGTGAGGGCAGTGCATTTCTACTCAGGTCACACTGATAGTGGTATCAATGCCAAGGTCTCTGTGAGAGAGGGGCCAGGATTGGAGGACTGGGCACATTCTCACCCGTGTTCACATGAGGGCACATAAAAACTCATGAGGGCACAATACAACTCATAACAACTCCTAAGGGCACATAACAACTCCTAAGGGCACATAACAACTCCTAAGGGCACATAACAACTCCTAAGGGCACATAACAACTCATTAGGGCACATAACAACTCATAAGGACACATAACATATCAGGACACATAACAACTCATAAGGGAGCATAACAACTCATAAGGACACATAACTCATAAGGGCACATAACAACTCTTAAGGGCAGATAACAACTCATAAGGGCACATAACAACTCATAAGGGCACATAACTCAACAGGACACATAACAACTCTTAAGGCAACATAACAACTCCTAAGGGCACATAACAACTCATAAGGGCACATAACAACTCATAAGGGCGCATAACAACTCATAAGGGCGAATAACAACTCATCAGGACACATAACAACTCCTAAGGACACATAACAACTCATAAGGGCACATAACAACTCATAAGGACACATAACAATTTATAAGGACACATAACAACTCCTAAGGGCACATAACAACTCCTAAGGGCACATAACAACTCCTAAGGACACAACACATAACAACTCATATGGGCACATAATAACTCATAAGGGCATATAACAACTCATAAGGACACATAACTCATAAAGGCCAATAACAACTCATGAGGACAAATAACAACTCATAAGGACACATAACTCATAAGGACACATAAAAACTCATAAGGGCAAATAACAACTCATAAGGACACATAACAACTCATAAGGGCACATAACAACTCATAAGGACACATAACAACTCATAAGGGCACATAACAACTCATAAGGGCACATAACAACTCATAAGGACACATAACAACTCATAAGGGCACATAACATCTCATAAGGGCAAAAAACAACTCACAAGGACACATAACAACTCATAAGGACACATAATTTATAAGGGCACATAAAAACTCATAAGGGCAAATAACAACTCATAAGGACAAATAACAACTCATAAGGACACATAACACATCCTAAGGGCACATAACAACTCATAAGGACACATAACAACTCATAAGGACACATAACATCTCATAAGGACACATAAGAACTCATAAGGGCACATAACAACTCATAAGGACACATAACAACTCATAAGGACACATAACAACTCATATGGGCAAATAACAACTCATAAGGACACATAACTCCTAAGGACACATAACAACTCATAAGGGCATATAACAACTCCTAAGGGCACATAACAACTCATGAGGGCAAATAACAACTCATAAGGACACAAAACATAACAACTCATAAGGACACATAACAACTCATATGGGCAAATAACAACTCATAAGGACACATAACTCCTAAGGACACATAACAACTCATAAGGGCATATAACAACTCATAAGGACACATAACAACTCATATGGGCAAATAACAACTCATAAGGACACATAACTCCTAAGGACACATAACAACTCCTAAGGGCACATAACAACTCCTAAGGGCACATAACAACTCCTAAGGGCACATAACAACTCATTAGGGCACATAACAACTCATAAGGACACATAACACATCAGGACACATAACAACTCATAAGGGAGCATAACAACTCATAAGGACACATAACTCATAAGGGCACATAACAACTCTTAAGGGCAGATAACAACTCATAAGGGCACATAACAACTCATAAGGGCACATAACTCAACAGGACACATAACAACTCTTAAGGCCACATAACAACTCCTAAGGGCACATAACAACTCATAAGGGCGCATAAAAACTCATAAGGGCGAATAACAACTCATCAGGACACATAACAACTCCTAAGGACACATAACAACTCATAAGGGCACATAACAACTCATAAGGACACATAACAATTTATAAGGACACATAACAACTCCTAAGGGCACATAACAACTCCTAAGGGCACATAACAACTCCTAAGGACACAACACATAACAACTCATATGGGCACATAATAACTCATAAGGGCATATAACAACTCATAAGGACACATAACTCATAAAGGCCAATAACAACTCATAAGGACAAATAACAACTCATAAGGACACATAACTCATAAGGACACATAAAAACTCATAAGGGCAAATAACAACTCATAAGGACACATAACAACTCATAAGGGCACATAACAACTCATAAGGACACATAACAACTCATAAGGGCACATAACAACTCATAAGGGCACATAACAACTCATAAGGACACATAACAACTCATAAGGGCACATAACATCTCATAAGGGCACAAAACAACTCACAAGGACACATAACAACTCATAAGGACACATAATTTATAAGGGCACATAAAAACTCATAAGGGCAAATAACAACTCATAAGGACAAATAACAACTCATAAGGACACATAACACATCCTAAGGGCACATAACAACTCATAAGGGCACATAAGAACTCATAAGGGCACATAACAACTCATAAGGACACATAAGAACTCATAAGGGCACATAACAACTCATAAGGACACATAACAACTCATAAGGACACATAACATCTCATAAGGACACATAAGAACTCATAAGGGCACATAACAACTCATAAGGACACATAACAACTCATAAGGACACATAACAACTCATATGGGCAAATAACAACTCATAAGGACACATAACTCCTAAGGACACATAACAACTCATAAGGGCATATAACAACTCCTAAGGGCACATAACAACTCATGAGGGCAAATAACAACTCATAAGGACACAAAACATAACAACTCATAAGGACACATAACAACTCATAAGGGCACATAACAACTCATAAGGACACATAACAACTCATAAGGGCACATAACAACTCATAAGGGCACATAACTCAACAGGACACATAACAACTCTTAAGGCCACATAACAACTCCTAAGGGCACATAACAACTCATAAGGACACATAACAACTCATAAGGGCACATAACAACTCATAAGGGCACATAACTCAACAGGACACATAACAACTCTTAAGGCCACATAACAACTCATAAGGGCACATAACTCATAAGGGCACATAACAACTCTTAAGGGCACATAACAACTCATAAGGGCACATAACAACTCATAAGGGCACATAACAACTCATAAGGGCACATAACTCAACAGGACACATAACAACTCTTAAGGCCACATAACAACTCATAAGGGCACATAACTCATAAGGGCACATAACAACTCTTAAGGGCACATAACAACTCAACAGGACACATAACAACTCTTAAGGCCACATAACAACTCCTAAGGGCACATAACAACTCATAAGGGCACATAACAACTCCTAAGGACACATAACAACTCATAAGGGCACATAACAACTCATAAGGGCACGTAACAATCCATAAGGACACAACACATAACAACTCATAAGGACACATAACAACTCATAAGGGCACATAATAACTCATAAGGACAAAAAACAACTCATAAGGGCAGATAATAACTCATAAGGACAAAAAAAAACTCATAAGGGCACATAATAACTCATAAGGACAAAAAACAACTCATAAGGACACATAATAACTCATAAGGGCATATAACAACTAATGAGGACACATAACTCATAAAGGCCCATAACAACTCATAAGGACATATAACAACTCATAAGGACACATAACAACTCATAAGGGCACATAACAACTCCTAAGGGCACATAACAACTCATAAGGGCACATAACTCAACAGGACACATAACAACTCTTAAGGCCACATAACAACTCCTAAGGGCACATAACAACTCATAAGGACACATAACAACTCATAAGGGCACATAACAACTCATAAGGGCACATAACTCAACAGGACACATAACAACTCTTAAGGCCACATAACAACTCATAAGGGCACATAACTCATAAGGGCACATAACAACTCTTAAGGGCACATAACAACTCATAAGGGCACATAATAACTCATAAGGACAAAGAACAACTCATAAGGGCACATAATAACTCATAAGGACAAAAAACAACTCATAAGGGCACATAATAACTCATAAGGACAAAAAACAACTCATAAGGACACATAATAACTCATAAGGGCATATAACAACTAATGAGGACACATAACTCATAAAGGCCCATAACAACTCATAAGGACATATAACAACTCATAAGGACACATAACAACTCCTAAGGGCACATAACAACTCCTATGGGCACATAACAACTCATAAGGACACATAATAATTCATAAGGGCATATAACAACTCATAAGGGCAAATAACAACTCATAAGGACACATAACTCATAAAGGCCCATAACAACTCATAAGGACAAATAACAACTCATAAGGACACATAACAACTCATAAGGGCACATAACAACTCATAAGGACACATAACAACTCATAAGGGCACATAACTCAACAGGACACATAACAACTCTTAAGGCCACATAACAACTCCTAAGGGCACATAACAACTCATAAGGACACATAACAACTCATAAGGGCACATAACAACTCATAAGGGCACATAACTCAACAGGACACATAACAACTCTTAAGGCCACATAACAACTCATAAGGGCACATAACTCATAAGGGCACATAACAACTCTTAAGGGCACATAACAACTCATAAGGGCACATAACAACTCATAAGGGCACATAACTCAACAGGACACATAACAACTCTTAAGGCCACATAACAACTCCTAAGGGCACATAACAACTCATAAGGGCACATAACAACTCCTAAGGACACATAACAACTCATAAGGGCACATAACAACTCATAAGGGCACGTAACAATCCATAAGGACACAACACATAACAACTCATAAGGACACATAACAACTCATAAGGGCACATAATAACTCATAAGGACAAAAAACAACTCATAAGGGCACATAATAACTCATAAGGACAAAAAACAACTCATAAGGGCACATAATAACTCATAAGGACAAAAAACAACTCATAAGGACACATAATAACTCATAAGGGCATATAACAACTAATGAGGACACATAACTCATAAAGGCCCATAACAACTCATAAGGACATATAACAACTCATAAGGACACATAACAACTCATAAGGGCACATAACAACTCCTAAGGGCACATAACAACTCCTAAGGGCACATAACAACTCATAAGGACACATAATAATTCATAAGGGCATATAACAACTCATAAGGGCAAATAACAACTCATAAGGACACATAACTCATAAAGGCCCATAACAACTCATAAGGACAAATAACAACTCATAAGGACACATAACAACTCATAAGGGCACATAACAACTCATAAGGACACATAACAACTCATAAGGACACATAACAACTCATAAGGACACATAACTCATAAGGACACATAACAACTCATAAGGGCATATAACAACTCCTAAGGGCACATAACAACTCATAAGGGCACATAACAACTCCTAAGGGCACATAACAACTCCTAAGGGCACATAACAACTCATGAGGGCAAATAACAACTCATAAGGGCACGTAACAATCCATAAGGACACAACACATAACAACTCATAAGGACACATAACAACTCATAAGGGCACATAATAACTCATAAGGACAAAAACAACTCATAAGGACACATAATAACTCATAAGGACAAAAACAACTCATAAGGACACATAATAACTCATAAGGACAAAAAACAACTCATAAGGACACATACTAACTCATAAGGGCATATAACAACTCATAAGGACACAATACAACTCATAAGGACACATAACAACTCATAAGGGTACATTACAACTCATAAGGGCACATAACAACTCATAAGGACACAATACAACTCATAAGGACACATAACAACTCATAAGGGTACATTACAACTCATAAGGGCACAAAACAACCCATAAGAGCATATAACAACTCCTAAGGACACATAACAACTCATAAGGGCACATAACAACTCATAAGGACACATAACAACTCATAAGGACACATAACAACTCATAAGGACACATAACTCATAAGGACACATAACAACTCATAAGGGCATATAACAACTCCTAAGGGCACATAACAACTCATAAGGGCACATAACAACTCCTAAGGGCACATAACAACTCCTAAGGGCACATAACAACTCATGAGGGCAAATAACAACTCATAAGGGCACGTAACAATCCATAAGGACACAACACATAACAACTCATAAGGACACATAACAACTCATAAGGGCACATAATAACTCATAAGGACAAAAAACAACTCATAAGGACACATAATAACTCATAAGGACAAAAAACAACTCATAAGGACACATAATAACTCATAAGGACAAAAAACAACTCATAAGGACACATACTAACTCATAAGGGCATATAACAACTCATAAGGACACAATACAACTCATAAGGACACATAACAACTCATAAGGGTACATTACAACTCATAAGGGCACATAACAACTCATAAGGACACAATACAACTCATAAGGACACATAACAACTCATAAGGGTACATTACAACTCATAAGGGCACAAAACAACCCATAAGAGCATATAACAACTCCTAAGGGCACATAACAACTCATAAGGGCACATAACAACTCATAAGGACACATAACAACTCATAAGGACACATAACAACTCATAAGGGCACATAACTCATAAGGACACAATACAACTCATAAGGGCACATAACAACTCATAAGGACACAATACAACTCATAAGGACACATAACAACTCCAAAGGGCACATAACAACTCATAAGGACACATAACAACTCATAAGGGCACATAACAACTCATGAGGGCAAATAACAACTCATAAGGACACATAACAACTCATAAGGGCACATAACAACTCATAAGGACACAACACATAACAACTCATAAGGGCACATAACAACTCATAAGGACACATAACAACTCATAAGGGCACATAATAACTCATAAGGACACATAACAACTCAAAAGGACACATAACAACTCATAAGGACACAACACATAACAACTCATAAGGGCAAATAACAACTCATAAGGACACATAACAACTCATAAGGGCACATAACAACTCATAAGGACACAACACATAACAACTCATAAGGGCACATAACAACTCATAAGGACACATAACAACTCATAAGGGCACATAATAACTCATAAGGACACATAACTCAAAAGGACACATAACAACTCATAAGCGCACATAACAACTCATAAAGGAGACATAACAGCTCATGGAGAAAATGGTTCCATTTGGGACACAAACAAGACGTCATAAGGATACATGAAGACGCATAAGAAGTCATAAGGATACATAAAGACTAATAAGAAGTCATAAGGATACATAAAGACTAATAAGAAGTCATAAGGATACATAAAGACTAATAAGAAGTCATAAGGATACATAAAGACTAATAAGAAGTCATAAGGATAACTAATAACAACCAGACATTGACACATTGGGCTCGTTACGTTTCTCCCTGCGTCACTTCACCTGAAAATGGATGTTTCACTTCCCTTATTTCATCCCTCACTTTTTAACCACTTCTGCTTTTATTCTCTCACTATTTAGGGTAATTCCTGCCGTCTGGTTTGCTTAATATAAGAAATAAAAAATGATTTATACTTTTATTTTTACTTTCGATACTTACAAATATTTAAAACCAAATACTTTAAAACAAATACTTACCAGGTGACTTTATCTTTAGTAATTTTTTATGAAAGTATATTTACTTTTCCTCAAATATGACAATTAGATACTTGTTCCACCACTGAGCAGGTCCACTATGGTGGGACGGTCCAGTGCATCAGACTCATGGCCAGTTATGATACCGCCTGGAATCGAACCAGTGCCTTAGACCACTGCGCCACTCTGGAGCCACTCTGTAGTAGTGCTAACTACTTAGCTAGCTAGTGTTTAGTGTGCAGTGGAGAATGAAGAGTTCCCCCATTAAAAAAACGCCTCCAGGCAGCAGTAGTGCTAACTACTTAGCTAGCTAGTGTTTAGTGTGCAGTGGAGAATGAAACCCATTGTTGAGGAAGGTTCCTGTTACAGTCCTGTGTTATTGTACTGATCAGAGGTTAGAGGAGGTCACATGGGTTTAAACCACAGTCAGGGCCATGTGAGGCAACAGGTCTGAGAGCTGGGTCAGCGTCTGAAATGGCACCTTATCCCCATAGGGCTTTGGTAAAAAGTAGTGCACTAAATAGGGAATAGGGTACCATTGGACTCTGGTCTAAAGTAGTGCACTATATAGGGAATAGGGTGCCATAGGGCTCTGGTCAAAAGTAGTGCACTATATAGGGAATAGGGTGCCATTGGGGACACAGTCTGGGTCTGTGAGCTTGGTGGTGTTTTCTCTCTGTATCATATTAATTATGCTAATAAATAACATTCCTGGAATAAAGCCTTATGGTAAAGACTGGAACTTCCTGTCTGGGTAACCCTTTGGGAGAAATGGTCACGAGAATGGAGGAATGGAGCAGTATGGGCATTTCCTGTCTGGGTAACCCTTTAGGAGAAATGGCCATGAGAATGCGGCAATGGAGCAATATGGGGACTTCCTGTCTGGGTAACCCCCTGCTCCAATCCTCCATATTAATGCCCATGATTTTTGAATGAGATGTTCGACGAACACTGCTTAGTATGTTCGACGAATCCCTGCTTAGTAAATATTGTTTTACATAGAGTTTTACTGCCTCTGGGCCATCCTAGGTTCTCCTGCTACTTTGAAAAGAGAAGCACAACTCCTGGAACTGATGTTGGCTCAGTGGGAGAGCTAGACTAGAGTTAGCTAGACCTGAGTGACAGAGAGGTACTGGGGTGGTACTAAGGTGGTACTAGGGTGGTACTGGGGTGAGGTGGTACTAGGGTGGTACTGGGGTGAGGTGGTACTAGAGTGGTACTAGGGTGGTACTGGGGTGAGGTGGTACTAGAGTGGTACTAGGGTGGTACTAGGGTGATACTGGTGTGAGGTGGTACTATGGTGGTACTGGGGTGAGGTGGTACTAGAGTGGTACTAAGGTGGTACTAGGGTGATACTGGTGTGAGGTGGTACTAGGGTGGTACTGGGGTGAGGTGGTACTAGGGTGGTACTAAGGTGGTACTAGGGTGGTACTAGGGTGGTACTAAGGTGGTACTAGGGTGGTACTAGGGTGGTACTGGGAAGGTACTAGGGTGGTACTGGGGTGAGGTGGTACTAGGGTGGTACTGGGGTGGTACTAAAGTGGTACTAGGGTGGTATTATTGTGGGGTGGTACTGGGGTGAGGTGGTACTAGGGTGGTACTAAGGTGGTACTAGGGTGGTACTAGGGTGCGATGGGCCTGAGGGAGAGAGAGGTACTGGGGTTGTACTACAGTAAGGTTGATAAATTCCAGTAACATTTCCAAAATTCCCAGAAGTCCTGGTAGGAATATTCCTGAAATCAGGAGGGAATACGCAGGAAAACCGGTAATCCCACAACCAGAATTTCTGGAAAACCTGGGAATGGTGGGAAGACATTTGCTGGAATGTTGCTGCCCTAGTTGGTACTGGTGATATTCTCCCACACAGAAACATTTTACAGTATTCAAACATTTCCCAAAAGTGAAATACAAAAAACAAGAGAAAGAAACATGAGACAGGTATAAATGATTGTTATTATAATTGTTTAAGATATGAACACATCCCACTGCATGGGCTATATGAACCACACACTACCTCTCACAAGGTAAGACAAAAAATAACATTACCTCATCCACCCACTGGTAGGTATTGGTGCTGCACATCACCTCATCCACTCACTGGTAGGTATTGGTGCTGCACATCACCTCATCCACCCACTGGTAGGTATTGGTGCTGCACATCACCTCATCCACCCACTGGTAGGTATTGGTGATGCACATCACCTCATCCACCCACTGGTAGGTATTGGTGCTGCACATCACCTCATCCACCCACTGGTAGGTATTGGTGCTGCACATCACCTCATCCACCCACTGGTAGGTATTTGTACTGCACATCACCTCATCCACCCACTGGTAGGTATTGGTGCTGCACATCACCTCATCCACTCACTGGTAGGTATTGGTGCTGCACATTACCTCATCCACCCACTGGTAGGTATTGGTGCTGCACATCACCTCATCCACTCACTGGTAGGTATTGGTGCTGCACATCACCTCATCCACCCACTGGTAGGTATTGGTGCTGCACATCACCTCATCCACTCAGTGGTAGGTATTGGTGCTGCACATCACCTCATCCACTCACTGGTAGGTATTGGTGCTGGACATCACCTCATCCACTCACTGGTAGGTATTGGTGCTGGACATCACCTCATCCACTCACTGGTAGGTATTAGTGCTGCACATCACCTCATCCACTCACTGGTACAGTAGGTTAAGCTTTGTTTCTTGTCTTTTTAAATATCACAACAGTGCTTTCTTTGAATAAAGGTTTGGATAGTCCAATTTTCAAAGGTCTCTATCGTTGTTATTGCAATGTAGGGCAAACTAAGGACACTAAAAAAAGTAACATTTGGCTTCATTGACATGTACCCCATATAGACATTGTACTGAAACACAGCTGATTGGTTGAAACAATAGACGGTCGTCTATACCAGTGGTTCCCAAACTTTGGGGCTCCCCCCTCCGCAGGGTCGGCAGTGGCAGCACGAGGTCCGCCCCACTCAATTTTGTTTGAAATATATATATTTTTTAAAGGAAATCAGTCCAGCTTTAAAATTCCTCTTTAAAGTTGTAACAGTAGAATGCTCAAGGTGACATTTCTAAATTGGGTATTAAATCATCAGTGCCTCTTGTCATGTTAGTCAGTGTAAACATCAGAGAGATATTTATAACTAGTCAGGAATGTCCAGATGAATCGGCCCCATGTCAGTCTTTTTATTTAACTTTTTATTTAACCCATAAATATTGTTGTCGTTTTTGATATCACATGAATACACATTACACGTGACAGAATTTGTGTAGAATTGCAAGAAAATGAGCATTAAAACGGCAACATTATCCTTGCACCCCCATGACAAATTGTGTAGAATTGTAGGAATTCATCTTTAAACCTGCTAAATTCTGTCCACCAACAAGGGGGTCACCCAATGCTGGATGGGGGGGCTCCGAGTGAAAACGCTTGGGAACCCCTGATCTATGCCAACAACGGAACACAAGGACAATTTATTATTATTGCAAATCAAAGACGTGAAAGTCGATGCCAAACCATCGTTGACAACCCCTAAAACCCCCAAATAGGACAACGGAGGTATTTCAGATTAGACTCAGACACACACACGCGTACACAGGCACTCACTCATGCACGTAGAGGGACACGCGCAAGTGCGTTCACGCTCACACACACACACACACACACACACACACACACACACACACACACACACACACACACACACACACACACACACACACACACACACACACACACACACACACACACCCTGCCATCTTGCTATAGACAGATCTATAAATTCAAGCCCCGGCTCTGCATATACATACAATCTGACCGTAATGTAGAGATGAAGACACTGTACCAGATATGTGAGTTAGTTGATATGCTATCTCTTACTGTCCACACTGTTTAGTTCCATAGGACTCTGAATGGATCGGTTCTAACCGTTACTGTCCACACTGTTAGTTCCATAGGACTCTGAATGGATGGGTTCTAACCGTTACTGTCCACACTGTTAGTTCCATAGGACTCTGAATGGATGGGTTCTAACCGTTACTGTCCACACTGTTAGTTCCATAGGACTCTGAATGGATGGGTTCTAACCGTTACTGTCCACACTGTTAGTTCCATAGGACTCTGAATGGATGGGTTCTAACCGTTACTGTCCACACTGTTAGTTCCATAGGACTCTGAATGGATGGGTTCTAACCGTGACTGTCCACACTGTTAGTTCCATAGGACTCTGAACGGATGGGTTCTAACCGTTACTGTCCACACTGTTAGTTCCATAGGACTCTGAACGGATGGGTTCTAACCGTTACTGTCCACACTGTTAGTTCCATAGGACTCTGAATGGATGGGTTCTAAACTGCTACTGTCCACACTGTTAGTTCCATAGGACTCTGAATGGATGGGTTCTAACCGTTACTGTCCACACTGTTAGTTCCATAGGACTCTGAATGGATGGGTTCTAACCGTTACTGTCCACACTGTTAGTTCCATAGGACTCTGAATGGATGGGTTCTAACCGTTACTGTCCACACTGTTAGTTCCATAGGACTCTGAATGGATGGGTTCTAACCGTTACTGTCCACACTGTTAGTTCCATAGGACTCTGAATGGATGGGTTCTAACCGTTACTGTCCACACTGTTAGTTCCATAGGACTCTGAATGGATGGGTTCTAACCGTTACTGTCCACACTGTTAGTTCCATAGGACTCTGAATGGATGGGTTCTAACCGTTACTGTCCACACTGTTAGTTCCATAGGGCTCTGAATGGATGGGTTCTGTTTGCCTCCCACAGCAGGACTGCTGTTCTTGAATCAACTTTGTTAAGACTATAATGAATGGACTGGGGGACCTGATCCTAGATGAGTACTCCTACACTGGCACGCCTTATGAATACAGGACCCTGAATCTCAACAGTATGTCTTTAACCCAAAACTATAGGACAACATAATGCCATGGTAGGGACAGACAGATAATCACTGTGCAAGTACAACATAGTATTAATGAATATATGTTGTGCTTTTTATATATGAATAAATAAAAAAAATACAATTCGATATCACCGTCATCACGTCGTGATTTAACCTAGAAACCGGAAATTTCCCCTTCATATTTAAAACGTTATGTTAACTAGGTGTTACAGTTTGTCAGCAGTATGCAGCCCAGCGGAGCAGCCATGACGGGTGTCATACGCCTCTAGGACTCATAAATGTGGTATTCTGAAGGACGATGCCTATACTTAGATCTACCAACCCGTTTAAAACCAACAAGCCCTTCAACGTCAGATTGATTGAAACAATCATGACAATACTATTAGGTACATTTTCCCTTGATACATGACGAAAAGGACCAATAACTACCTCGACCCCAGCCAACGCTTCGCTTTCAGACCCCTACCCCCACCACCCAATGTCCGTGCACTTAAAGTAACTTACCAAAGTGAAAACGGTGTCCGTAAGAAATAAGCGCAAAATATTGCTTCATGGCATTTTGTGAAAATCATATAAAAATATTTTCTCTATTACACTTTTAAAGCCTTGGCTTGTAAATTCCCCGTCATCACATTCTCTATACACAAAAACACACAAACAGCTTTTAGTTTTTCTTTTTTTTTACAATATACTAATCTTATTTTTGTTCCTCGTTTTTTTGCTATGTACTGTACATTGGTATCTAATGTGCAAATTAATAATTTAAGTTGTGTAAAACTCTCAAATGAATACAAAATAATATATATATATTTTTTTTGTACATTTAAATGGTGAGAGTCCATGAACCAGTCACATAAAAAGGAGTGTTTTGAAGAGCGTTCTCTCTACACATTACATAACATCTTCGGCCAGGAGATATCATGTTCATTTGTGTTGTAATGAACGTTAAGACATTAACGGTAGCAACAGCACACAGCGCCTGTAAAATAACAAGCAAGACGATCACCTGCTGATGAAAAAAAAATTCAGTTGATCTATCGCCTGTAGAACGTAGATGAAAACATGAAACTAAAACATGTTCGAAGCAGACCAATCAAAGTAGCATTGAAACAGTCTCCCTGCCACTCACTTATGATACATTAAAAACCAATTCGATTTTTTGTTGTTGTTTCGTTTTAACCCTGTAAATCAATGTGAGTGTACGCTGTAAACTTAACTTACAAAGGTGCATTTTCACCACACCAAACGGTTATTTTCCTTAGTGTGTGTTTTGTTGTTGTATTTGACTGAATATCCTTCCTATGTGGTCTACTGTCTTTCAGTCTTTGCACCCTAGACGATGTGAACCTCTCTGCTGAAGCCAACATGACTACATAGACAACAGAAAGGGTTCTCAGTTGAGTTGCCAAATAGGACAATTATTTGATCAAAAGAATAAAACGTTGACGTTTACTAACGTATTGCTTTTGAGAAGTTTTTTTTTTTTTTGTGTTTTTTGAACGTTTGTTGAAGGTTTTAACATCAAAGCAGCCTAGTGGTGCAGTTTTAGTTTGAAGTTAGGTTTTACGTTTTGAACCACTGCACAACAAAAAATGCAATTGCTATTTTATGTGTACTGTATGTGCCTAAAATTATATCTTAGTTTGCTATTCAAGTTGTGGGCAAAAAACACATTTCTCCATAAACTAACCAAAAGTTGAAGTTGAACCAAATTATTTAAAAAAAAAAATCCTGCTGGCCAAAGATGTTAAGTAGACAGAGATCTACCCTGCTTGTCATCAAGTAGTTGCGTCCTTTACAGTAGCCGCCCGTACTGTACACTGAGACAGAAGAAGGAATGACAGGAATGAAACGTTTTAAACAGAGCAGGTCGATCACCTGGCTCTGAGCACGTCTGTCTGTCTGTCTTGATGTCCCAACGTCCACATACAGTCCAGGGAGCAGACCTGTTCTACCTCCTTCTCTACGGACACTGTTCTGTTTGTCTTCTGTTGCGTTGCGTTTGTCAGCAGCCAGGGTTTGCAGTACCTGTAGTGTGATAGACAGTACACCAGGCTAGAGTAGCGGCGCCTACGGCTGGCGCGGCGCCAGCGGCTGTCCAGGCCTACTGAGGGCCTTGGCCTCCCTCTCCCTGCGTTTCAGATCCTCCTTGAAGCAGTAGGAACAGTAGTTATCTGTCTCCGGTCGCCCGTAGAAGGAGCACTTCTCCCTCTTGCACCTCTTCTGCTGCAGGCAGTACACCAGGCACCCCCCCGAGCTACCGATCTGACCTTTGCCCTTGTCGGACCCTGACCCCGTCCTGGTGACGTTACTGCTCCCCCGGGTCTGAGGCGAGTCGGCGTCGGCGAACTCCAGACAGTCCTGTATGTGGCTAGCGTTGAAGCCGTTGGTGTAGGTGTGAGACTTGTGCTCCCCAGGCATGGTGTAGGGCTCCGTGGTGCCTGGGACCCCCGGGTGGGTGTGGTTGACCCCGGTGCCCAAACGGACCCCAGACAGGCGGGCTGGAGAGTAGCTCTGGGAGGACAGGGAACGGTTCTGCTGGGGGTAAGTGGCACAGGTCTTCAGCGTGCCCACCAGAGGAGGCTTGTAGCTGGGCTGGGGGTCGTCCGGCTGGAAGCTGGGAGCCTGGAGGACCTGGAGGTTGATGTCTCTCAGGTGGATGATACTGGACCTCTGGATGGGAGGGGTATGGCTGTAGTGGGCTGACACTGGGACTGTAGTTGGGACGGGGCCGGGGACAGGGGGGACGGACCCGGGTCTCCTGGTAGCACCGCTGCTGGGGGAGGAGTGGGGCGAGGGGCTGTGGCGGCCCTGCATCTTCAGGGCGATCTGTGGGGGGATGTGAGGGGTATGGCTTTGGTGATGTCTGGCTGGAGAAGAGATGAAGTCCTGGGGAAGAGGAGTAGGAGGAGGAGGGCAGGAGGGAGGTGGAGGAGGGGTGCAGGTGTCTCTCTCCCTTTCTCTCTCCCTCTCCCTTTCTTTCTCCCTCTCCCTTTCTCTCTCCCTTTCTCTCTCCCTCTCTCTCTCCCTTTCCCTCTCTCTCTCCCTCTCCTTTTCTCTCTCTCTTTCCTTCTCCCTCTCTCTCTCCCGGTGAGGGGCGCTCTCTTGCTCTGGTTTCTTCAGGGAGTAGGAGGGCCCGTTAGTCGTAGTAGTCGTGCTTGTAGAGTTGGTTGCCGGTTTCTTCTCTCCTTCCTTCCTCCTAGTCTCCTGCTCGGCAGAGAAGCGCTCCTGAGCGGAGGTCAGGTAGAAGGAGATCATCTCCTCGTGGAACTGGTGGCGGTGGGAGGTGAGGAGAAGACCAGCAAAGATAAACTTCCTCTCGCCCTGCATGGCGGCTCTCAGTATGTTGAGGCTCAGCTTGACGTCTGTGCTGTACTTCCAGTGCTCCGACAGGGCCTTATCCCCCACCAGCCTGGCCAGGAGACCCCCCCTGTCCCTGTCCCGTTCCCCGGGAGGAGAGGGCACGCCTGGGGGACGCTCGGTGGGAGACGGGCTGGTGGTCTTGTCCGAGGAGAACGACGTACTCGCAGACTGGCCCTCCTTCTCTCCTCCTCCTCCATCCTTCCGGGCTTTCCCCTCCTTTTTCTCCTTCTTCTTCTCTACGTTATTCTCTGTCCCTCCTCCGTTGCCCCCCACTCCTCCGTTGTTCCGGCCGTTGCCTCCGGAGTTGGAGCGGTTGATCTTTCCGTGGACCAGCCCTCCCAGACCTCCCATGTTCTTCTTCAGCTTGATGCCCAGGGTCTTGCTGAAGCTGCCTAGCTTGTTGGCCACAGAGTCCGTCCTGGTCTTGTCCTTGTCTTTACGCTGTTGCTGCCTCTCCGTCTTCTCCTTGGGATCCTTGTCCTTGTCCTTCGCGGAGACCTTGCCGTTGTTGACGTTGGAGTTGCTGCAGACGGAGTCGCGGTCGGAGTCCATGGAGTCGGCTAGAGACTGGACGTCGTCGCCCCCCCGTGGGACGCCGTGGGAGACTCCGGCTGGGCCAGGGGAGCCTGGAGAGAGGGAGGGAGGGAGGGAGGGTGGGGTGAGAAGGGATGGAGAGGAAGCGCAATCAGTAAACGACGTTGATCTGTCTAATCTAGTTCATTTCAAGACTTTGACAGCATCATGTATTCTGCTCTATTCCCCCCTGTATATAGACAGTAAGGCGCTGGGGAGCTGGCAGTACAACACGGATGCAGAACAACCTATCAAATTCATTTATTTACAGGCATTAGCCAATCACTGTGGAAGAGAAAGAGGAGAGGTACCCTGGTCTCAGATGGTATCCTGATCCATGTTACGTTCATGTAGTTGTGCAGCAGGTTCAGTTTGGCTTCCAGAGACAGGATTAAACTGAGATGGGGGAGAAAGGTTACGAAGATTAGATATCAACAGTAAATCTGGATTATAAATGTTGTGCTTTTGAAGAAATATATTTTTTAGCCATGAATTAAGATCGAACACTACAGCTTGTAGTGATACATGCTAGAGTCGTAGAGATAATAAACTACGGCTAGTTCATCTCTAATAAAATAAGGTCCCTTTTTGTTGAGTGTCGTGAACAATGTTTAGTTTAGTACACGAATCCCAACATTCATTCTTGTATTCAAGAAGTACGATATGTTTCAACGTTCCCTGCAGCACAGTTAGCTGACTTGATTGACCAGGGCCCTATAATGTCCTGATTGACCAGGGCCCTAAACTTCCTGTTTTGTCTGATTGACCAGGGCCCTATAACTTCCTGTTTTGTCTGATTGACCAGGGCCTAAAACTTTATATTTTGTCTTGCAGTGGAATACACTGGAAGCTTACTTGACAAAGGAAATGGACAGAGTTATTTATATATTGGCAAATGAGCCGCTGCCAGAGAACCCAGGACCTTAAAAGACCTCAGTCACAACCGAGGCAAGGCTACATTGCATCATTGTAGTGCCTTTAACTCCACTAGAAACTTATCTTCAAAATCTTAAGACTGCCTTTAAGATAGAAAAGTAAATACCAAAAAAGACAGAGTCTGTAACTTCACAATCACCTTCAGAGGGTCTAACTTCACAATCACCTTCAGAGGATCTAACTTCACAATCACCTTCAGAGGGTCTAACTTCACAATCACCTTCAGATCGTCTAACTTCACAATCACCTTCAGAGGGTCTAACTTCACAATCACCTTCAGAGGATCTAACTTCACAATCACCTTCAGAGGGTCTAACTTCACAATCACCTTCAGAGGATCTAACTTCACAATCACCTTCAGAGGGTCTAACTTCACAATCACCTTCAGAGGATCTAACTTCACAATCACCTTCAGAGGATCTAACTTCACAATCACCTTCAGAGGATCTAACTTCACAATCACCTTCAGAGGGTCTAACTTCACAATCACCTTCAGAGGATCTAACTTCACAATCACCTTCAGAGGGTCTAACTTCACAATCACCTTCAGAGGATCTAACTTCACAATCACCTTCAGAGGGTCTAACTTCACAATCACCTTCAGAGGATCTAACTTCACAATCACCTTCAGAGGATCTAACTTCACAATCACCTTCAGATCGTCTAACTTCACAATCACCTTCAGAGGGTCTAACTTCACAATCACCTTCAGATCGTCTAACTTCACAATCACCTTCAGAGGGTCTAACTTCACAATCACCTTCAGAGGATCTAACTTCACAATCACCTTCAGAGGGTCTAACTTCACAATCACCTTCAGAGGATCTAACTTCACAATCACCTTCAGAGGATCTAACTTCACAATCACCTTCAGAGGATCTAACTTCACAATCACCTTCAGAGGGTCTAACTTCACAATCACCTTCAGAGGATCTAACTTCACAATCACCTTCAGAGGATCTAACTTCACAATCACCTTCAGATCGTCTAACTTCACAATCACCTTCAGATCTAACTTCACAATCACCTTCAGATCGTCTAACTTCACAATCACCTTCAGATCGTCTAACTTCACAATCACCTTCAGAGGGTCTAACTTCACAATCACCTTCAGATCGTCTAACTTCACAATCACCTTCAGAGGATCTAACTTCACAATCACCTTCAGAGGATCTAACTTCACAATCACCTTCAGAGGGTCTAACTTCACAATCACCTTCAGAGGATCTAACTTCACAATCACCTTCAGAGGGTCTAACTTCACAATCACCTTCAGAGGGTCTAACTTCACAATCACCTTCAGAGGATCTAACTTCACAATCACCTTCAGAGGATCTAACTTCACAATCACCTTCAGATCGTCTAACTTCACAATCACCTTCAGATCGTCTAACTTCACAATCACCTTCAGAGGGTCTAACTTCACAATCACCTTCAGAGGATCTAACTTCACAATCACCTTCAATCTTAGACTTTGTGTGACTTCACATATGTACACAATTACTGGGGAGTTTTCTTTTCTAAGAAACCCAAATTCCCAGTGGGAAATCATTCAATGTGAGTCTCACAAATTAGTGGTTTTTAAACTCGCCAAATCACACAAGTCTCAGAAATTATCTCATCAACTTAGCATCCTGTCTCTTTCTCTCATTCTAACAGACAGACAGACAGACAGACAGACATTGCTCCATGACAGACAGACAGACAGACATTGCTCCATGACAGACAGACAGACAGGCATTGCTGCATGACAGACAGACACTGCTCCATTACAGACAGACAGACAGACAGACTGCTTCATGACAGACAGACAGACACTGCTCCATGACAGACAGACAGACAGACAGGCATTGCTGCATGACAGACAGACACTGCTCCATTACAGACAGACAGACAGACACTGCTCCATGACAGACAGACAGACACTGCTCCATGACAGACAGACAGACAGACAGACATTGCTCCATGACAGACATACACTGCTCCATGACAGACAGACAGACATTGCTCCACGACATACAGACAGACAGACATACATTGCTCCATGACAGACAGACAGACACTGCTTCATAACAGACAGACAGACAGACACCGCTCCATGACAGACAGACAGTGCTCCATGACAGACAGACACTGCACCATGACAGACAGACAGACAAACAGACAGACAGTGCTCCATGACAGACAGACAAACAGTGCTCCATGACAGACAGACACAGCTCCATGACAGACAGACAGTGCTCCATGACAGACAGACACTGCACCATGACAGACAAACAGACGGACAGTGTTCCATGACAGACAGACAGTGCTCCATGACAGACAGACAGTGCTCCATGACAGACAGACACTGCACCATGACAGACAGACACTGCACCTCTCTGATTCAGAGGGGTTGGGTTAAATGCAGACGACACATTTCGGTTGAAGGCATTCGGTTGTACAACTGACTAATAATGGTGACTTTGAGAGGTTAGTATGTTTGGGCGGCAGGTAGCCTAGTGGTTAGAGCGTTGGACTTGTAACCGGAGGGTTGCAAGTTTGAATCCCCGAGCTGACAAGGAAAAAAATCTGTCGTTCTGCCCCTGAACAAGGCAGTTAACCCACTGTTCCCCGGGCGCCGAAGACGTGGATGTCGATTAAGGCAGCCCCCCGCACCTCTCTGATTCAGAGGGGTTGGGTTAAATGCGGAAGACACATTTCGGTTGAAGGCATTCGGTTGTACAACTGACAAATAATGGTGACTGACTGACAGACAAACAGACAGACAGACAGTGCTCCATGACAGACAGACAAACAGTGCTCCATGACAGACAGACACAGCTCCATGACAGACAGACACTGCACCATGACAGACAAACAGATGGACAGTGTTCCATGACAGACAGACAGTGCTCCATGACAGACAGACACTGCACCATGACAGACAAACAGACGGACAGTGTTCCATGACAGACAGACAGTGCTCCATGAGGTTATGGCATTCATATCAGAGTTGAGCTCCTCTGTGTAAAGCAGAGTTATAGAAGATAATGACTATGATTAGAGGGGGATCTCCTCTCCTATTTTCTGTCTTTCCTCTTCTCATTTCTCCTCTGTATTTACTGTCCTCCCACAGAGAGGAAGCACGGCTTTAACTGTCCCCTCCACCAATACAGTCCTCCCACAGAGAGGAAGCATGGCTTTAACTGTCCCCTCCACCAATACAGTCCTCCCACAGAGAGGAAGCATGGCTTTAACTGTCCCCTCCACCAATACAGTCCTCCCACAGAGAGGAAGCACGGCTTTAACTGTCCCCTCCACCGCTACTGTCCTCCCACAGAGAGGAAGCACGGCTTTAACTGTCCCCTCCACCAATACTGTCCTCCCACAGAGAGGAAGCACGGCTTTAACTGTCCCCTCCACCAATACTGTCCTCCCACAGTGAGGAAGCATGGCTTTAACTGTCCCCTCCACCAATACAGTCCTCCCACAGAGAGGAAGCACGGCTTTAACTGTCCCCTCCACCAATACTGTCCTCCCACAGAGAGGAAGCATGGCTTTAACTGTCCCCTCCACCAATACAGTCCTCCCACAGAGAGGAAGCATGGCTTTAACTGTCCCCTCCACCAATACAGTCCTCCCACAGAGAGGAAGCACGGCTTTAACTGTCCCCTCCACCAATACAGTCCTCCCACAGAGAGGAAGCACGGCTTTAACTGTCCCCTCCACCAATACAGTCCTCCCACAGAGAGGAAGCACGGCTTTAACTGTCCCCTCCACCAATACAGTCCTCCCACAGAGAGGAAGCACGGCTTTAACTGTCCCCTCCACCAATACTGTCCTCCCACAGAGAGGAAGCACGGCTTTAACTGTCCCTCCACCAATACTGTCCTCCCACAGAGAGGAAGCACGGCTTTAACTGTCCCCTCCACCAATACTGTCCTCCCACAGTGAGGAAGCATGGCTTTAACTGTCCCCTCCACCAATACAGTCCTCCCACAGAGAGGAAGCACGGCTTTAACTGTCCCCTCCACCAATACTGTCCTCCCACAGAGAGGAAGCATGGCTTTAACTGTCCCCTCCACCAATACTGTCCTCCCACAGAGAGGAAGCACGGCTTTAACTGTCCCCTCCACCAATACTGTCCTCCCACAGAGAGGAAGCATGGCTTTAACTGTCCCCTCCACCAATACTGTCCTCCCACAGAGAGGAAGCACGGCTTTAACTGTCCCCTCCACCAATACTGTCCTCCCACAGAGAGGAAGCACGGCTTTAACTGTCCCCTCCACCAATACTGTCCTCCCACAGAGAGGAAGCACGGCTTTAACTGTCCCTCCACCAATACAGTCCTCCCACAGAGAGGAAGCACGGCTTTAACTGTCCCTCCACCAATACAGTCCTCCCACAGAGAGGAAGCACGGCTTTAACTGTCCCCTCCACCAATACAGTCCTCCCACAGAGAGGAAGCACGGCTTTAACTGTCCCCTCCACCAATACAGTCCTCCCACAGAGAGGAAGCATGGCTTTAACTGTCCCCTCCACCAATACAGTCCTCCCACAGAGAGGAAGCACGGCTTTAACTGTCCCCTCCACCAATACTGTCCTCCCACAGAGAGGAAGCACGGCTTTAACTGTCCCCTCCACCAATACTGTCCTCCCACAGAGAGGAAGCATGGCTTTAACTGTCCCCTCCACCACTACTGTCCTCCCACAGAGAGGAAGCATGGCTTTAACTGTCCCCTCCACCACTACTGTCCTCCCACAGAGAGGAAGCATGGCTTTAACTGTCCCCTCCACCAATACTGTCCTCCCACAGAGAGGAAGCACGGCTTTAACTGTCCCCTCCACCAATACAGTCCTCCCACAGAGAGGAAGCAACGATTGAACTCCCCCCCTCAACCCCTCCACCCTTATTACCCCCACCACCACCACCTGATTGTCGTTGGTTGTAACTAACTCACTTGGCTAGCTTGATGTTGTCGTTATCGTCCCGGCCCCACTCCCAGTCCTTCCCAGGGTCCGTAGCGAAGTGGAGAGATAGCAGCTTGTGTTCTGAGTCGGTCAGCGGGATCACAGCTGGAAAACACAGATCACACATCATTATGGTCAGATCAGATAAGCAGGGGTACAAACACACAGCCAGGTAACCGCACAGCCAGGTAACCGCACAGCCAGGTAACCGCACAGTCAGGTAACCACACAGCCAGGTAACCACAAAGTCAGGTAACCGCACAGCCAGGTAACCGCACAGCCAGGTAACCGCACAGCCAGGTAACCGCACAGTCAGGTAACCGCACAGCCAGGTAACCGCACAGCCAGGTAACCGCACAGCCAGGTAACCGCACAGTCAGGTAACCGCACAGCCAGGTAACCGCACAGACAGGTAACCACACAGCCAGGTAGGATAAGCAGAGCCTCTATTGACCAGGAGGGCAATTCGGGTTTGGAAGTTCCCACAGACCCATTAATCCCAGTAAACCCTGGGTAATAAAGACATGGTTTGATGAGCTCTGTTGCCCCCTGCCTAAAACAATGTAGCCTTCTATTGGTATCAACTTCCACCGGACACTTTTCTCTCCTTCAGCCAACGTGTCAAATAAGGGATGTCTCTGAGAAGCACCGATGCTGACATTACAGGGAGCGTGTTGTGTGGGCGGATGTTCACACACCATAATAACACTGTCTAGAGAGAGAGATAGATGAGTCTCCGTCACCAGGGTCTGCTGGCTTTCTGTCTTTATTAGGTGGGTAGATCAGCTGTAATAGTGCAGATAGATTGGAGCTTCCATCAATGTAATTGTCTGCATCACTTCCAATACCCCATATATTCTTTTGCAAATATATATATATATATATATACACATTTATATATATATATATACATACACATATAAATACATACATATACACATGCATACATACATATAAATACACATAAATACATATTTTTGTATATATATATGTCCTTTATTCCCCTCCAACCCTACCACTCCTCCCCTAATTGGAGTAAACTAGTGAACCACAACTCTTAGGCCTGTATTTCCAGCGTATACATACTATATACATACTATATACATACTATATACTATATACATACTATATACATACTATATACTATATACATACTATATACTATATACATAATATATACATACAATATACTATATACATACTATATACATACTATATACATACTATATACATACTATATACATACTATATACTATATACATACTATATACTATATACATACTATATATATACTATATACCATATACATACTATATACATACTATATACATACCATATACATACTATATACATACTATATACATACTACATACATACTATATACATACTATATACATACTATATACATACTATATACCATATACATACTATATACATACTATATACATACTATATACATACTATGTACTATATACATACTATATATATTTTATGGACACTGTATCTTTTACAGTAGTTCTATTTTGTTTGTTGATAATTCTGTCCTCCTTCTACCCTCAACCTCTCCCATCTATTTCTGATGTCCATCCAGGTTTGATGTCTATTTGCCATATCTTTCAAACTGTGCTCGTTCACTAAAAGGTTCTGAACCCATATATACGTTTCACGGGCCACAGTATGTGTTACGTGAGTTATTAGTTGTTATTATTCCCAACCTTCAGCTCCATTCAACCCCTCTCATCTATCTCTTAACACCATCCATAGTGGGATTTCTATTCGCCGTATATTTTTCAACTGTGCTGTGATGTTTCACAAAAATTCTGAACCTTTCTATTCTCCTGGTTTCTACAGATTGTAAATTGAAAATATATATATTTTTGTTGTTGTTGCTAAAAGTATCATTATACTAGTGATGGATTTGACTATGACTTTTCAGATCACCCAGTGGTGCCTTCTGAAGGGTTAGCTCCAGGTAAATACTGCAATCCCTCAGCCATTCCTGGACCTGTGACCAAAAACCAGCTACATATGGACAGTACCAAAACAAAAAACATCTAATGATTCAGACTCTTTGCAGCAAAATCCGCAGAGCTGAGAAGGTTGTACCCCCCTGTATATAAATAACATTCTATTGGTAGCAAGAATTTTGTATTATAATTTAAATGTTAAAAAAAAATCTACGTTTTGGATCCGGCGCCGTTTTACGTATCAGTTCATAAAACCATGTGCCGTGGAATCGGTACGTCAAAAAAATCTCTTGCCCAACTATTTTGCTATCTATATGGCACGGCTGTCAAATTCTTTGGTCCTTCAATCAAACTGGTCTACTTTTTTTATTTATCACAATTTTCTTTCAAAAAAGGTTGTTGAGAACAGAGGACAGACTGTACTGTTAAAGTGTCTGTCAGACAGTCCGCTAGCTTCTGACGTTCAGGGCTTTGCCAAAAAAGAGTTTAGCTGTAACTCTCAGAATGTAGAGAGGAATGCTGCATCCTGTGTGTGTGGGAGTGTTTACGTAAGTAGTGTGTGCGTGTCTCTGATAAAGTACAGCTGTGTGGTGCTGTGGTCTTGAGGGTTTCTCCCACAGGTCTTCAGTGAGACTGT
>CM059819.1:4382027-4552027 GCA_030435695.1 Brachymystax lenok tsinlingensis | reverse complement strand
ACAATGTGCTGTCAGATATAATACATCTCTCTGTATTGAGACAATGTACTGTCAGATATAATACATCTCTCTGTATCGAGACAATGTACTGTCAGATATAATACATCTCTCTGTATTGAGACAATGTACTGTACTGTCAGATATAATACATCTCTCTGTATTGAGACAACATACTGTCAGATATAATACATCTCTCTGTATTGAGACAATGTGCTGTCAGATATAATACATCTCTCTGTATTGAGACAACGTACTGTCAGATATAATACATCTCTCTGTATTGAGACAATGTACTGTACTGTCAGATATAATACATCTCTCTGTATTGAGACAATGTACTGTACTGTCAGATATAATACATCTCTCTGTATTGAGACAATGTACTGTACTGTCAGATATAATACATCTCTCTGTATTGAGACAATGTACTGTCAGATAAAATACATCTCTCTGTATTGAGACAATGTGCTGTCAGATATAATACATCTCTCTGTATTGAGACAATGTACTGTACTGTCAGATATAATACATCTCTCTGTATTGAGACAACGTACTGTCAGATATAATACATCTCTCTGTATTGAGATAATGTACTGTACTGTCAGATATAATACATCTCTCTGTATTGAGACAATGTACTGTCAGATAAAATACATCTCTCTGTATTGAGACAATGTGCTGTCAGATATAATACATCTCTCTGTATTGAGACAATGTGCTGTCAGATATAATACATCTCTCTGTATTGAGACAATGTACTGTCAGATATAATACATCTCTCTGTATTGAGACAATGTACTGTCAGATATAATACATCTCTCTGTATTGAGACAATGTACTGTACTGTCAGATATAATACATCTCTCTGTATTGAGACAACATACTGTCAGATATAATACATCTCTCTGTATTGAGACAATGTGCTGTCAGATATAATACATCTCTCTGTATTGAGACAACGTACTGTCAGATATAATACATCTCTCTGTATTGAGACAATGTACTGTACTGTCAGATATAATACATCTCTCTGTATTGAGACAATGTACTGTACTGTCAGATATAATACATCTCTCTGTATTGAGACAATGTACTGTCAGACATAATACATCTCTCTGTATTGAGACAATGTGCTGTCAGATATAATACATCTCTCTGTATTGAGACAATGTACTGTCAGATAAAATACATCTCTCTGTATTGAGACAATGTACTGTCAGATATAATACATCTCTCTGTATTGAGACAATGTACTGTCAGATAAAATACATCTCTCTGTATTGAGACAATGTGCTGTCAGATATAATACATCTCTCTGTATTGAGACAATGTACTGTACTGTCAGATATAATACATCTCTCTGTATTGAGACAACGTACTGTCAGATATAATACATCTCTCTGTATTGAGACAATGTACTGTACTGTCAGATATAATACATCTCTCTGTATTGAGACAATGTACTGTACTGTCAGATATAATACATCTCTCTGTATTGAGACAATGTACTGTCAGACATAATACATCTCTCTGTATTGAGACAATGTGCTGTCAGATATAATACATCTCTCTGTATTGAGACAATGTACTGTCAGATAAAATACATCTCTCTGTATTGAGACAATGTACTGTCAGATATAATACATCTCTCTGTATTGAGACAATGTACTGTCAGATAAAATACATCTCTCTGTATTGAGACAATGTGCTGTCAGATATAATACATCTCTCTGTATTGAGACAATGTACTGTACTGTCAGATATAATACATCTCTCTGTATTGAGACAACGTACTGTCAGATATAATACATCTCTCTGTATTGAGATAATGTACTGTACTGTCAGATATAATACATCTCTCTGTATTGAGACAATGTGCTGTCAGATATAATACATCTCTCTGTATTGAGACAATGTACTGTACTGTCAGATATAATACATCTCTCTGTATTGAGACAACGTGCTGTCAGATATAATACATCTCTCTGTATTGAGATAATGTACTGTACTGTCAGATATAATACATCTCTCTGTATTGAGACAATGTACTGTACTGTCAGATATAATACATCTCTCTGTATTGAGACAATGTACTGTCAGATATAATACATCTCTCTGTATTGAGACAATGTACTGTCAGATATAATACATCTCTCTGTATTGAGACAATGTACTGTCAGATATAATACATCTCTCTGTATTGAGACAATGTACTGTCAGATATAATACATCTCTCTGTATTGAGACAATGTACTGTCAGATAAAATACATCTGTCTGTATTGAGACAACGTACTGTCAGATATAATACATATCTCTGTATTGAGACAACGTACTGTCAGATATAATACATCTCTCTGTATTGAGACAATGTACTGTACTGTCAGATATAATACATCTCTCTGTATTGAGACAATGTGCTGTCAGATATAATACATCTCTCTGTATTGAGACAATGTGCTGTCAGATATAATTATGGTTGCAACGGGAGGGTATATTACTGGAAACCTTCCAAATGGACCAGTAAACTACCAGAACTTTGGTTTCCTTCAAGGATTTCATGAAGACTAAATAAACCTCTAGGTAATGAAGACTAAATATATCCCTGAGTAATGAAGACTAAATATTCCCCTGAGTAATGAAGACTAAATATACCCCTGAGTAATGAAGACTAAATATTCCCCTGAGTAATGAAGACTAAATATTACCCTGAGTAATGAAGACTAAATATACATCTGAGTAATGAAGACTAAATATTCCCCTGAGTAATGAAGACTAAATATACCCCTGAGTAATGAAGACTAAATATACCCCTGAGTAATGAAGACTAAATATACCCCTGAGTAATGAAGACTATATATTCCCCTGAGTAATGAAGACTAAATAATCCCATGAGTAATGAAGACTAAATCAACCCCCGGGTAATGAAGACTAAATAATCCCCTGAGTAATGAAGACTAAATATTACCCTGAGTAATGAAGACTAAATATACATCTGAGTAATGAAGACTAAATATTCCCCTGAGTAATGAAGACTAAATATACCCCTGAGTAATGAAGACTAAATATACCCCTGAGTAATGAAGACTAAATATACCCCTGAGTAATGAAGACTATATATTCCCCTGAGTAATGAAGACTAAATAATCCCCTGAGTAATGAAGACTAAATCAACCCCCGGGTAATGAAGACTAAATAATCCCCTGAGTAATGAAGACTAAATCAACCCCCGGGTAATGAAGACTAAATATTCCCCTGAGTAATGAAGACTAAATATACCCGAGTAATGAAGACTAAATATTCCCCTGAGTAATGAAGACTAAATATACCCCTGAGTAATGAAGACTAAATAGTCCCCTGGGTAATGAAGACTAAATCAACCCCCGGGTAATGAAGACTAAATATACCCCTGAGTAATGAAGACTAAATAGTCCCCTGGGTAATGAAGACTAAATCAACCCCCGGGTAATGAAGACTAAATATACCTCCGGGTAATGAAAACTAAATATACCCCTGGGTAATGAAGACTAAATCAACCCCTGGGTAATGAAGACTAAATTAAGCGTTTGATCCGTCAAAAACCTACATGTAGTGTACTGATGGAAGCCATAATGACTGAAATGTCAATACCTTTATACTGTAAAACAAATCAGTCAAGGAAATAAAGATATATGTAGTTTTGAAATGAGTTGTGAAAAGAGCCACAAATAGCCTTGCCACTGTCTTCTATAATGGAGAAATGTGTACCTTAAAAACTCACCTGTATACTGTACTATCAAAATGGCTGATTACCACATGTCACACAAGGTTCCCCCTTAAATGAGTGTCAACAACACATGTCTCCTCAAGTCAACCCTCCTGTCTTCCTCTCTAGTCTGGAGTGATATACTGTACACCCGTCTGAACAAGTCCTAACAACCCTCTGACAGAGTTACGGCCTGACCTCACCTCTCAGGTCAACCAGTCACGCAGGCAGCCAGCCGGGCACGCAAACGCAGGCAGGCAGGCACACCTGGATTCAAATATTGTTCGTAATCATTTCAAACACTGTATTTGTGCTTGATTGAGCGTGCCTGTTGCAGTAAAACCCATGTAATGGTCGCAAAAGGGCGAGATCCACCCATCGGCACTCTGAGCAAACGCTTCAAAGTATGTGAAAGATTTTGAATAGTATTTGAACCCAGGTCCAAAACAGGCTGTGTTCCTGGCTGTGTGCACCTGTTTACCATGTCAATAACAACCTGCCTGCAATGTGACTCAGATAGTTACAACATCTCATACCCTACCTCTCTCTCTGTCTTCTCTCTCTCTCTCTCTCTCTCTCTCTCTCTCTCTCTCTCTCTCTCTCTCTCTCTCTCTCTCTCTCCCTCTCTCTCTCTCTGTCTCTCTCTCTCTCTCTCTCTCTCTCTCTCTCTCTCTCTCTCTCTCTCTCTGTCTCTCTCTCTCTCTCTCTCTGTCTCCTCTCTGTCTGTCTCTCTCCCTCTCCCTGTCTGTCTCTCTCCCTCTCCCTGTCTCTATCTATCTCTCCCCTCTCATACCCCTCTATCCCATAAAACCCTCCATGAAAGGTGAGGGTTAAACTAGACCACTTAGAGGAAGTGAGAGTGTGTGCACATGCACATGCACACCTGTTGCTCTCTATGCATATCAGTGTAAAGGCGTGGTTCACACAGGGTTCACAGCTGGTACGGATGGTATCAGTATGATCAGTATTAGGCCCACAACACGCTACAGCAGCTGTTACCTGTACAGAGCACGTAGAGGACCAAACTGACCTCTATTCCCTCTATAGAGCTCTACTTTCAACATGAGCCCTCTATAGAGCACTACTTTCAACATGAGCCCTCTATAGAGCTCTACTTTCAACATGAGCCCTCTATAGTGCACTACTTTCAACATGAGCCCTCTATAGAGCTCTACTTTCAACATGAGCCCTCTATAGTGCACTACTTTCAACATGAGCCCTCTATAGTGGTCTACTTTCAACATGAGCCCTCTATAGTGCACTACTTTCAACATGAGCCCTCTATAGTGGTCTACTTTCAACATGAGCCCTCTATAGTGCACTACTTTCAACATGAGCCCTCTATAGTGCTCTACTTTCAACATGAGCCCTCTATAGTGGTCTACTTTCAACATGAGCCCTCTATAGTGGTCTACTTTCAACATGAGCCCTCTATAGTGGTCTACTTTCAACATGAGCCCACTATAGAGCACTACTTTCAACATGAGCCCTCTATAGTGCACTACTTTCAACATGAGCCCTCTATAGTGGTCTACTTTCAACATGAGCCCTCTATAGTGGTCTACTTTCAACATGAGCCCTCTATAGTGCACTACTTTCAACATGAGCCCTCTATAGTGCACTACTATCAACATGAGCCCTCTATAGTGGTCTACTTTCAACATGAGCCCTCTATAGTGGTCTACTTTCAACATGAGCCCTCTATAGTGGTCTACTTTCAACATGAGCCCTCTATAGTGCACTACTTTCAACATGAGCCCTCTATAGTGCTCTACTTTCAACATGAGCCCTCTATAGTGGTCTACTTTCAACATGAGCCCTCTATAGTGGTCTACTTTCAACATGAGCCCTCTATAGTGGTCTACTTTCAACATGAGCCCACTATAGAGCACTACTTTCAACATGAGCCCTCTATAGTGCACTACTTTCAACATGAGCCCTCTATAGTGGTCTACTTTCAACATGAGCCCTCTATAGTGGTCTACTTTCAACATGAGCCCTCTATAGTGCACTACTTTCAACATGAGCCCTCTATAGTGCACTACTATCAACATGAGCCCTCTATAGTGGTCTACTTTCAACATGAGCCCTCTATAGTGGTCTACTTTCAACATGAGCCCTCTATAGTGGTCTACTTTCAACATGAGCCCTCTATAGTGCACTACTTTCAACATGAGCCCTCTATAGTGGTCTACTTTCAACATGAGCCCTCTATAGTGCTCTACTTTCAACATGAGTCTTACATAGAGCACTACTTTCAACATGAGCTCTATATAGTGCACTACTTTCAACATGAGCCCTCTATAGTGCACTACTTTCAACATGAGCCCACTATAGTGCACTACTTTCAACATGAGCTCTATATAGTGCACTACTTTCAACATGAGCACTATAAGGACTAGGGTGCCACTTGGGATGCGCCCAGAGTACAGATTAGTGAACGTCCCTTTTCCTCTTTCTGTTCAGACATGAGAACCCCCCTCCCCTCTCATTCAGGGAACTGGAGAAGTGTTTACAGCTCCTCTGTTGACAGGAACCTCAGCGTCTGTCCTAGAACAACCCAACGCCCCCTTCCTCACCCCTTTACCCCGAAAAACTCCCTCCACATTCCCTCCCTGCTCCTGACAACAATTTGCATAGAGTAGGACCATAAGCGTCTCTAGCCTTTGTGGGGCCCTAAGCAAGATTTAGTTGGGGGGCCCACCCACCTCACGGGCAAAACACTTAGGGCCCCCCCCAAGGGGATTTGTTGTTGTGTTTGTTGTTGTTGTTGTGTTAAAGTACATTTCCTGCAGTTCTACACATTTTGCCATGTTCATATGATATCTGAGTGAGACTGACGAACAAAATCAAAGTTATTTATTTAACTAGGCAAGTCAGTTAAGAACAAATTCTTATTTACAATGACGGCCTACCGGGGAACAGTGGGTTAACTGCCTTGTTCAGGGGGGCAGAATGACAGATTTTTACCTTGTCAGATCGGGGATTCGATCTAGACCTTTCGGTTACAGGCCCAACGCTCTAACCACTAGGCTACCTGCCACCCCAAAATAAATGGGGTTCCCCTGGAGGTCAGGGCCCCTGGAGATCAGGTCCCCTGGAGATCAGGACCCCTGGAGGTAAGGGCCCCTGGAGGTCAGGGCCCCTGGAGATCAGGGCCCCTGGAGATCAGGACCCCTGGAGGTAAGGGCCCCTGGAGATCAGGGCCCCTGGAGGTAAGGGCCCCTGGAGATCAGGGCCCCTGAAGATCAGGGCCCCTGGAGATCAGGGCCCCTGGAGGTAAGGGCCCCTGGAGATCAGGGCCCCTGGAGATCAGGACCCCTGGAGGTAAGGGCCCCTGGAGGTCAGGGCCCCTGGAGGTCAGGGCCCCTGGAGATCAGGGCCCCTGGAGGTCAGGGCCCCTGGAGGTCAGGGCCCCTGGGCACATCATTTGATGATGATTACCTCACCTAGTAGAAATGTTATCTGACATGGGCTAATTGATTGAAATTGCATCTTGTGTATTTCATTTAAACATTTTAAATGGTAGTCTGCGTATACCGTAGGCAGAGGAGCTTCTGACTGGAACATGGCATGACATCACAGGGAAGACAACAGTTGTTCTGCACAGTGTTCTAGAATGTGCACAGGAGTTCCAAACTAAACAAACAGGGAAGCATGGGGGGGGGGCTGTGCCCCAAATGGCACCCTATGCCCTATATATAGTGCACTACTTTTAACCACAGTAGTGCACTACAAAGAGAACAGGGTTCTATTTGTGACTACGCGCTCTGGTGAAAAGTAGTGCACTGTGCAGCAGGGAATAGGGTGTCGTCTGGGACCTGGTCTTGCTAGCCTCAACGTGTAGTGGTGTGCTGTGTTCCTCTCTATAGTAAACAGAGACTGGTAGGAACCTGTCTGGGACACGAAGGTCGCAAAACACTACAGCTATCTAGGAACACTGAACAACACAGATCTTCCCCATTGATTGTGCTAAATGGGAGAAGAGAGACAACAGGTACCCAGACGGGATATGAAACCAGCAGTTTGACACAAAATGGTGGTCGAAAGAGATAGAGACCCTATATTTCTGTGAGAGAGATAGTAGATCCACGGATACAGTATGAATACAGCAGTTTGACACAAAATGGTGGTCATCAAAAGGCCCCAGCTGTCAAAACAAGTCATTAGAGGCTGTGTGATTCCATAGCTAGCTACCTTACAACACTTTGTATAAAGGAAACGCCAGGAACTCATCTCAAGAACACAGCAACAGGATCCAAAATGGAAACTAAATAGCAGGGGTAGGCCGTCATTGTAAATCAGAATTTGATCTTAACTGACTTGCCTGGTTAAATAAAGATAAAATAACAATTTTGTTTATACAAAACAACAATAGCAGCGATTTTCAACGGCTGTCCTGGTGGGGTGGGGGGCCCCACAGGACAGAACATGTTCGTTCCATCCCAACAGTAGCACACGGGATTCAACTAAATAATGGTTTGATGATGAGCTGAATCAGGTGTGTCGGACTGGAACAAAAACAAAGTGCATTACCGTCTGTGTGAAACACTGCTATAGCCTAAAGACTTGTGCTGCAGTCCCCTCCCTTTCTGGCTGCACAATGGCCTTCTTTCATTTAGTCGGGCGCTGCCCCCTGGTGGTGTCTAGGTGTATTACATCCCACTACTAAAAGAGCATGGCACGGATAAGGATTCAACCGAGAAGACGAATTACTAAGACTAAGTCGTTAAATGGTGATACATGTATGTTCACGTTTTGGGTAGAATTCACACTTCATTCCATCCGTCTCTCTCTCTCTCTAGTCTCTCTCTCTCTCTAGTCTCTCTCTCTACTCTCTCTCTAGTCTCTCTCTCTCTAGTCTCTCTCTCTACTCTCTCTCTAGTCTCTCTCTCTCTCTCTAGTCTCTCCCTCTCTAGTCTCTCTCTCCCTCTCTCTCTCTAGTCTTTCTCTCTCTCTCTAGTCTCTCTCTCTCTCTCTAGTCTCTCTCCCTCTAGTCTCTCTCTCTCTCTAGTCTCTCGCTCTCTAGTCTCTCTCTCTCTCTCTCTCTCTCTCTCTCTCTCTCTCTCTCTCTAGTCTCTAGTCTCTCTCTCTCTCTCTCTCTAGTCTCTAACTCTCTAACTTCATTCCATCCCTCAAGCTAGCAGTCATAGTCGGTAAGAGTGTTGAATAAAATAGAGGCTTTACGATAAAATGGCCTCATTCATTTTAGTGGAAGGCAGTGGAAATGCTGATTGGGCCAACTTACTGTGAAGCAGGAAATGTTAAAATAGTATGAGTCAATCTAAAAATAGTTTTAAATAACTGTAGCTGTTTACATAGACTGTCTTTCGTCATATTTGCTAAACCACAGCAATAAAACAAGCATAGAAAACCAGCAATGCTGGGAAGGCCAAAACGTCAGATAGTTATTATAAGGGAGAGAGAGAAAGAAAAGTCTCTCTCTCTGTCTCTCTCTTTCTAGTCTCTAACTCCCTCTCTAGTCTCTAACTCTTTCTCTCTCTGTCTCTCTCTCTTTCTAGTCTCTAACTCTCTCTCTCTCTAGTCTCTAACTCTCCCTCTCTCTAGTCTCTAACTCCCTCTCTAGTCTCTAACTCCCTCTCTAGTCTCTAACTCTCTCTCTCTCTGTCTCTCTCTCTTTCTAGTCTCTAACTCTCACTCTCTCTAGTCTCTAACTCTCTCTCTCTAGTCTCTAACTCCCTCTCTAGTCTCTAACTCCCTCTCTAGTCTCTAACTCCCTCTCTAGTCTCTAACTCCCTCTCTAGTCTCTAACTCTCCCTCTCTAGTCTCTAACTCTCCCTCTCTCTAGTCTCTAACTCCCTCTCTAGTCTCTAACTCTCTCTCTCTCGTCTCTCTCTCTCCCGTGTCTCTCTCTGTCTCTCTCTCCCTCTCGGTCTCTCTCTCTCTAGTCTCTAACTCTGTCTCTCTCTAGTCTGTCTCTCTCTCAAGTCTCTCTCTTTCTAGTCTCTAACTCTGTTTGTCTCTATAGTCTCTCTCTCTAGTCTCTCTCTCTCTAGTCTCTCTGTCTCTCTCTAGTCTCTCTGTCTCTCTCTAGTCTCTCTGTCTCTCTTTCTAGTCTCTAACTCTGTCTGTCTCTATAGTCTCTCTCTCTAGTCTCTCTCTCTCTCTCTCTCTCTCTCTCTCTCTCTCCACTCTCCCTCTCTCTACCCCCCGCCCTTCTCCATAAGCAGGAAGGGAAAGCCAAACTGGGCCATGTTCCAGGCTATCTAGAGTGAGCTGTCTGTCCATGCAGCCCGATGAAAGGAGCCAGTCAGGATGAAAAAGGGCCCACAGAGGGCAGACTAACACACGAGTATCTCTAGTGTAGCCAGCCCTGTAGCTGGTAGCTGTAGCCTGGAACACAGACACCTCACATACTGCAGGACTGTAGAGCCGGGGTGTCAAACCCATTTAGCACCGTGGGCCGTCATTCTGTCTTCAACGAGGTTCGGAGGGCCGCACTGAAAAATGTGTTATATTTCCTCGCCATCACAATTGGAAAAGCTAGCTTTCATTTTGGTTGATTATCATCCTGACTGGCTCCTTTCAGATTTCATTTTGGTTGATTATCATCCGGACACAGTGGAGATACTGTATGAATGTCGGTCCGTTATCATTCCACACAGTTTCCATTTGGCTTTAGACACTTTAAAGCTGCGATTACGTAACTGTATGGGGAAATCAGACCAAATTCACAATGAAATATGAGTTATACAATAGATCTGTCCTTCTCATTGAAAGCAAGTCTAAGGAGAGGTTAGATCTGTTCTATGTACGCTACTTCTACGCTTTCTGTTCTTAAAGGTACATTTTTGCGTCTTTTACTTCCAGTTTTGTACACCAGCTTCTAATAACTGAACATACAATATATTTGGTCATTGAAAATATATTTCACAGTGCTTTAGGTGGTACAATGATTCTCTACACTATACGTGTTTATTTTGTTACATAATTAGGCACACTATTCAAATTCTAGAAACCAGGAAATTGCGGAGCAATTTCGGCATTGTGCGGCTTTAAATTCGGAAATGTAAAAAATAGAATATATATTTATATGATTATTATTATCTATATTTTTGAACTCAAACCGGATTGGACCCCCGTATGTTTGAAACCCCTGTGTAGAGTCACCTACATCTACATAGCAGACTGTGTGTCTGTCTACCTGTTTCATCTACATAGCAGACTGTATGTCTGTCTACCTGTTTCATCTACATAGCAGACTGTGTGTCTGTCTACCTGTTTCATCTACATAACAGACTGTATGTCAGTCTACCTGTTTCATCTACATAGCAGACTGTATGTCAGTCTACCTGTTTCATCTACATAGCAGACTGTATGTCTGTCTACCTGCTTGTCTGTTTCATCTACATAGCAGACTGTATTGTATGCCTGTCTACCTGTTTCATCTACATAGCAGACTGTGTGTCTGTCTACCTGTTTCATCTACATAGCAGACTGTATGTCTGTCTACCTGTTTCATCTACATAGCAGACTGTATGTCTGTCTACCTGTTTCATCTACATAGCAGACTGTATGTCAGTCTACCTGCTTGTCTATTTCATCTACATAGCAGACTGTATGTCAGTCTACCTGTTTCATCTACATAGCAGACTGTATGTCTGTCTACCTGCTTGTCTGTTTCATCTACATAGCAGACTGTATGTCTGTCTACCCGCTTGTCTGTTTCATCTACATAGCAGACTGTATGTCTGTCTACCTGCTTGTCTGTTTCATCTACATAGCAGACTGTATGTCAGTCTACCTGCTTGTCTATTTCATCTACATAGCAGACTGTATGTCAGTCTACCTGTTTCATCTACATAGCAGACTGTATGTCTGTCTACCTGTTTCATCTACATAGCAGACTGTATGTCTGTCTACCTGCTTGTCTGTTTCATCTACATAGCAGACTGTATGTCTGTCTACCCGCTTGTCTGTTTCATCTACATAGCAGACTGTATGTCTGTCTACCTGCTTGTCTGTTTCATCTACATAGCAGACTGTATGTCTGTCTACCTGCTTGTCTATTTCATCTACATAGCAGACTGTATGTCAGTCTACCTGTTTCATCTACATAGCAGACTGTATGTCTGTCTACCTGTTTCATCTACATAGCAGACTGTATGTCTGTCTACCTGCTTGTCTGTTTCATCTACATAGCAGACTGTGTGTCTGTCTACCCGCTTGTCTGTTTCATCTACATAGCAGACTGTATGTCTGTCTACCTGCTTGTCTGTTTCATCTACATAGCAGACTGTGTGTCTGTCTACCCGCTTGTCTGTTTCATCTACATAGCAGACTGTATGTCTGTCTACCTGCTTGTCTGTTTCATCTACATAGCAGACTGTATGTCTGTCTACCTGCTTGTCTGCTTCATCTACATAGCAGACTGTATGTCTGTCTACCTGCTTGTCTGTTTCATCTACATAGCAGACTGTATGACTGTCTACCTGTTTCATCTACATAGCAGACTGTATGTCTGTCTACCTGTTTCATCTACATAGCAGACTGTATGTCTGTCTACCTGCTTGTCTGCTTCATCTACATAGTAGACTGTATGTCTGTCTACCTGTTTCATCTACATAGCAGACTGTGTGTCTGTCTACCTGCTTGTCTGTTTCATCTACATAGCAGACTGTATGTCAGTCTACCTGCTTCATCTACATAGCAGACTGTATGTCTGTCTACCTGTTTCATCTACATAGCAGACTGTGTGTCTGTCTACCTGCTTGTCTGTTTCATCTACATAGCAGACTGTATGTCTGTCTACCTGCTTGTCTGTTTCATCTACATAGCAGACTGTATGTCTGTCTACCCGCTTGTCTGTTTCATCTACATAGCAGACTGTATGTCTGTCTACCTGCTTGTCTGCTTCATCTACATAGCAGACTGTATGTCTGTCTACCTGCGTGTCTGCTTCATCTACATAGCAGACTGTATGTCTGTCTACCTGTTTCATCTACATAGCAGACTGTATGTCTGTCTACCTGCTTGTCTGCTTCATCTACATAGTAGACTGTATGTCTGTCTACCTGTTTCATCTACATAGCAGACTGTATGTCTGTCTACCTGCTTGTCTGTTTCATCTACATAGCAGACTGTATGTCAGTCTACCTGCTTCATCTACATAGCAGACTGTATGTCTGTCTACCTGTTTCATCTACATAGCAGACTGTGTGTCTGTCTACCTGCTTGTCTGTTTCATCTACATAGCAGACTGTATGTCTGTCTACCTGTTTCATCTACATAGCAGACTGTGTGTCTGTCTACCTGCTTGTCTGTTTCATCTACATAGCAGACTGTATGTCTGTCTACCTGCTTGTCTGTTTCATCGTGAACTTGTTGATCCAGTGACACCATAATAAAGATGATCCAGAAATGTGAATCACTTGTAGAAATCAAGATGTGCCTATTTAATCATTATGTTGACCGAGGATGTCCCTAATATGGCTAAAGTGTCTGACAATGTCCTAAATATGTGCCGTCTCTCCTAAGGTGACTGAGAATGTCCTCAAATGTTTACCGTGACCCCTAAACCACTTAGAGACAAAAAGGAGAAGTCCATTCCATCACTCAGGTAATTGAGGATGTCCTAAAACTGTCAACCGTTTCGCCGGCCTACCTTGTACCTGATGCTGGTCCTTCGGCTCAATGGAGATTAGGTTCCAGCCGTAGGAATCAGTGGAGGCTGGTGGGAAGGAGCTTTAGGAGGATCGGGCTCATTGTAAAGGCTGGAATGGCATTAAAAAGGAACGGAGTCAAACATCTGGTCCCCATATGTTTGATGCGTTTGATACCGTTCTATTTACTCCATTCCAGCCATCACAATGAGCCCGTCCTCCTATAGCTCCTCTCACCAGCCTCCTCTGTTTTTTTTACGATTGCTTACACACTAAAATTAAACTTTTTTCCCACAATTAGCAAAACCTTCCAGTCAAGGAGCAAAACACAAGGCTAGATGTGCACAACTGTAAGCACATGGTCAGCTTCACACTATTTGCAAAACCATTACACACAGTGATTTATAAAAAACACTAAACACACTTGTATACATCAGACACAGAAATATATCATGATGTCACTTCCTTGCAATTCCAAAGCACTGACTGTCAAATTACCACACCTATGAGCCAATCTGTTAAACACAGCCATCAGGTGCACAAATACATGATTGCTAAATTGTAGACACACCAATCAGGTTTAAGCACTATAGAAATGCAGCAGGTAGGTTCACCTGCCTTCAACCAAAATGGAAGGAGTCAGAGGAAGAGTGAGGGTGAGAGGAGGAGTACACAGAGGAGGAGGAGGAGGAGGTAGAGGAAGAGGCAGAGGCCGAGCCAGAGGTCGAGGAAGACCTGAAGCAGGAGGAGAACGTGCACAAAGAAGAAGAGGACCAAACTTATCAAACGACATTCGTGCAACACTAGTGGACCATGTTGTGAACCACGGACTGACGCTGAGGGAGGCTGGACTGAGAGTTCAGCCAAATCTTAGCAGATATACAGTGGCATCTGTCATAAGGACTTTTCAACAGGAAAACAGGTGAAAGAAGATCTGTCTACAGTTACAGTAATCAGCCGCTTATTGTACGCACCATATCAGCACTTGTGATACCCCTTCCTGTGACATTGTACAGTAAGTTACATGTATTATTCTCTACATAGGATTGAGGGTCGGGAACGACACAAGAGAGAGAGAGAGATAATAAACATGGTTTTGGCCAATAATGCTATCAGGCTCAGGAGAACTACAAACAAACATTATCGGTGACCATGCCACTTTCAATAATGTCCATCAGGTCTCTCAGTCAACACCGGCACGCATTCCTGAAAAGACATCAGGTTCAAATGAAACAACTTTTATCGAGTGCCTTTTTGAGCGGAATTCGGAAAAGGGTCATACGGCTGCGGCAATGAGTATGTGGAGGTTTGTAATTGTTCACTTTAGCACTGTGATGTTGCATACTGCATACATGACTTTTTTTTACATGGACTGTATACTAGACCTATTCCTGAACTACACAATCTTGTCTTTCACTGTATTTCAGAGAGTTTGGCAGATGGATGCTGAGGAAATCCTGCATGAATTCATGTATATTGATGAGGCAGGGTTCAACCTCACAAAAGCAAGAAGGAGAGGCAGAAATATCATTGGCCGCAGGGCTATAATCAATGTCCCGGGGCAACAGTGGGGGTAACATCACCCTTTGCGCTGCCATTTCACAGCATGGGGTTCTCCTTCCGTCATGCCAAAACGGGCCCTTTACAACACACCTCACATTCTGGCATTTTTGGACCGATTGCACCACATGGTCACAGCAGGTAATGAAATGCACCAGATGCAATACACTGTCATCTGGGACGATGTGTCATTCCACCGCTCTGCTTTGGTCCAGAACTGGTTTCAACACCATCCACAGTTGACAGTACTATACCTTCCACCATACTCTCTGCTTTCTAAACCCTATCGAAGAGTGTTTCTCTGCATGGCGGTGGAAGGTTTAACGATCTCCAGCCCCAGGCTCAGGTACCCCCTCATTCAGGCCATGGAGGACGCCTGTGACCAAGTCGACGCCGCAGCTGTGCAAGGATGGATTCGACATTCAAGACGGTTCTTCCCGCTTTGTCTTGCTAATGAGGATATTGCTTGTGATGTTGATGGCCAGATCCAGCTAGGCGAAGAGATAATGGCTAGTATGTTTACTGTAGTATTTTCTGTACAATATTGTCCGTTTTTTTCAGATAATTTTTTATGTTTGTTGTTGTTGTTAATTACTGTAATTGTAACCTGTACTGGATACAGTATTTTACGTTTGTCTGTTGTTTGCTGAGCTAACAGTGTTATGCACACTACTGTAGTAGCATGACAACTGGGACATGTTTTGTTGTGATTCTCCATGTTGACATGTTGACTGATTTGGGTATATGGAGAGAAATAAATGATATTTTCCTCAGTCTGCAGCATTGGTCTTGTGTAGAGTTTGTACAGTTGCACTTTCTCTGTGTACTTCATTTCCAGTACTCTAATCACTGAGAATTAGACTTGCTAAAAGTGTTTTAGGTTAGCAACAGCAGTGTGTAACTGGTTCAAAAAGATTGAAGTCATATGAAATGTGTGTTTCTCGTATGGTAACAAAATATTGTTTTTATGAAGTCGTGGATAGTTTTGACAAAAGTGTTCCATTTTGCAAATGATCTGAAGTGTTGTGCTACTTTGGTGTAGGGTTGTGCTAATTGTGTGTAGTGTTTTGACAAACCGGGGCCCTGTTTTCAAAATTGTGCTTAAACAATTGAAAAAAACTGTAAGACATCTTCAGACACCTTGGTGTAAACGGGATACATTTCCGGACATCTTCAGTTACCTAAGCAGTCCCGTTACACTATTTAGGACATCCTTAGTCCCCTTATGGAGTCATGGTTTACGTTTTAGGACCTCCTCAGTCACAGTAGGAGTTACGGTATACATATTAGGACATCCTTAGTCAACTTAGGGTTATGGTATACATATTGGGACATCCTCAGTCACATGAGGGGTTATGGTATACATATTAGGACATCCTCAGTCACCTTAGGAGTTACGGTATACATATTAGGACATCCTCAGTCACCTTAGGGTTATGGTATACATGTTAGGATATCCTCAGTCACCTTAGGTGTTACGGTATACATATTAGGACATCCTCAGTCACCTTAGTAGTTACGGTATACATATTAGGATATGCTCAGTCACCTTAGGGTTATGGTATACATATTAGGACATCCTCAGTCACCTTAGGGTTATGGTATACATATTAGGACATCCTCAGTCACCTTAGTAGTTACGGTATACATATTAGGACATCCTCAGTCACCTTAGGGTTATGGTATACATATTAGGACATCCTCAGTCACCTTAGGGTTATGGTATACATATTAGGATATCCTCAGTCACCTTAGGAGTTATGGTATACATATTAGGACATCCTCAGTCACCTTAGGGTTATGGTATACATATTAGGATATCCTCAGTCACCTTAGGGTTATGGTATACATATTAGGATATCCTCAGTCACCTTATCGTTACGGTATACATATTAGGACATCCTCAGTCACCTTAGGGGTTACGCTATACATATTAGGATATCCTCAGTCACATTAGGGTTACGGTATACATATTAGGACATCCTCAGTCACAGTAGGGGTTATGGTATACATATTAGGACATCCTCAGTCACCTTAGGAGTTCCGGTATACATATTAGGACATTCTCAGTCACCTTAGGGTTATGGTATACATATTAGGATATCCTCAGTCACCTTAGGGTTATGGTATACATATTAGGATATCCTCAGTCACCTTATGGTTATGGTATACATATTAGGATATCCTCAGTCACCTTATCGTTACGGTATACATATTAGGACATCCTCAGTCACCTTAGGGGTTACGGTATACATATTAGGACATCCTCAGTCACCTTAGGGGTTACGGTATACATATTAGGACATCCTCAGTCACCTTAGGGTTATGGTATACATATTAGGACATCCTCAGTCAACTTCTAGTCATCTGTCTTACCTTGTTCTTGGTGCTGGTCCTTCTGCTCCATGGACACCAGGGCAGAGAAGTGTGCCTGGTCGTAAGCTAGGACCAGAGGGGAGCAGTGGCACAGGTTAGGAGGCACCTCCAGGGGCAGATACAGCCCTCCAAACGGGATGGGGGCAAATGCTGTGGGAGGGGAGAAGGTGTCAGGGAGTTCTATTGCATGGAGGTTGAGATGAAAGGCCCAGTCTGAAGTGCTCTGTTTGTCCCATCTAGGAATGAGAGTAGTTTCGATTTATACAAACGAGTCTTACCAGAGCCACATGTCTAAAGAGTTGGGCCAACGTTTGGACGCCATGTTAGTGCCTTTGAGCGTTCCATATATCCATTTAGGACTAGAATTTGAAATATTGTACATAGCATTGTTTTCAAAATTCCTAAAAATGATGTGACCCGCTATCGGTCCATATTGCCCATGGGGAGCCAACATGGCTGCCATGCAACGTAGTGTCATGTAAATGCAGCATAATGCTGAAACCTAAAATGTCCTCTCGAACCCTCTAGATACACGACTCTGAGTCGGACCCTTCTTCTTCTCTGGGGTTTGTGAGCAGGTATGTCTGTGTGTGAATATATGTAATAATAATAAGAATTAAAAATAATTTAGTGGATACTTATATTTGTCCTATTTCACACATGTACAAGTGTGTATTAATACATGTGTGAATTAGATTATTATATATATATTTGTTATCCCAAATCCCAACTCTGAGACAACCTGGGAGAGTGGGGTCACGGCCAGGGTCTGTCATTATTAACGGTGACCCTCAGGCAATTAGGGTCAAGTCCCTTGCTCAAGGGCACATCGACCGATTTTTCACCTTCTCCTACTCGGTGATTCGAGCACATTCATGAGTCTCTGAGCACCTAGCATCTAGCCACGACTATAATGGGATCTCTGCAGTACGTAGCATCTAGCCACCACTATAATGGATCTCTGCAGTACGTAGCATCTAGCCACCACTATAATGGGATCTCTGCAGTACGTAGCATCTAGCCACCACTATAATGGATCTCTGCAGTACGTAGCATCTAGCCACCACTATAATGGATCTGCAGCACGAGCATCTAGCCACCACTATAATGGATCTCTGCAGTACGAGCATCTAGCCACCACTATAATGGATCTCTGCAGCACGAGCATCTAGCCACCACTATAATGGATCTCTGCAGCACGAGCATCTAGCCACCACTATAATGGATCTCTGCAGTAGTGAGCATCTAGCCACCACTATAATGGATCTCTGCAGCACGAGCATCTAGCCACCACTATAATGGGATCTCTGCAGCACGTAGCATCTAGTCACCACTATAATGGATCTCTGCAGTACGTAGCATCTAGCCACCACTATAATGGATCTCTGCAGTACATAACATCTAGCCACCACTATAATGGATCTCTGCAGTACGTAGCATCTAGCCACCACTATAATGGATCTCTGCAGTACGTAGCATCTAGCCACCACTATAATGGATCTCTGCAGCACGTAGCATCTAGCCACCACTATAATGGATCTCTGCAGCACGTGAGCATCTAGCCACCACTATAATGGATCTCTGCAGTACGTAGCATCTAGCCACCACTATAATGGATCTCTGCAGTACGTAGCATCTAGCCACCACTATAATGGATCTCTGCAGTACGTAGCATCTAGCCACCACTATAATGGATCTCTGCGGTACGTAGCATCTAGCCACCACTATAATGGGATCTCTGCGGCACGTAGCATCTAGCCACCACTATAATGGATCTCTGCAGCACGTGAGCATCTAGCCACCACTATAATGGATCTCTGCAGCGTGAGCATCTCAGCCACCACTATAATGGATCTCTGCGCACGAGCATCTAGCCACCACTATAATGGATCTCGCGGCACGTAGCATCTAGCCACCACTATAATGGATCTCTGCGGCACGAGCATCTAGCCACCACTATAATGGATCTCTGCAGCACGAGCATCTAGCCACCACTATAATGGATCTCTGCAGCACGTAGCATCTAGCCACCACTATAATGGATCTCTGCAGCACGAGCATCTAGCCACCACTATAATGGATCTCTGCAGTACGAGCATCTAGCCACCACTATAATGGATCTCTGCAGTACGTAGCATCTAGCCACCACTATAATGGATCTCTGCAGTACGTAGCATCTAGCCACCACTATAATGGATCTCTGTAGTACGTAGCATCTAGCCACCACTATAATGGATCTCTGCAGTACGTAGCATCTAGCCACCACTATAATGGATCTCTGCAGTACGTAGCATCTAGCCACCACTATAATGGATCTCTGCAGTACGTAGCATCTACCTACCACTACAATGGATTTCTGCAGTACATAGCAACTAGCCACCACTATAATGGATCTCTGCAGCACGTAGCATCTAGCCACCACTATAATGGATCTCTGCAGCACGAGCATCTAGCCACCACTATAATGGATCTCTGCAGCACTAGCATCTAGCCACCACTATAATGGATCTCTGCAGCACGAGCATCTAGCCACCACTATAATGGATCTCTGCAGTACGTAGCATCTAGCCACCACTATAATGGATCTCTGCAGTACGTAGCATCTAGCCACCACTATAATGGATCTCTGCAGTACGTAGCATCTAGTCACCACTATAATGGATCTCTGCAGTACGTAGCATCTAGCCACCACTATAATGGGATCTCTGCAGTACGTAGCATCTAGTCACCACTATAATGGATCTCTGCAGCACGAGCATCTAGTCACCACTATAATGGATCTCTGCAGTACGTAGCATCTAGCCACCACTATAATGGGATCTCTGCAGTACGTAGCATCTAGCCACCACTATAATGGATCTCTGCAGTAAATGAGCATCTAGCCACCACTATAATGGATCTCTGCAGCACGAGCATCTAGCCACCACTATAATGGATCTCTGCAGTACGTAGCATCTAGCCACCACTACAATGGATTTCTGCAGTACATAGCAACTAGCCACCACTATAATGGATCTCTGCAGTACGTAGCATCTAGCCACCACTATAATGGATCTCTGCAGTACGTAGCATGGCGTGTGTACTCACCCTCTCCCCCTGAGTCCCGTAGCATGGTGTCAGCCACCACTATGATTGGTCGACGCAGCACGTGAGCCAGGACAAAGACATGGAACTCCTCCAGACTCTCATACACAGGGTCCTCTGAGTTATCCACCCTGCATCAAGACACAACCCTGTCAGACACTAACAAACCATCACATCTACTGGGAAAAACCTTTTTAAATCAACTTCTAATGTTGGCTGATATTTGAAAGTCAAGTGTGTGTGTCTGTGTGTGTGAATCCTGGCCCATGACAACTCCTCAGAGTCCACAGTCTTTTACATAACCTAGAGGATTACTACATCCTGCTTTGGTAGGTCTGATCTGGTATTGGCCTACAGACACCACAGTCAGGGCTTTATACAGACATCAACCAGCCACCATCATAACTGATCTGGTATTGACCTACAGACACCATCATAACTGATCTGGTATTGGCGTACAGACACCACAGTCAGGGCTTTATACAGACATCAACCAGCCACCATCATAACTGATCTGGTATTGACCTACAGACACCATCATAACTGATCTGGTATTGACCTACAGACACCATCATAACTGATCTGGTATTGACCTACAGACACTATAGTCAATGCTCAGCTAGTCAATAGTAAACCATCATGACCCATGACAGTCTCAATGCTCAGCTAGTCAATAGTAAACCATCATGACCCATGACAGTCTCAATGCTCAGCTAGTCAATAGTAGACCATCATGACCCATGGACAGTCTCAATGCTCAGCTAGTCAATAGTAAACCATCATGACCCATGACAGTCTCAATGCTCAGCTAGTCAATAGTAAACCATCATGACCCATGACAGTCTCAGTGCTCAGCTAGTCAATAGTAAACCATCATGACCCATGACAGTCTCAATGCTCAGCTAGTCAATAGTAAACCATCATGACCCATGACAGTCTCAATGCTCAGCTAGTCAATAGTAAACCATCATGACCCATGACAGTCTCAATGCTCAGCTAGTCAATAGTAGACCATCATGACCCATGGACAGTCTCAATGCTCAGCTAGTCAATAGTAAACCATCATGACCCATGACAGTCTCAATGCTCAGCTAGTCAACAGTAAACCATCATGACCCATGACAGTCTCAGTGCTCAGCTAGTCAATAGTAGACCATCATGACCCATGGACAGTCTCAATGCTCAGCTAGTCAACAGTAAAACCATCATGACCCATGACAGTCTCTAATGCTCAGCTAGTCAATAGTAAAACCATCATGACCCATGACAGTCTCAGTGCTCAGCTAGTCAATAGTAAACCATCATGACCCATGACAGTCTCAATGCTCAGCTAGTCAATAGTAAACCATCATGACCCATGACAGTCTCAATGCTCAGCTAGTCAATAGTAAACCATCATGACCCATGACAGTCTCAATGCTCAGCTAGTCAATAGTAGACCATCATGACCCATGACAGTCTCAATGCTCAGCTAGTCAATAGTAAACCATCATGACCCATGACAGTCTCAATGCTCAGCTAGTCAACAGTAAACCATCATGACCCATGACAGTCTCAGTGCTCAGCTAGTCAATAGTAGACCATCATGACCCATGGACAGTCTCAATGCTCAGCTAGTCAACAGTAAACCATCATGACCCATGACAGTCTCAGTGCTCAGCTAGTCAATAGTAAACCATCATGACCCATGACAGTCTCAATGCTCAGCTACTCAATAGTAGACCATCATGACCCATGGACAGTCTCAATGCTCAGCTAGTCAATAGTAAACCATCATGACCCATGACAGTCTCAAACAGTAAACTAGCTTGGTGCTCACTGCTCTCCGTTGTGTGTGTGTGTGTGTGTGCGTGTGTGTGTGTGTGTGTGTGTGTGTGTGTTATACTCACCCTCCAGTGTTGTTGTTGTTCTTGCTGCTGTGTGTACGTGGTTCACTAGAAGCTAGTTTCAGCAGCTCGTTCCATTCTCTCTCCCATTCCTCCTCTGTGTACACCAGCCCTGACTGAGAAGAAAGAACATAGAGGGTCACACACACACACACACACACACACACACACACACACACACACACACACACACACACACACACACACACACACACACACACACACACACACACACACACACACACACACACACACACATTCTCAAAGCAAATGTTGATCTTGCTGTTGATGTGAGTGGTGTGTTTGTGTTGACTGGGGACATGGTGCCATCTCCAGGCCCAGTGAGGGTGGAGGATAGTGGGGACAGGGACATGGTGCCATCTCCAGGCCCAGTAGGGGTGGAGGACAGTGGGGACAGGGTTGACCCTGCTCAGCCAGAAGCCTGGAGCTCTGGAGGGGGTACAGGGTCTCATTTCTCAGATGCACTGGGTGGAGCCTGAGACCTTTCTAATAAATCTCCATCTACTGTCTCCTTCGGCACTGGGATCGGTGTGTGTGTGTGTGTGTGTGTACCCGTGTGGTACGCCCCTTTCCGGTGTAAATGAGTCAGCAGACAAAGAACAGCAGGTGTTGACTGAGCAGAGCCTGGCACCATACAGCAAAGCCCAGCTATTTACGTCATCACGGACCCACAGCAAGCTGGGGTGTGTGATCAGGTGGCAAATCGAATCACAACACAAAAGCATTGGCACAGCCGAACAACAGCATACCCAGCACAAATCAACAGGTTTCTGCTTAACACTGAAACGCATAGGGTTTTCACCAGGACCCATAGGGTTTTCACCAGGACCCATAGGGTTTTCACCAGGACCCATAGGGTTTTCACCAGGACCCATAGGGTATTTTACCAGGACCCATAGGGTTTTGACCAGGATCCATAGGGTTTTCACCAGGACCCATAGGGTATTTTACCAGGACCCATAGGGTATTTTACCAGGACACATAGGGTATTTTACCAGGACACATAGGGTTTTCACCAGGACCAATAGGGTTTTCACCAGGACCCATAGGGTTTTGACCAGGACCCATAGGGTTTTCACCAGGACCCATAGGGTTTTCACCAGGACCACAGCACAACATATAACTACCTCATAACACCACACAGGAAACAACATATAACTACCTCATAACAGCACACAGGAAACAGCATATAACTACCTCATAACAGCACACAGGAAACAACATATAACTACCTCATAACAGCACACAGGAAACAACATATAACTACCTCATAACACCACACAGGAAACAACATATAACTACCTCATAACAGCACACAGGAAACAACATATAACTACCTCATAACACCACACAGGAAACAGCATATAACTACTCATAACAGCACACAGGAAACAACATATAACTACCTCATAACACCAAACAGGAAACACCATATAACTACCTCATAACACCACACAGGAAACAGCATATAACTACCTCATAACAGCACACAGGAAACAGCATATAACTACCTCATAACACCACACAGGAAACAACATATAACTACCTCATAACACCACACAGGAAACACCATATAACTACCTCATAACATCACACAGGAAACAGCATATAACTACCTCATAACAGCACACAGGAAACTGCATATAACTACCTCATAACACCACACAGGAAACTGCATATAACTACCTCATAACAGCACACAGGAAACAACATATAACTACCTCATAACACCAAACAGGAAACACCATATAACTACCTCATAACACCACACAGGAAACAGCATATAACTACCTCATAACAGCACACAGGAAACAGCATATAACTACTCTCATACAACACCACACAGGAAACAACATATAACTACCTCATAACACCACACAGGAAACACCATAACTACCTCATAACATCACACAGGAAACAGCATATAACTACCTCATAACAGCACACAGGAAACTGCATATAACTACCTCATAACACCACACAGGAAACTGCATATAACTACCTCATAACAGCACACAGGAAACAACATATAACTACCTCATAACACCACACAGGAAACAGCATATAACTACCTCATAACAGCACACAGGAAACAGCATATAACTACTCTCATAACAGCACACAGGAAACAACATATAACTACTCTCATAACAGCAATACAGGAAACAACATATAACTACTCATAACACCACACAGGAAACAACATATAACTACCTCATAACAGCACACAGGAAACAACATATAACTACCTCATAACACCACACAGGAAACAGCATATAACTACCTCATAACAGCACACAGGAAACAGCATATAACTACCTCATAACACCACACAGGAAACAACATATAACTACCTCATAACACCACACAGGAAACACCATATAACTACCTCATAACATCACACAGGAAACAGCATATAACTACCTCATAACAGCACACAGGAAACTGCATATAACTACCTCATAACACCACACAGGAAACAGCATATAACTACCTCATAACAGCACACAGGAAACAGCATATAACTACCTCATAACAGCACACAGGAAACAACATATAACTACCTCATAACAGCACACAGGAAACAACATATAACTACCTCATAACACCACACAGGAAACAACATATAACTACCTCATAACAGCACACAGGAAACAACATATAACTACCTCATAACAGCACACAGGAAACAACATATAACTACCTCATAACACCACACAGGAAACAGCATATAACTACCTCATAACACCACACAGGAAACAGCATATAACTACTTTCATAACAGCACACAGGAAACAATATATAACTACCTCCATAACACCAAACAGGAAACACCATATAACTACTCTCATAACACCACACAGGAAACAGCATATAACTACTCATAACACCACACAGGAAACAACATATAACTACCTCATAACACCACACAGGAAACAACATATAACTACCTCATAACACCATACTGTGTGAGTGTGTGTGCGTGTGTGTGTGCGCATGTGTGTGTGTGTGTGTGTGTACTGTGTGTGTACTATGTGAGTGTGTGTGTGTGTGAGTGTGAGTGTGTGTGTACTGTGTGTGTGTGTACTGTGTGTGTGTACTGTGTGTGTGTGTGTGTGTGTGTGTGTGTGTGTGTGTGTGTGTGTGTGTGTGTGTGTGTGTGTGTGTGTGTGTGTGTACTGTGTGTGTACTGTGTATGTACTGTGTGAGTGTGTGTGTGTGTGTACTGTGTGTGTGTGTGTGTACTGTGTGAGTACTGAGTGTGTACTGTGTGAGTACTGAGTGTGTACTGTGTGTGTGTGTACTGTGTGTGTGTGTACTGAGTGTGTGTGTACTGTGTGTGTACTGTGTGTGTACTGTGTGTGTTCTGTGTGTGAGTACTGAGTGTGTGTGTGTACTGTGTGAGTGTGTACTGTGTGTGTACTGTGTGAGTGTGTACTGTGTGTGTACTGTGTGAGTGTGTACTGACCTCTTTGTTCTGTTGTGTCTGCTGCCACCTCCACCTCCTCTTCAGAGCCTCTCTCTCCGCTCCACTCTTCATCATGCCATACAGAGACTTCCTCAGCACCAGGTCTCTGTCGTGGAAGCCCCACATCCCTGGAGACACAGAGACAGATGAGTATGCATACACACACACAGATAGAGAGAGAGAGAGAGAGAGAGAGAGAGAGAGAGAGAGAGAGAGAGAGAGAGAGAGAGAGAGAGAGAGAAAGAGAAAGACAGCAATACCCTAGCAGCAAGCCCTAGATCGGTCCATTGTCGACATGATGAATGTTAGCTGAATCAATATTCCCTGTACTAGGGGGATTCCAGATCTGCTGAGGGAACTTTTCTTTTCTCTGCACCCTGTCAGCACATTTTCACGTCTCCAAGAGTTTCCTCAAAAGTTTCCCTCATTATAAGCACCTCAGATAACAAACTATCATCAATGCTGAGCTGTTGCATGTTGCTGGGTTTATGAGCTCTTTGATTCCAGACAAACAGAGATCTCTTCTCACTCTCTCTTCTGCCCCCTTCCTTCCTCCCTCCCTCCTCCCCTCCTAACCCTCCCTCCCTCCTCCTCCTAACCCTCCCTCCTCTCCTAACCCTCCCCTCCCTCCCTCCTCCTCCCTCCTAACCCTCCTTCCCTCCTAACCCTCCCTCCCTCCTCCTCCTAACCTCCCCTCCCCTCCCTCCTCCCTCCTCTCCCCTCCCTCCCTCCTCCTCCCTCCTAACCCTCCTTCCCTCCTAACCCTCCCTCTCCTCCCTCCTAACCCCTCCCTCCTCCCCTCCTAACCCTCCTTCCCTCCTAACCCTCCCTCCTCCCCTCCTAACCCTCCCTCCCTCCTCCCCTCCTAACCCCTCCCCTCCCTCCCCTCTCCTCCTCCTCCTAACCCTCCCTCCCTCCTCCCCTCCTAACCCTCCCTCCCTCCTCCCTCCTCCCCTCCTAACCCTCCTCCCTCCTAACCCTCCCTCCCCTCCTCCCCTCCTAACCCTCCTCCTCCCTCCTCCTCCCCTCCTAACCCTCCCTCCCTCCCTCTCCTAACCCTCCCTCCTCCCTCCTAACCCCTCCTTCCTCCTTCCTCCCTAACCCTCCTCCCCTCCTCCCCTCCTAACCCTCCTCCCTCCTCCCTCTCCTAACCCTCCTCCCTCCTAACCTCCTCCCTCCTCCTCCTCTTCCTAACCCCTCCTTCCCTCCTCCCCTCCTAATCCTCCTCTCCTCCTCTCTCCTAACCCTCCCTCAGCCAGGCCAGGCTCACCTAAAGAAGCAGCATGTAGCAGACAGTTGCCGTCCCCCGTGGTGGCCAGAGGAAGAAGACGCTTACAACTGGTACACATAGTGGCCCACCAGTTCAGACGACCTACACAACAGAAGAGGAGAGGAGAGGAGAGGAGGAGAAAGGAGAAGGAAAGGAGAGGAGATAAGAGAAGGAGAGGAGAGAAGAGGAGAGAAAAGGAGAGGAGATAAGAGGAGAGGAGAGAAAAGGAGAGAATAAGAGAAGAGGATAGAAGAGGAGAGAAGAGAAGGAGAGGAGAGAAGGATAGAAGAGGAGAGAAGGAGAGGAGAAGAAGAGCAGAGAAGAGGAGAGAAGAAAGAAGGAGAGTTTTTAAGTTTAGTTTTTGAGTCTTTACTTGTGGTTTTGTACACCAGCTTTATACAGCTGAAAGTACAATATTTAGGGCTATGGCAAATACATTTCACATCGGTTTAGATGGTACAACAATTCTCTACATAATGACTGCATGTTTTGTCACATAAACTGGAATTAGGCAAACTATTCGAATTTTGCATATTACACCTTTAACAGGGGAGAGTGGAGCGAGACTACAGAGAGGAGCAGAGGACTGGTACAGAGGCTCCGCTCTGATAGGCTCAGCGCTGATAGGGACAGAACTACCTAGTGGTAGAGGAAGTGAACTCTGATAGGCTCAGAAATATCTAATGGTAGAGGAAGTGAACTCTGATAGGCTCCAACTATCTAATGGTAGAGGAAGTGAACTCTGATAGGCTCAGAACTATCTAATGGTAGAGGAAGTGAACTCTGATAGGCTCAGAACTATCTAATGGTAGAGGAAGTGAACTCTGATAGGCTCAGAACTATCTAGTGGTAGAGGAAGTGAACTCTGATAGGCTCAGAACTATCTAATGGTAGAGGAAGTGAACTCTGATAGGCTCAGAACTATCTAATGGTAGAGGAAGTGAACTCTGATAGGCTCAGAACTATCTAATGGTAGAGGAAGTGAACTCTGATAGGCTCAGAACTATCTAATGGTAGAGGAAGTGAACTCTGATAGGCTCAGAACTATCTAATGGTAGAAGTGAACTCTGATAGGCTCAGAACTATCTAATGGTAGAGGAAGTGAACTCTGATAGGCTCAGAACTATCTAATGGTAGAGGAAGTGAACTCTGATAGGCTCAGAACTATCTAATGGTAGAGGAAGTGAACTCTGATAGGCTCAGAACTATCTAATGGTAGAGGAAGTGAACTCTGATAGGCTCAGAACTATCTAGTGGTAGAAGAAGTGAACTCTGATAGGCTCAGAACTATCTAATGGTAGAGGAAGTGAACTCTGATAGGCTCAGAACTATCTAGTGGTAGAGGAAGTGAATTCTGATAGGCTCAGACCTATCTAGTGGTAGAGGAAGTGAACTCTGATAGGCTCAGAACTATCTAGTGGTAGAGGAAGTGAACTCTGATAGGCTCAGAACTATCTAGTGGTAGAGGAAGTGAACTCTGATAGGCTCAGACCTATCTAGTGGTAGAGGAAGTGAACTCTGATAGGCTCAGACCTATCTAATGGTAGAGGAAGTGAACTCTGATAGGCTCAGACCTATCTAGTGGTAGAGGAAGTGAACTCTGATAGGCTCAGACCTATCTAATGGTAGAGGAAGTGAACTCTGATAGGCTCAGACCTATCTAATGGTAGAGGAAGTGAACTAAGGGCCTCTGGAGATGCAGTAGCAACATCTGTTCATACAACAGAAAACAACAATGGGGTCAGAGGTTGTGTTAACGACTACCAGTCATCTGTAAGCAAACAGATAGATGGATGTTGTTGTCTTGTCTACAGTCGTGGCCAAAAGTTTTGAGAATGACACAAATATACATTTTCACAAAGTCTGCTGCCTCAGTTTGTATGATGGCAATTTGCATATACAGTGGGGCAAAAAAGTATTTAGTCAGCCACCAATTGTGCAAGTTCTCTCACTTAAAAAGATGAGAGAGGCCTGTAACTTTCATCATAGGTACACTTCAACTATGACAGACGAAATGAGAAAAAAAAATCCAGAAAATCACATTGTAGGATTTTTTATGAATTTATTTGCAAATTATGGTGGAAAATAAGTATTTGGTCACATACAAACAAGCAAGATTTCTGGCTCTCACAGACCTGTAACTTCTTCTTTAAGAGGCTCCTCTGTCCTCCACTCGTTACCTGTATTAATGGCACCTGTTTGAACTTGTTATCAGTATAAAAGACACCTGTCCACAACCTCAAACAGTCACACTCCAAACTCCACTATGGCCAAGACCAAAGAGCTGTCAAAGGACACCAGAAACAAAATTGTAGACCTGCACCAGGTTTGGAAGACTGAATCTGCAATAGGTAAGCAGCTTGGTTTGAAGAAATCAACTGTGGGAGCAATTATTTGGAAATGGAAGACATACAAGACCACTGATAATCTTCCTCGATCTGGGGCTCCACGCAAGATCTCACCCGTGGGGTCAAAATGATCACAAGAACGGTGAGCAAAAATCCCAGAACCACACGGGGGGACCTAGTGAATGACCTGCAGAGAGCTGGGACCAAAGTAACAAAGCCTACCATCAGTAACACACTACGCCGCCAGGGACTCAAATCCTGCAGTGCCAGACGTGTCCCCCTGCTTAAGCCAGTACATGTTCAGGCCCGTCTGAAGTTTGCTAGAGAGCATTTGGATGATCCAGATGAGGATTGGGAGAATGTCATATGGTCAGATGAAACCAAAATAGAACTTTTCAAGGTCCTGGAGTGGCCTAGCCAGTCTCCAGATCTCAACCCCATAGAAAATCTTTGGAGGGAGTTGAAAGTCCGTGTTGCCCAGCGACAGTCCCAAAACATCACTGCTCTAGAGGAGATCTGCATGGAGGAATGGGCCAAAATACCAGCAACAGTGTGTGAAAACCTTGTGAAGACTTACAGAAAACGTTTGACCTCTGTCATTGCCAACAAAGGGTATATAACAAAGTATTGAGATAAACTTTTGTTATTGACCAAATACTTATTTTCCACCATAATTTGCAAATAAATAAATTAAAAATCCTACAATGTGATTTTCTGGATTTCTTTTTCTCATTTCGTCTGTCATAGTTGAAGTGTACCTATGATGAAAATTACAGGCCTCTCTCATCTTTTTAAGTTGGAGAACTTGCACAATTGGTGGCTGACTAAATACTTTTTTGCCCCACTGTACTCCAGAATGTCATGAAGAGTGATCAGATGAAATGCAATTAATTGCAAAGTCCCTCTTTGCCATGTAAATGAACTGAATCCCCAAAAAACATTTCCACTGTATTTCAGCCCTGCCACAAAAGGACCAGCTGACATCATGTCAGTGATTCTCTCGTTAACACAGGTGTGAGTGTTGACGAGGACAAGGCTGGAGATCACTCTGTCATGCTGATTGAGTTCGAATAACAGACTGGAAGCTTCAAAAAGAGGATGGTGCTTGGAATCATTCTTCTTCCTCTGTCAATAATGGTTACCTGCAAGGAAACACGTGCCGTCATCATTGCTTTGCACAAAAAGGGCTTCACAGGCAAGGATATTGCTGCCAGTAAGATTGCACCTAAATCAACCATTTATCGGATCATCAAGAACTTCAAGGAGAGCGGTTCAATTGTTGTGAAGAAGGCTTCAGGGCGCCCAAGAAAGTCCAGCAAGCACCAGGACCGTCTCCTAAAGTTGATTCAGCTGCGGGATCGGGGCACCACTAGTACAGAGCTTGCTCAGGAATGGCAGCAGGCAGGTGTGAGTGCATCTGCACGCACAGTGAGGCGAAGACTTTTGGAGGATGGCCTGGTGTCAAGAAGGGCAGCAAAGAAGCCACTTCTCTCCAGGAAAAACATCAGGGACAGACTGATATTCTGCAAAAGGTACAGGGATTGGACTGATGAGGACTTGGGTAAAGTAATTTTCTCTGATGAATCCCCTTTCCGATTGTTTGGGGCATCTGGAAAAAAGCTTGTCTGGAGAAGACAAGGTGAACGCTACCATGAGTCCTGTGCCATGCCAACAGTAAAGCATCCTGAGACCATTCATGTGTGGGGTTGCTTCTCAGCCAAGGGAGTAGGCTCACTCACAATTTTGCCTAAGAACACAGCCATGAATAAAGAATGGTACCAACACATCCTCCGAGAGCAACTTCTCCCAACCATCCAGGAACAGTTTGGTGATGAACAATGCCTTTTCCGGCATGATGGAGCACCTTGCCATAAGGCAAAAGTGATAACTAAGTGGCTCGGGGAACAAAACATAGATATTTTGGGTCCATGGCCAGGAAACTCCCCAGACCTTAATCCCATTGAGAACTTGTGGTCAATCCTCAAGAGGCGGGTGGACAAACAAAAACCCACAAATTCTGACAAACTTCAAGCATTGATTATGCAAGAATGGGCTGCCATCAGTCAGGATGTGGCCCAGAAGTTAATTGACAGCATGCCAGGGTGGATTGCAGAGGTCTTGAAAAAGAAGGGTCAACACTGCAAATATTGACTCTTTGCATCAACTTCATGTAATTGTCAATAAAAGCCTTTGACACTTATGAAATGCTTGTAATTATACTTCAGTATTCCATAGTAACATCTGACAAAAATATCTAAAGACACTGAAGCAGCACACTTTGTGGAAATTAATATTTGTGTCATTCTCAAAACTTTTGGCCACGACTATACACTTCCTGCAGCTGTCTCATTAAACGAAGTCTAGGACTCCATGCATTGATTGGCAATATCTTCTCAAGACAAATACATTTCAGCAGATGCTCTTATCCAGAGTCTTACAGTAAGTGAGTGCGTACATCATACTGGTCCCCACGTGGGAATCGAACCCACAACCCTGTCATTACAAGCGCCATGCTCTAACCAACTGAGCCAATTTACATGCAAAGTTTCAACATAACTTTGACCAGTGTGGAACAGTGTCTTACAGTACAAGGCTTGGCCATGTGTCGTGTGATGTATTCATCATAGACTAGTGTGTATGTGTGACTCATAGTAACACCACAACAACAAACACGGCTCTATCCTGACGGGAACGGACAAGTAACAAGAGTCATCCTTTAAAGCAACTCCTCTGTGGAGAAACAAAAACAACGTGTTCTCTGAGTCCCAAACGTCTCCCTATTACCTACAGTAGTCCACTACTGTCGGCCAGAGCCATGCGGACCCTGGTCAAAGTAGTGCGCAATAGGGAATAGGATTCCATTTGGGACGTTGTCCTCAATCACTCTTTGCATCAGTGAAGCGTCCTCTCTCCGACTTGTAATCAAATGCAACATCATCCCAGGCGTGGCTTCAAGAACCAAAGGGGGAAATTGGTGATTTCTTGATGTGTCCACCTATATCAACTGAATGTATGCCTCTCTCTCTCTCTCTCAGTTCCCCAGTGTGTGTGTGTGTGTGTGTGTGTGTGTGTGTGTGTGTGTGTGTGTGTGTGTGTGTGTGTGTGTGTGTGTGTGTGTGTGTGTGTGTGTGTGTGTGTGTGTGTGTGTGTGTGTGTGTGTGTGTGTGTGTGTGCAGGCTGGCATGTCTGTCCCTCTCACCAGCCTGTTCCAGGGCCACCATGGTAGACTGTTCGATGAGGTCCCTCTCTATGAAGGTCCTGAAGTCTTCACTGTAGACGCTGAGGTCAGGCAGCTGGAAGGTGTAGATGGGCATCTCCACAGGGAACTGCTCACTGCTACACTCACTGGCCACGTGGAACCGTGCCAACGACACGATGGCACAGCTGGCATGGGAGATGCCCCGAGACAGGCGCTTCTCTGGAGGGAGGGAGGGAGGGAGGGAGGGAGAGAGAAGAGATTGTGGGGGGAATAAGGGGAAGAGAGGGGAGAGAGGAGAGGAAGGGAGGGAAGGGGGAGATGGAGAGAGAGAGAGAGAGAGAGAGAGGTAGAGGTAGAGGTAGAGGTAGAGGTAGAGGTAGAGGTAGAGGTAGAGAGAGAGAGAGAGAGAGTGACTAAAGAAAATGGCAGCTTCATGGCTTTCAACTCCAGTCAACTACATCAATACAAACAAAACTCAATAATATTACTCAATATTGGAACGTCACTGACCCCCCCCCCCATCTCCCCAGATGGTTTGGCTCACCTTGCATGTTGTCCTCCTGTCTCTGGACACCGGGCCGCTCCACCTTGCTGAGGTGCTGGGGGGTGTCATGGTCCGGTTGCCGGTAGTAACGGCCCTCATTGAAGACAGTGGGCAGGTTGGCAGTATGTACCTGTCTTAGCTGCTCATAGTCACTGAGAGCAGCGCTCAGGTCCCAGTTTTTACCTGCAGGACACACACACACACACACACACACACACACACACAGAGACACAGACACACACAGAGACACAGACACACACACACCATTGTTAGGGACCCACAGTAAAGTAACAGTGAGTCTGTATTTAACTGATGAACCAGTCTGGAATGAATTAGCACCTTCACCCTCTATCACAGGTTGACCTCTATTGTCCTGGAGGCAGAGCGGAATGATTTCCATTAGATGGGCCAGCGGCAAAGTCACAATTGGCTATACATCATATAAATTAATGAAACCCCCCAAAAAAAAGGTTATCAGTGAGGTTAAGTTTAGGGTTAAGGTTAGGTTTCAAATCAGAATGTATGACTTTGTGGCTGTGCTAGCTAGTGACCCTGCAGGACTGTAACAACACACCTGGGATGTGAATACTGTCGCTGTGATCAGATATGAAGTACGAAGATAAACTACACCACGTACACAGGAACAAGGTATAGTGTGTACAGACAGCTGCTTCCTGTTACACAACAACCCACAGTGTGTACAGTCCATCAGACAGACAGACAACTAGTTAGTTCCTTGAACGGCTCTCTATACGACCCCGGGACCGTACGATAGAACCATGACATAACCTAGTACACACTGACACGGCTGTCTCCAGACGACCCTAGGACCCTAGGATAGAACCCTTACATAACCTAGTACACACTGACACGGCTGTCCCCAGACGACCCCGGGACCGTACGATAGAATCATGACATAACCTAGTACACACTGACACGGCTGTCGCCAGACGACCCCGGGACCGTACGATAGAACCATGACATAACCTAGTACACACTGACACTCACACACAGTACTGTATCTATCAAAAGACCAGTGTTACTGTTGTCTGGGACCAACAATACAGCTTAGACCACCGGAAACAGCACAACTGAAGCCAGCCAATTAAACGGCTTTGTACTGGAGGGTCAGGGGAAGTGAAGCGGACTGTTACCACTCCTTCCAACGCCTCTCTTCGGCCAAACCAGACACACAGTATGTGTGTGTGTGTGTGTGTGTGTGTGCGTGCGTGCGTGTGTGTGTGTGAACCTCTCATCTGACAGAAATAGGAGAACCAGACTCAATCATCCCAGTCTTTCTCACCAGGACCTCTCCTACCATCCCTGGGCAGAAAGACTTTCACAGAAAGCCTTCTATTAGTGAGGGGAAGTCGAAGAGCAGACAGGAAGCTCCTCCCACAAAACACACGGAAATGTTCAACGACATCAGTAGAGGAGACAACAGTTATCCTCTACAGAATGTAGTCCCATCTCTATAGTAACAATACAGAATGTAGTCCCATCTCTATAGTAACAATACAGAATGTAGTCCCATCTCTATAGTAACAATACAGAATGTAGTCCCATCTCTATAGTAACAATACAGAATGTAGTCCCATCTCTATAATACCAATACAGAATGTAGTCCCATCTCTATAATATCAATACAGAATGTAGTCCCATCTCTATAGTAACAATACAGAATGTAGTCCCATCTCTATAGTAACAATACAGAATGTAGTCCCATCTCTATAGTAACAATACAGAATGTAGTCCCATCTCTATAGTAACAATACAGAATGTAGTCCCATCTCTATAGTAACAATACAGAATGTAGTCCCATCTCTATAGTAACAATACAGAATGTAGTCCCATCTCTATAATACCAATACAGAATGTAGTCCCATCTCTATAATACCAATACAGAATGTAGTCCCATCTCTATAATATCAATACAGAATGTAGTTCCATCTCTATAATATCAATACAGAATGAAGGAGTTTTGTGAAGCTCAGGTCAACTATGTATTACCGATGCATAGCTCATGTAATGTATGGACTAACTAACTATCTACTAACTACTAGCGAACTAAATATCTAGTGCACAACATTTTCCTTAAAGCTTCCAAGATTAAGGTCAACAAAGTGTTGCCTGTACAACCGCCCACGCAGAGAAACCACAGCTGGGTGTTTGCATGTGACGGTGCACCGATGCATAAGGATGACACAATCTGCTGCGGATGCAAAAGACATGCTCTACTTTGTGGATAAGTGATTACCTCTAAAAGACATGCTCTACTTTGTGGATAAGTGATTACCTCTAAAAGACATGCTCTACTTTGTGGATAAGTGATTACCTCTAAATGACATGCTCTACTTTGTGGATAAGTGATTACCTCTAAAAGACATGCTCTACTTTGTGGATAAGTGATTACCTCTAAAAGACATGCTCTACTTTGTGGATAAGTGATTACCTCTAAATGACATGCTCTACTTTGTGGATAAGTGATTACCTCTAAAAGACATGCTCTACTTTGTGGATAAGTGATTACCTCTAAAAGACATGCTCTACTTTGTGGATAAGTGATTACCTCTAAAAGACATGCTCTACTTTGTGGATAAGTGATTACCTCTAAAAGACATGCTCTACTTTGTGGATAAGTGATTACCTCTAAAAGACATGCTCTACTTTGTGGATAAGTGATTACCTCTAAATGACATGCTCTACTTTGTGGATAAGTGATTACCTCTAAAAGACATGCTCTACTTTGTGGATAAGTGATTACCTCTAAAAGACATGCTCTACTTTGTGGATAAGTGATTACCTCTAAATGACATGCTCTACTTTGTGGATAAGTGATTACCTCTAAAATACATGCTCTACTTTGTGGATAAGTGATTACCTCTAAAAGACATGCTCTACTTTGTGGATAAGTGATTACCTCTAAAAGACATGCTCTACTTTGTGGATAAGTGATTACCTCTAAATGACATGCTCTACTTTGTGGATAAGTGATTACCTCTAAAAGACATGCTCTACTTTGTGGATAAGTGATTACCTCTAAAAGACATGCTCTACTTTGTGGATAAGTGATTACCTCTAAAAGACATGCTCTACTTTGTGGATAAGTGATTACCTCTAAATGACATGCTCTACTTTGTGGATAAGTGATTACCTCTAAAAGACATGCTCTACTTTGTGGATAAGTGATTACCTCTAAAAGACATGCTCTACTTTGTGGATAAGTGATTACCTCTAAATGACATGCTCTACTTTGTGGATAAGTGATTACCTCTAAAAGACATGCTCTACTTTGTGGATAAGTGTTCATCTCTAAAAGACATGCTCTACTTTGTGGATAAGTGTTCATCTCTAAAATACATGCTCTACTTTGTGGATAAGTGTTCATCTCTAAAAGACATGCTCTACACCCTGGCTCAATCCTATTTAACTAAGCAAGTCAGTTAAGAACAAATTCTTATTTACAATGACGGCCTACCCCGGCCAAACCCAGATGACGCTGGGACAATTGTGTGCCGCCCTATGGGACTCTCAATCACGGCCGGTTGTGATACAGGCTGGAATGCGAACCAGGATCTGTAGTGACGCCTCTATTACTGAGATGCAGTGCCTTAGACCACTGCGCCACTCTGGGGCCCACAGCAGTTTCCACTGACAGTCACTCAATTAGTCATCAAACATCTAGATTGGTAGGTTAGTCTAGCCATCTATCTAAACTTGTAGCAATCATGGATGAATTACCGACCGCGGGGCTCCCATTGATTTTGTTAGTCACTCAAAATGTGCTAAATCTTCTCTCCATCCCATGGCAAAACGTGCCGAACTGCTGGAAACATTTTCTCTACGCCTCAAGGCAAAATGTTTAACGTTACTGAGATGATTGTCCTTTGTTACATCAAGCAGAGTCAACTGATAAAATTATGATGCATTCGACTGACACAAATCACTCTCTCTCTCTCTCTCTGTCTCTCTCTCTGTCTCTCTCTCTGTCTCTCTCTCTCTCTCTCTCTCTCTCTCTCTAAATCTGGAGCATAGCAGCAGTGGTTGCCATGGTCACCACAGAGTGTCCTTGGCTGGGGTGTGGCTTGACTGGCAGCTTCCTCCGGCTTCATGACTCTGAGAGGTGTGTGTGTGTTTGTGTGTAATCAGGACCTGCCCCTCTACCTACGCACATCATCCTCCTCTGCATAAGGTAAACTAAGAATGAGCTGGAGTGCAGACACAGAGAGAGAGTAAGAGAGAGGGGGGGGAGAACGAGAGGGTGAGAGAGAGAGAGAGAGAGAGGAGGAAGAGGAGAGGTGGTGGTGGTGGAGTCTGGAACAGTTAACTCACACACTGTCATGTCTTACTGAGTGAGTCAGGAACAGTTAACTCACACACTGTCATGTCTTACTGAGTGAGTCAGGAACAGTTAACTCACACACTGTCATGTCTTACTGAGTGAGTCAGGAACAGTTAACTCACACACTGTCATGTCATACTGAGTGAGTCAGGAACAGTTAACTCACACACTGTCATGTCTTACTGAGTGAGTCAGGAACAGTTAACTCACACACTGTCATGTCTTACTGAGTGAGTCAGGAACAGTTAACTCACACACTGTCATGTCTTACTGAGTGAGTCAGGAACAGTTAACTCACACACTGTCATGTCATACTGAGTGAGTCAGGAACAGTTAACTCACACACTGTCATGTCTTACTGAGTGAGTCAGGAACAGTTAACTCACACACTGTCATGTCTTACTGAGTGAGTCAGGAACAGTTAACTCACACACTGTCATGTCATACTGAGTGAGTCAGGAACAGTTAACTCACACACTGTCATGTCTTACTGAGTGAGTCTGGAACAGTTAACTCACACACTGTCATGTCTTACTGAGTGAGTCAGGAACAGTTAACTCACACACTGTCATGTCTTACTGAGTGAGTCTGGAACAGTTAACTCACACACTGTCATGTCATACTGAGTGAGTCTGGAACAGTTAACTCACACACTGTCATGTCTTACTGAGTGAGTCAGGAACAGTTAACTCACACACTGTCATGTCTTACTGAGTGAGTCAGGAACAGTTAACTCACACACTGTCATGTCATACTGAGTGAGTCAGGAACAGTTAACTCACACACTGTCATGTCTTACTGAGTGAGTCAGGAACAGTTAACTCACACACTGTCATGTCTTACTGAGTGAGTCAGGAACAGTTAACTCACACACTGTCATGTCTTACTGAGTGAGTCAGGAACAGTTAACTCACACACTGTCATGTCTTACTGAGTGAGTCAGGAACAGTTAACTCACACACTGTCATGTCTTACTGAGTGAGTCTGGAACAGTTAACTCACACACTGTCATGTCATACTGAGTGAGTCTGGAACAGTTAACTCACACACTGTCATGTCTTACTGAGTGAGTCAGGAACAGTTAACTCACACACTGTCATGTCTTACTGAGTGAGTCAGGAACAGTTAACTCACACACTGTCATGTCTTACTGAGTGAGTCTGGAACAGTTAACTCACACACTGTCATGTCTTACTGAGTGAGTCAGGAACAGTTAACTAACACACTGTCATGTCTTACTGAGTGAGTCTGGAACAGTTAACTCACACACTGTCATGTCTTACTGAGTGAGTCAGGAACAGTTAACTCACACACTGTCATGTCTTACTGAGTGAGTCAGGAACAGTTAACTCACACACTGTCATGTCATACTGAGTGAGTCTGGAACAGTTAACTCACACACTGTCATGTCATACTGAGTGAGTCAGGAACAGTTAACTCACACACTGTCATGTCATACTGAGTGAGTCAGGAACAGTTAACTCACACACTGTCATGTCATACTGAGTGAGTCAGCGCCTAAATGTGTACCACAGCACCTACAAAGCCTTCAGAAATTATTCCCAGTCCTTGACGTGTTCCACCTGCTGTTGTTTTACAGCCTGAATTTAAAATGGAGTAAATGTAGATTTGTTTTTGTCACTGGGCTACCCACAATACACCATAATGTCAAAGTGGAACAATGTTTTATTTTATTTTATTTATTTTTTTACAAATTAATAAAAAGCTGAAATGTTTTGAGTCAATAAGTATTCAACCCATTTTGTAATGGCGAGCCTAAATAAGTTCAGGAGTAAATATGTGCTTAACAAGTCCCATAAGTTGCACGGACTCTGTGTGCATTCATAGTGTTTAACATGATTTGACCTCATCTCTGTTCCCCACACATAGTGTACAATTATCTTTAAGGTCCCTCAGTTCTGTCGCTCTGCCCCCCCTGAACAAGGCAGTTAACCCCACTGTTCCCCGGGTAGGCCGTCGTTGAAAATAAGAATTTGTTCTTAACTGACTTGCCTGGTTAAATAAAAGGTAAAATAAAAACATTTAATAAAAAGTTTGAGCCTTGAATTTCAAACGCAGTTTCAACCACAAAGACCGGGGAGGTTTTCCAGCGGCTCACAAAGGGACCCTATTTGGTAGACGAGTAAAAACATGGTTAGGGTTAGAATGGCAATGGAAAAGGCATCCAGTCTGCAGCAGACCTATTAGCATGTGTGCTAACACAACAGCAGGAAAAGTACCTAAAGGCCTATTGATATCTATGCTAACACTAGCATCCACGCTAACACAACAACAGAGAAATACTGTAGGCCTTTTTAGTATCTTTGCTAACATTAGCATCCATGCTAATGCAATGACAGGGAAATACTCTAGACCCATTGGTATCTATGGTAACTCTAGCATCCATGCTAATGCAATAACAGAGAAATACTCCAGACCTATTGGTATCTATGGTAACTCTAGCATCCATGCTAATGCAACAGTGCAAAATAGCTACCCTACTGTATTGTGCATTCAACATCGTCATAGATTTAATGCAAACTGCTAGCAAAGGCAGAACTACAGCCAGTTCGAACAAAAGGCCTCACAAAACATCTCTCAATTAATTTCCAAAGAACAACAAGCACTTGGCAAGGCATCACGTGCCGATAAACATCTTATAACCTTCGATGGCTGCATTGGAGGGCTTATAACAGTAAGAGTCACCAGAATAGAGACAGCTGAGGATATAACTACATGATTCATTAATACTCTCTCTCTCTCTCTCTCTCTCTCTCTCTCTTGTTCTCTCTCTCTCTCTCTCTCTCTCTCTCTCTCTCTCTCTCTCTCTCTCTCTCTCTCTCGTTCTCTCTCTCATTCCTTATCTCTCTCTCTCTCCTGTTCTCTCTCTCTCTCTCTCTCTCTCTCTCTCGTTCTCTCTCTCATTCCTTATTTCCCTCCCTCTCACTCCTTCCGTCCCTCCCTCCCTCCACCCTCTCACTCCTTCCCCCTCTCTCTCTCTCTCTCTCTCTCTCTCTCTCTCTCTCAATTCAATTTCAATTTAAGGGTCTTTTCTCTCTCTCTGTCTCAGCTCTAATGAAAAAGTGATGGCTGATCAAAGAGAGGGGGTTAAGAAGAGGGTTTCAAGGCAGATGAAACAAGGCTCCTCTTCATCTGCCAGCTAGCCTGTTCTGTCCGTATGTGTTTCCTCACTAAATACAGTGTCTGCTTTTATGACTTAATGAGTTCAATGAGTTCACGGTGTTGTGACAAGCTGTTCCCTGAGATGTGTCCGTCTGCTTCACGTCCTGGTCCTGTTCATTGAGGTGACAGACAACGATTCAGGTCAGGAAGAACATCGGAAAGAGACTAAGATAAGAAAATACTAATTTCTATGTTCCACATGTTTTCAACCTACAGGCTACCCCTATGTAGGTGGAACAGACATGGAACGAAGAGCTACTGTAGTAACCTCATAGTAACCACTGAGACTACCCTACTACAGGAGACAGAGGAGGGGATTTTACTGAGGATTTTACTGTAGGTAGCAGAGGATTTTACTGTAGGTAAAATCTCTAGCACACAGGAAACAGAGGAGGGCACTCTTACTGTAGGTAAAAGCTCTAGGAAACAGGAAACAGAGGAAGGGACCTTACTGTAGGTAAAAGCTCTAGGAAACAGGAAACAGAGGAGGGGACCTTACTGTAGGTAAAAGCTCTAGGAAACAGGAAACAGAGGAGGGGACCTTACTGTAGGTAAAAGCTCTAGGAAACAGGAAACAGAATAGGGGACCTTACTGTAGGTAAAAGCTCTTGGAAACAGGAAACAGAGAAGGGCACCTTACTGTAGGTAAAAGCTCTAGGACACAGGAAACAGAGGACTACACATTACTGTAGGTAAAAGCTGCAGAGGAGGGGACCTTACTGTAGGTAAATGCTCTAGGAAACAGGAAACAGAGGAGGGGACCTTACTGTAGGTAAAACCTCTAGGAAACAGGAAACAGAGGAGGGGACCTTACTGTAGGTAAAAGCTCTAGGAAACAGGAAACAGAGGAGGGGACCTTACTGTAGGTAAAAGCTCTTGGAAACAGGAAACAGAGAAGGGCACCTTACTGTAGGTAAAAGCTCTAGGAAACAGGAAACAGAGGAGGGGACCTTACTGTAGGTAAAAGCTCTAGGAAACAGGAAACAGAGGAGGGGACCTTACTGTAGGTAAAAGCTCTAGGAAACAGGAAACAGAGGAGGGGACCTTACTGTAGGTAAAAGCTCTAGGAAACAGGAAACAGAGGAGGGGACCTTACTGTAGGTAAAAGCTCTAGGAAACAGGAAACAGAAGGGGGGACCTTACTGTAGGTAAAAGCTCTTGGAAACAGGAAACAGAGAAGGGCACCTTACTGTAGGTAAAAGCTATAGGAAACAGGAAACAGAGGGGACCTTACTGTAGGTAAAAGCTCTAGGAAACAGGAAACAGAAGAGGGGACCTTACTGTAGGTAAAAGCTCTAGGAAACAGGAAACAGAGGAGGGGACCTTACTGTAGGTAAAAGCTCTAGGACACAGGAAACAGAGGAGGGGACCTTACTGTAGGTAAAAGCTCTAGGAAACAGGAAACAGAGGAGGGGACCTTACTGTAGGTTAAAGCTCTAGGAAACAGGAAACAGAAGAGGGGACCTTACTGTAGGTAAAAGCTCTAGGAAACAGGAAACAGAGGAGGGGACCTTACTGTAGGTAAAAGCTGTGCTGTACTCTGTCTCTGACATGGATGAGGACATATAGTTTGGTCCTTGATGAGGGGACCTTACTGTAGGTAAAAGTTGTACTGTACTCTGTCTCTGACATGGATGAGGACATATAGTTTGGTCCTTGACTAAACAGCAGGTAGACGATACAAATAGAATGTGTTCAAATTCTGCCCGGCTACTAAGCAGGGAAAGCAATGACTGGATTAAAATAAAAATATACCCCAACCCTGATACCATGTCCCACCCAGTCCAGTCCTACCTAACCTAACCCTGATACTATGTCCCACCCAGTCCAGTCCTACCTAACCTAACCCTGATACTATGTCCCACCCAGTCCAGTCCTACCTAACCTAACCCTGATACCATGTCCCACCCAGTCCAGTCCTACCTAACCTAACCCTGATACTATGTCCCACCCAGTCCAGTCCTACCTAACCCAACCCTGATACTATGTCCCACCCAGTCCAGTCCAGTCCTACCTAACCTAACCCTGATACTATGTCCCACCCAGTCCAGTCCTACCTAACCTAACCCTGATACCATGTCCCACCCAGTCCAGTCCTACCTAACCTAACCCTGATACTATGTCCCACCCAGTCCAGTCCTACCTAACCCAACCCTGATACTATGTCCCACCCAGTCCAGTCCAGTCCTACCTAACCAAACCCTGATACCATGTCCCACCCAGTCCAGTCCAGTCCTACCTAACCCAACCCTGATACTATGTCCCACCCAGTCCAGTCCTACCTAACCCAACCCTGATACCATGTCCCACCCAGTCCAGTCCAGTCCTACCTAACCCAACCCTGATACTATGTCCCACCCAGTCCAGTCCTACCTAACCCAACCCTGATACCATGTCCCACCCAGACCAGTCCAGTCCTACCTAACCAAACCCTGATACCATGTCCCACCCAGTCCAGTCCTACCTAACCCTGATACTATGTCCCACCCAGTCCAGTCCAGTCCTACCTAACCCAACCCTGATACCATGTCCCACCCAGTCCAGTCCAGTCCTACCTAACCCAACCCTGATACCATGTCCCACCCAGTCCAGTCCAGTCCTACCTAACCCAACCCTGATACCATGTCCCACCCAGTCCAGTCCTACCTAACCTAACCCTGATACTATGTCCCACCCAGTCCAGTCCTACCTAACCCAACCCTGATACTATGTCCCACCCAGTCCAGTCCTACCTAACCCAACCCTGATACCATGTCCCACCCAGTCCAGTCCAGTCCTACCTAACCCAACCCTGATACCATGTCCCACCCAGTCCAGTCCAGTCCTACCTAACCCAACCCTGATACCATGTCCCAACCAGTCCAGTCCTACCTAACCTAACCCTGATACCATGTCCCACCCAGTCCAGTCCTACCTAATCTAACCCTGATACTATGTCCCACCCAGTCCAGTCCAGTCCTACCTAACCCTGATACCATGTCCCAACCAGTCCAGTCCTACCTAACCTAACCCTGATACTATGTCCCACCCAGTACAGTCCTACCTAACCTAACCCTGATACCATGTCCCACCCAGTCCAGTCCAGTCCTACCTAACCCAACCCTGATACCATGTCCCACCCAGTCCAGTCCTACCTAACCCAACCCTGATGCTATGTCCCACCCAGTCCAGTCCAGTCCTACCTAACCAAACCCTGATACCATGTCCCACCCAGCCCAGTCCAACCTAACCTAACCCTGATACCATGTCCCACCCAGTCCAGACCAGTCCTACCTAACCTAACCCTGATACCATGTCCCACCCAGTCCAGTCCAGTCCTACCTAACCCAACCCTGATACCATGTCCCACCCAGTCCAGTCCAGTCCTACCTAACCCAACCCTGATACCATGTCCCACCCAGTCCAGTCCTACCTAACCCAACCCTGATGCTATGTCCCACCCAGTCCAGTCCAGTCCTACCTAACCAAACCCTGATACCATGTCCCACCCAGCCCAGTCCAACCTAACCTAACCCTGATACCATGTCCCACCCAGTCCAGACCAGTCCTACCTAACCTAACCCTGATACCATGTCCCACCCAGTCCAGTCCAGTCCTACCTAACCCAACCCTGATACTATGTCCCACCCAGTCCAGACCAGTCCTACCTAACCTAACCCTGATACCATGTCCCACCCAGTCCAGTCCAGTCCTACCTAACCCAACCCTGATACTATGTCCCACCCAGTCCAGTCCTACCTAAACTAACCCTGATAGCATGTCCCACCCAGACCAGTCCTACCTAACCTAAACAAACCCAGTCCAGCCCATTCCTACCTAACCCATTCCTACCTATCCCAGCCCTACCTAACCCAGTCCAGTCCTACCTAACCCATTCTTATCTATCCCAGCCCTACCTAACCCAGTCCAGTCCTACCTAATCCAGTACAGTCCTACTTAACCCAGTACTACCTAACATAGTCCAGCGCTACCTAACCCAGTCCCACCTAACCCAGCCCTACCTAACCCAGTCCAGTCCTACCTAACCCAGCCTTACCTAACCCAGCCCTACCTAACCCAGTCCAGTCCTACCTAACCCAGACCAGTCCTACCTAACCCAGTCCTACCTAACCCAGCCCTACCTAACCCAGTCCAGTCCTACCTAACCCAGTCCTACCTAACCCAGACCAGTCCTACCTAACCCAGTCCAGTCCTACCTAACCCAGTACTACCTAACCCAGACCAGCCCTACCTAACCCAGTCCTACCTAACCCAGTCCTACCTAGCCCAGCCCTACCTAACCCAGTCCAGTCCTACCTAAACCAGTCCTACCAAACCCTGTTCTACCTAACCCAGTCCAGTCCTACCTAACCCAGTCCAGTCCTACCTAACCAATTCCTACCTAACCTAGCCCTACCTAACCCAGTACTACCTAACCCAGTCCTACCTAACCCAGTCCTACCTAACCCAGTCCAGTCTTACCTATCCCAGTCCTACCTAACCCAGTCCAGTCCTAAACCAGTCCTACCTAACCCAGTCCTACCTATCCCAGCCCTACCTAGCCCAGTACAGCCCTACCTAACCCAGTCCAGTCCTACCTAACCCAGTCCTACCTAACCCATACCAGTCCTACCTAACCCAGTCCTACCTAACCCATTCCTACCTATCCCAGCCCTACCTAACCCAGTCCGGTCCTACCTAACCCATTCCTACCTATCCCAGCCCTACCTAACTCAGTACTACCTAACCCAGTCCTACCTAACCCAGTCTTACCTAATCCAGTCCAGTCCTACCTAACCCAGTCCAGTCCTACCTAACCCAGTCCTACCTAACCCAGTCCTACCTGTCCTACCTAACCCATTCCTACCTATCCCAGCCCTACCTAACCCAGTACTACCTAACCCAGTCCAGTCCTACCTAACCCAGTCCAGTCCTACCTAACCCAGTCCTACCTCAAAATCAAATCAAATTTTATTTGTCACATACACATGGTTAGCAGATGTTAATGCGAGTGTAGCGAAATGCTTGTGCTTCTAGTTCCGACCATGCAGTAGTATCTAACAAGTAATCTAACAAATTCACAACAACTACCTTATACACACAAGAGTAAAGGAATGAATACGAGTATGTACATATAAATATATGGATGAGCGATGGCTGACCGGCATAGGCAAGATGCAGTAGATGGTATGGAGTACAGTATATACACATATATATGAGATGAGTAATGTAGGATATGTAAACATTATATAAATGGCATTGTTTAAAGTGGCTAGTGATACATTATTTCATCCAATTATAATTATTAAAGTGGCTAGAGATTTGGGTCGATGACGAGCGGCATAGGCAAGATACAGTAGATGGTTTAGAGTACAGTGTATACATTTGATATGAGTATGTCGGATACGTAAACATTATATACAAAATTGTTTAAAGTGGCTAGTGATACATTTGTTACATCCAATTCCTATGTATAAAGTGGCTAGAGATTTAAGTCAGTATGTTGGCAGCAGCCACTCAATGTTAGTGATGGCTGTTTAACAGTCTGATGGCCTTGAGGTAGAAGCTGTTTTTCAGTCTCTCGGTCCCAGCTTTGATGCACCTGTACTGACCTCGCCTTCTGGATGATAGCGGGGTGAACAGGCAGTGGCTCGGGTGGTTGTTGTCCTTGATGATCTTTTTGGCCTTTCTGTGACATCGGGTGGTGTAGGTGTCCTGGAGGGCAGGTAGTTTAACCCCGGTGATGCGTTGTGCAGTCCTCACTACCCTCTGGAGAGCCTTACGGTTGTGGGCGGAGCAGTTGCCGTACCAGGCGGTGATACAGCCCGACAGGATGCTCTCGATTGTGCATCTGTAAAAGTTTGTGAGTGATTTTGGTGACAAGCCAAATTTCTTCAGCCTCCTGAGGTTGAAGAGGCGCTGTTGCGCCTTCTTTACCACGCTGTCTGTGTGGGTGGACCAATTCAGTTTGTCCGTGATGTGTGCGCCGAGGAACTTAAAACTTTCCACCTTCTCCACTACTGTCCCTCGATGTGGATAGGGGGGTGCTCCCTCTCCTGTTTCCTGAAGTCCACGATCATCTCCTTTGTTTTGTTGACATTGAGTGAGAGGTTATTTTCCTGACACCACACTCCGAGGGCCCTCACCTCCTCTCTGTAGGCCGTCTCGTCGTTGTTGGTAATCAAGCCTACCACTGTAGTGTCGTCAGCAAACTTGATGATTGAGTTGGATGCGTGCTTGGCCACGCAGTCATGGGTAAACAGGGAGTACAGGAGAGGGCTGAGAACGCACCCTTGTGGGGCCCCAGTGTTGAGGATCAGCGGGGTGGAGATGTTGTTTCCTACCCTCACCACCTGGGACCGGCCCGTCAGGAAGTCCAGGACCCAGTTGCACAGGGCTGGGTCGAGACCCAGGGTCTCGAGCTTAATGACGAGCTTGGAGGGAACTATGGTGTTAAATGCTGAGCTGTAGTCGATGAACAGCATTCTTACATAAGTATTCCTCTTGTCCAGATGGGTTAGGGCAGTATGCAGTGTGATTGCGATTGCGTCGTCTGTGGACCTATTGGGACGGTAAGCAAATTGGAGTGGGTCCAGGGTGTCTGGCAGGATGGAGGTGATATGATCCTTGACTAATCTCTCAAAGCACTTCATGATGACGGAAGTGAGTGCTACGGGCGATAGTCATTTAGCTCAGTCACCTTAGCTTTCTTGGGAACAGGAACAATGGTGGCCCTCTTGAAGCATGTGGGAACAGCAGACTGGGATAGGGACTGATTGAATATGTCCGTAAACACACCAGCCAGCTGGTCTGCGCATGCTCTGAGGACACGGCCAGGGATGCCATCTGGGCCGGCAGCCTTGCGAGGGTTAACACATTTAAATGTTTTTCTCACATTGGCTGCGGTGAAGGTGAGCCCGCAGGTTTTGGTAGCGGGCCGTGTCGGTGGCACTGTATTGTCCTCAAAGCGAGCAAAGAAGTTGTTTAGTTTGTCTGGGAGCAGGGCGTCATGGTCCGCGACGGGGCTGGTTTTCTTTGTAGTCCGTGATTGACTGTAGACCCTGCCACATTCCTCTTGTGTCTGAGCCATTGAATTGTGACTCTACTTTGTCTCTATATTGACGCTAGCTTGTTTGATTGCCTTGCGGAGGGAGTAGCTGCACTGTTTGTATTCAGTCATGTTTCCGGTAGCCTTTACCTGGTTAAAAGCAGTGGTTCGCGCTTTCAGTTTCTTGCTGAATGCTGCCATCAATCCATGGTTTCTGGTTGGGGAAGGTTTTGATATTTGCTATGGGTACAACATCACCAATGCATTTGCTAATAAACTCGCTCACCGAATCAGCGTATACATCAATGTTGTTGTCAGATGCTATCCGGAACATATCCCAGTCCACGTGCTCGAAGCAATCTTGCAGCATGGAATCAGATTGGTCGGACCAGCGTTGAACAGACCTGAGAACGGGCGTTTCCTGTTTTAGTTTCTGTTTGTAGGCTGGGAGCAACAAAATGGAGTCATGGTCAGACTTGCCGAAAGGAGGGCGGAGAATAGCCTTGTATGCATCACGGAAGTTGGAATAACAGTGGTCCAGGATTTTACCAGCCGGGTGGCACATTCGATATGCTGGTAAAATTTCGGGAGCCTTGTTCTTAAATTAGCCTTATTAAAATCCCCAGCCACAATAAATGCAGCCTCAGGATATGTGGTTTCCAGTTTACATAGAGTCCGATGAATTTCTTTCAGTGCCGTCGATGTATCAGCTTGAGGGGGGATGTACACGGCTGTGATTATAATCGAAGAGAATTCTCTTGGTAGATAATGCGGTCTGCATTTGATTGTAAGGAATTCTATGTCAGGTGAACAAAAGGACTTGAGTTCCTGTATGTTGTTATGATCACACCACGTCTCGTTAATCATAAGACACACACCCCGCCCTTCTTCTTACCAGAGAGATGTTTGTTTCTGTCGGCGCGATGCGTGGAGAAACCAGGTGGCTGTACCGACTCTGATAACGTGTCCTGAGTGAGCCATGTTTCCGTGAAGCAAAGAACGTTGGAGTCTCGAATGTCTCTCTGAAAGGCAACCCTCGATCGGATTTCGTCTACTTTGTTGTCAAGAGACTGTACATTGGCGATTAAAATACTCGGGAGAGGTGCACGATGTGCCCGTCGACGTAGCTTGACCAAAAGACCGGCGCGTTTCCCTCTTCTCGGCGCCGCCGTTGTTTTGAGTAGCCACGCGTGCTATCCAGTCTGTTGTTGTGTTTGGGTTAACGAAAGGAGAATCCTCTTTGGGAAAGTCGTATTCCTGGTCGTAATGTTGGTAAGTTGACGTTGCTCTTATATCCAATAGTTCCTCCCGGTTGTATGTAATAAAACTTAATATTTTCCGGGGTAACAATGTAAGAAGTAATACATAAAAAAACAAAATACTGCATGGTTTCCTGAGAACGTGAAGCGAGGCTGCCATCTCTGTCGGCGCCGGAAGTCACAGTGTACCTAACCCATTCCTACCTATCCCAGCCCTACCTAACCCAGTACTACCTAACCCAGTCCAGTCCTAACCCTAACCCAGTCCTACCTAACCCAGTTCTACCTAACCCAGTCCAGTCCTACCTAACCCAGTCCTACCTATCCCAGTCCAGTCCTACCTAACCCAGTACTATCTAACCCAGTTCTACCTAACCCAGTAATACCTATCCTAGCCCTACCTAACCCAGTCCAGTCCTACCTAACCCAGTCCTACCTAACCCAGTTCTACCTAACCCAGTATTACCTATCCTAGCCCTACCTAACCCAGTCCAGTCCTACCTAACCCAGTCCTACCTATTCCAGCCCTACCTAACCGAGCCCAGTCCTATCTAACCCAGTCCTACCTAACCCAGTTCTACCTAACCCAGTCCAGTCCTACCTAACCCAGTCCTACCTAACCCAGTCCAGTCCTACCTAACCCAGACCAGCCCTACCTAACCCAGTCCTACCTAACCCAGTCCAGTCCTACCTAACCCAGTCCTACCTAACCCAGTTCTACCTAACCCAGTAATACCTATCCTAGCCCTACCTAACCCAGTCCAGTCCTACCTAACCCAGATCTACCTAACCCAGTCCAGTCCTACCTAACCCAGTCCTACCTAACCCAGTCCAGTCCTACCTAACCCAGTACTACCTAACCCAGACCAGCCCTACCTAACCCAGTCCTACCTAACCCAGTCCAGTCCTACCTAACCCAGTTCTACCTAACCTAGTCCTACCTATCCTAGCCCTACCTAACCCAGCCCAGTCCTACCTAACCCAGTCCTACCTATTCCAGTCCTACCTAACCCAGCCCTACCTAACCCAGCCCAGTCTTACCTAACCCAGTCCTACCTATTCCAGTCCTACCTAACCAAGTCCTATCTAACCCAGTCCTACCTATTCCAGTCCTACCTAACCCAGCCCTACCTAACCCAGTCCTATCTAACCCAGCCCTACCTAACCCAGCCCAGCCCAGTCCTACCTAACCCAGTCCAGTCCTACCTCACCCATTCCTACCTATCCCAGTCCAACCTAACCCAGTACTACCTAACCCAGTACTACCTAACCCAGTTCTACCTAACCCAGTCCAGTCCTACCTAACCCAGTCCTACCTAACCCAGTCCAGTCCTACCTAACCCAGACCAGCCTTACCTAACCCAGTCCTACCTAACCCAGTCCAGTCCTACCTAACCCAGTCCTAGCTAACCCAGTTCTACCTAACCCAGTAATACCTATCCTAGCCCTACCTAACCCAGTCCAGTCCTACCTAACCCAGCCCTACCTAACCCAGCCCAGTCCTATCTAACCCAGCCCTACCTAACCCAGTCCTATCTAACCCAGCCCTACCTAACCCAGCCCAGTCCTACCTCACCCAGCCCGGTTCTGGTCTTACCTTCCAGCAGATCTCTGGCCAGCCCAGGCTCCGCCCCAGTGGACCTGACGAAGTCCGACAGGACGGCGTCCATGTCCAGAGTCATGTGGTCATGTGGATGGGCTGCCCAGGCCGCAGCGGTCACCTTAGTCGACGCCAGCCTTCACGCTGTCATCTGGGAACACGAGGACGCACACACACACACACACACACAACCAGTTTGATGAGGTCATCCAAGTAGCTTTGCAAATTCAGTGTGAACTAACCAAAGTGTCACAACATCACAGAAGCCTGACATATTCCAGGGACATCACACAGTGTGTCCAGCTGCACGTGCATGGTTGGCTCCATACAGTATGTTTGTGTTTATGAGTGTGTTGGAGTATAGTGCTCCAAGGGCTGTCTAATGCTGTGTACTCTAGTACCCTCTCTCTCTCTCTCTCTCTCTCTCTCTCTCTCTCTCTCCTCTCTCTCCTCTCTCTCTCTCTCTCTCTCTCTCTCTCTCTCTCTCTCTCTCCTCTCTCTCTCTCTCTCTCTCTCTCTGTCTCTCTCTCTCTCTCTCTTAGTCCTCTCTCTCTCTCTCTCTCTCTCTCTCTCTCTCTCTCTCTCTCTCTCTCTCTCTCTCTCTCTCTCTCTCTCTCTCTCTCTCTCTCTCTCACTCCTCCTCTCTCTCCTTGTTTTCAGTCCTCTCTTGTATCATTATTCCCCTTTGTCTTCTTTCAAATGTTGCTTTATATAGCGAAAGTGCCCACTCTGGTCTTGGCACATGCGCTCTAGCCAACAGCTCACAGATGAACAAAAATAGCGAGATATTATTGTATTTGTAAACAAAAAACGTCAGCCAAGCATCAATCATCATGTCACCAGAATAAGACCCCTGATATTTATTGGAAAGGAGCATCGATCATCATGCAATTTCACCACCCTGTAAAGTTCATCATAACTTATTTCATCTGTAGCCTAATAAACTGCATGCTTTCTCGAGTGGTAGTGGAAGGGCCACACAACATATCATCGTGTTCACTATGTTTTATCCCACAGCTACTTGACTGGCATAAAAAGGTTGGATGGAAACCTGGTTAATATCTGGTTTGGCCTTCTCCTGTTAAGGAATATTGTGTTGTTATCAGCGGTACCAAGCACCCTCCAGATACCGTACCAAGCAACCTCCAGATACCGTACCAAGCAACCTCCAGATACCGTACCAAGCAACCTCCAGATACCGTACCAAGCAACCTCCAGATACCGTACCAAGCAACCTCCAGATACCGTACCAAGCTACCTCCAGATACCGTACCAAGCAACCTCCAGATACCGTACCAAGCAACCTCCAGATACCGTACCAAGCAACCTCCAGATACCGTACCAAGCTACCTCCAGATACCGTACCAAGCAACCTCCAGATACCGTACCAAGCAACCTCCAGATATCGTACCAAGCAACCTCCAGATACCGTACCAAGCAACCTCCAGATACCGTACCAAGCAACCTCCAGATACCGTACCAAGCTTCCTCCAGATACCGTATCAAGCTTCCTCGAGATACCGTACCAAGCAACCTCCAGATACCGTACCAAGCTTCCTCCAGATACCGTACCAAGCAACCTCCAAATACCGTACCAAGCTTCCTCCAGATACCGTACCAAGCAACCTCCAGATACCGTACCAAGCTTCCTCCAGATACCGTATCAAGCTTCCTCCAGATACCGTATCAAGCTTCCTCCAGATACCGTATCAAGCTTCCTCCAGATACCGTATCAAGCTTCCTCCAGATACCGTACCAAACAACTGCATCCACCTCACAATACTTCTTAGTTGTTTCCACTCTGATAGATGTCTCCTTCAGTCCTTCCTTCCTCTGTGTGAGATAGATGTCTCCTTCCTTCCTTCCTCTGTGTGTGATAGGTGATGTGTCCTACCGAGACATTATTATCAGGTGACGTGTCCTAGGGAGACATTATTATCAGGTGACGTGTCCTACCGAGACATTATTATCAGGTGACGTGTCCTACCGAGACATTATTATCAGGTGACGTGTCCTACCGAGACATTATTATCAGGTGACGTGTCCTATTGAGACATTATTATCAGGTGACGTGTCCTACCGAGACATTATTATCAGGTGAAGTGTCCTAGGGAGACATTATTATCAGGTGACGTGTCCTAGTGAGACATTATTATCAGGTGACGTGTCCTACCGAGACATTATTATCAGGTGACGTGTCCTAGGGAGACATTATTATCAGGTGACGTGTCCTACCGAGACATTATTATCAGGTGACGTGTCCTACCGAGACATTATTATCAGGTGACGTGTCCTACCGAGACATTATTATCAGGTGACGTGTCCTACCGAGTCATTATTATCAGGTGACGTGTCCTACCGAGACATTATTATCAGGTGACGTGTCCTAGTGAGACATTATTATCAGGTGACGTGTCCTACCGAGACATTATTATCAGGTGACGTGTCCTAGGGAGACATTATTATCAGGTGACGTGTCCTACCGAGACATTATTATCAGGTGACGTGTCCTAGGGAGACATTATTATCAGGTGACGTGTCCTACCGAGACATTATTATCAGGTGACGTGTCCTACTGAGACATTATTATCAGGTGACGTGTCCTAGTGAGACATTATTATCAGGTGACGTGTCCTACAGAGACATTATTATCAGGTGACGTGTCCTAGGGAGACATTATTATCAGGTGACGTGTCCTAGTGAGACATTATTATCAGGTGACGTGTCCTACCGAGACATTATTATCAGGTGACGTGTCCTACCGAGACATTATTATCAGGTGACGTGTCCTACCGAGACATTATTATCAGGTGACGTGTCCTAGGGAGACATTATTATCAGGTGACGTGTCCTAGGGAGACATTATTATCAGGTGACGTGTCCTACAGAGACATTATTATCAGGTGAAGTGTCCTAGGGAGACATTATTATCAGGTGACGTGTCCTAGGGAGACATTATTATCAGGTGACGTGTCCTAGGGAGACATTATTATCAGGTGACGTGTCCTACCGAGACATTATTATCAGGTGACGTGTCCTACCGAGACATTATTATCAGGTGACGTGTCCTAGGGAGACATTATTATCAGGTGACGTGTCCTAGGGAGACATTATTATCAGGTGACGTGTCCTACCAAGACATTATTATCAGGTGACGTGTCCTACTGAGACATTATTATCAGGTGACGTGTCCTAGTGAGACATTATTATCAGGTGACGTGTCCTACAGAGACATTATTATCAGGTGACGTGTCCTAGGGAGACATTATTATCAGGTGACGTGTCCTACCGAGACATTATTATCAGGTGACGTGTCCTACAGAGACATTATTATCAGGTGACGTGTCCTAGGGAGACATTATTATCAGGTGACGTGTCCTAGGGAGACATTATTATCAGGTGACGTGTCCTAGGGAGACATTATTATCAGGTGACGTGTCCTACCGAGACATTATTATCAGGTGACGTGTCCTACCGAGACATTATTATCAGGTGACGTGTCCTAGGGAGACATTATCAGGTGACGTGTCCTAGGGAGACATTATTATCAGGTGACGTGTCCTACCGAGACATTATTATCAGGTGACGTGTCCTAAAGAGTTGCAGCAGGCGGCTAGGCCCAATGTTACAATATGAGACAATAACAACTACAGGCTCTTTTGGGTCTCCTTTAAACTGCTGAATAAGTCCGAGCAACATGTAGACAAACAGAGGAAGAAATACTGTCTCGGACTTCATAATAATATGGCAGTGGTTATTATGACATGATAGTGATACCATGATGATGACGTGAACTCTTCCTCAGGATACACTGGTAAACAGCCCTGTTCACAACGACACATAGCAGCCTGTGGAACATAGTCATAGATGAATCTGGATGAATCACGATGTGGACAAAATGTATTTTTTGGTGTCTCAAAGAACATGATTCATTGTGAAACCTTTAAATGTCTTGACATATTTCCAGGGGTTGGGGAGTAACTGATTAACGATATAATAAATTACTTTTTCTAACCAAATACCCATGGATTGTCTTCGTTGGACACTTAGGAAGCCCTCTGCAGAAGTTCTACAAAAGGTAAGGCACAGGTTTTCCCTGTGAAATGCATTTTCTATCGACCGCGCTGGCTAAAGATTTCATGGTTATGGAAAATATTGAAGGTGCTACCCTCAAACAATCAAATGTAGTGCTTTCGCCGTAAAGCCTTTTTGAAATCCGACAACGCTGTGATATTGCAAAGAAGCAGAGCTTTTGATGAGTATGAAACACTGCATTTTTAATAATTCAACTTTTGGATTTTGTCTTGCATTTCACCTGGTAGTGTCGGGAGTGGGGCGCTAGCGCACCACTTATCCATAAGAAGTTAATTCATTAATACAATTTTATATTTGTGTCAAATTGACAATTGGCAACCCATCCCTTATGGGATTAATTGACACATTAACAAACGTTAAAATAATTCACTATGGTAACTAAATTATAATTATTCTTACGGTGTTCTCTGCATAGCATAAAGAGTGAAAAAATGTAAGGTAGAAATCACTGCATAATAGTAAATAAGGTTATCCAAACAATAATTACATCCCTAGAGCAGTACAATAATATACACCATATATACACACTATATAAATACTGCATAAATACACACATACACACTGTATATACACATACACACACTACCGTTCAAAAGTTTGGGGTCACTTAGAAATGTCCTTGTTTTTTTAAATAAAAGCACTTTTTTTGTCCATTAAAATATAACATCAAATTGATCAGAAATACAGTGTAGACATTGTTAATGTTGTAAATGACTTTTATGGAATATCTACATAGGCGTACAGAGGCCCATTATCAGCAACCATCACTCCTGTGTTCCAATGGCACGTTGTGTTAGCTAATCCAAGTTGATCATTTTAAAAGGCTAATTGATCATTAGAAAACCCTTTTGCAATTATGTTAGCACAGCTGAAAACTGTTGTCCTGATTTAAAGAAGCAATAAAACTGGCCTTCTTTAGACTAGTTGAGTATCTGGAGAATCAGCATTTGTGGGTTTGATTACAGGCTCAAAATGGCCAGAAACAAAGAACTTTCTTCTGAAACTCGTCAGTCTATTCTTGTTCTGAGAAATGAAGGCTATTCCATGTGAGAAATTACCAAGAAACTCATCACTCAGCCACATAATGCCAGGCAGGGTATATCTGGTGTTCTGTCTCCTCATCACTCAGCCACATAATGCCAGGGTATATCTGGTGTTCTGTCTCCTCATCACTCAGCCACATAATGCCAGGGAATATCTGGTGTTCTGTCTCCTCATCACTCAGCCACATAATGCCAGGGTATATCTGGTGTTCTGTCTCCTCATCACTCAGCCACATAATGCCAGGGAATATCTGGTGTTCTGTCTCCTCATCACTCAGCCACATAATGCCAGGGTATATCTGGTGTTCTGTCTCCTCATCACTCAGCCACATAATGCCAGGGTATATCTGGTGGTCTGTCTCCTCATCACTCAGCCACATAATGCCAGGGTATATCTGGTGGTCTGTCTCCTCATCACTCAGCCACATAATGCCAGGGTATATCTGGTGTTCTGTCTCCTCATCACTCAGCCACATAATGCCAGGGTATATCTGGTGTTCTGTCTCCTCATCACTCAGCCACATAATGCCAGGGAATATCTGGTGTTCTGTCTCCTCATCACTCAGCCACATAATGCCAGGGTATATCTGGTGTTCTGTCTCCTCATCACTCAGCCACATAATGCCAGGGAATATCTGGTGTTCTGTCTCCTCATCACTCAGCCACATAATGCCAGGAGTATATCTGGTGTTCTGTCTCCTCATCACTCAGCCACATAATACCAGGGTATATCTGGTGGTCTGTCTCCTCATCACTCAGCCACATAATGCCAGGGTATATCTGGTGGTCTGTCTCCTCATCACTCAGCCACATAATGCCAGGGAATATCTGGTGTTCTGTCTCCTCATCACTCAGCCACATAATGCCAGGGAATATCTGGTGTTCTGTCTCCTCATCACTCAGCCACATAATGCCAGGGTATATCTGGTGTTCTGTCTCCTCATCACTCAGCCACATAATGTCAGGGAATATCTGGTGTTCTGTCTCCTCATCACTCAGCCACATAATGCCAGGGAATATCTGGTGTTCTGTCTCCTCATCACTCAGCCACATAATGCCAGGGTATATCTGGTGTTCTGTCTCCTCATCACTCAGCCACATAATGTCAGGGTATATCTGGTGGTCTGTCTCCTCATCACTCAGCCACATAATGCTAGGGAATATCTGGTGGTCTGTCTGGAATATGAGCTAAATTACAATAAACACTATATAGGGAATAGTGCTCTGGTCTATAGTAGTACCACTATATAGGGAATAGTGCTCTGGTCTATAGTAGTACACTATATAGGGAATAGGGCTCTGGTCTATAGTAGTACACTATATAGGGAATAGGGCTCTGGTCTATAGTAGTGCACTATATAGGGAATAGGGCTCTGGTCTATAGTAGTACCACTATATAGGGAATAGTGCTCTGGTCTATAGTACTACAACTATATAGGGAATAGGGCTCTGGTCTATAGTAGTACCACTATATAGCTCTATAGTTCCCTATACTACTATAGACCAGAGCCCTATTCCCTATATAGTGGTACTACTATAGACCAGAGCCCTAGTCCCTATATAGTGTACTACTATAGACCAGAGCTCTATTCCCTATATAGTGGTACTACTATAGACCAGAGCCCTAGTCCCTATATAGTGGTACTACTATAGACCAGAACCCTATTCCCTATATAGCTGTACTACTATAGACCAGAGCCCTATTCCCTACATAGTGGTACTACTATAGACCAGAGCCTATAGTGCACACTAGGGAATAGGGAGCCATTTGGGCCACCAGAAAGTATGCCTCTCTCTCTCATTTCCCCAGTGTGTGTGTGTGTGTGTGTGTGTGTGTGTGTGTGTGTGTGTGTGTGTGTGTGTGTGTGTGTGTGTGTGTGTGTGTGTGTGTGTGTGTGTGTGTGTGTGTGTGTGTGTGTGTGTGTGTGTGTGTGTGTGTGTGTGTGTGTGTGTGTGAGCTATAAGGATGACTCATCAGTAGGTCACTAGTATTACTGTGTGAGGAGCGAGGTGTACCCATCCCGTCTTGACAGTGAAATGTCTGAAATGTCTCTCTCTGTCTATTTCAATTTAATTTCAATTTAATGGCTTTATTGGCATGGGAAACATATTTCAACATTGCCAAAGCAAGTGAAATAGATAATAAACAAAAGTGAAATAAACATTATACTCACAAAAGTTCCAAAAGAATAAAGACATTTCAAATGTCATTATGTCTATATACAGTGTTTTAACAATGTGCAAATAGTTAAAGTACAAAAGGGAAAACAAATCAACATAAATATGGGTTGTATTTACAATGGTGTTTGTTCTTCACTGGTTGCCCTTTTCTTGTGGCAACAGGTCACACATCTTGCTGCTGTGACGGCACACTGTGGTATTTCACCCAGTAGATATGGGAGTTTATCAAAGTTGGGTTTGTTTTCTAATTATTTGTGGATCTGTGTAATCTGAGGGAAATATGTGTCTCTAATATGACATGTCTCTCTCTCTCTCTGTCTCTCTCTCTGTCTCTCTCGCTCCGTCTCTCTCTATCTCTCTCTCTCTCTCTGTCTCTCTCTGTCTCTCTCTCTGTGTCTCTCTCTCACACTCACTCACTCACTCACTCAGTCACTCACTCACTCTCTCTGTCTCCCTCTTTCTCTCTCTCTGTCTCTATCTCTCTCACTATCTTTCAATTATATTCAAATTGCTTTATTGGCATGACGTAACAATGTACATATTGCCCAAGTGTACTTTGGAAAATAAGTGATTCATTTACAATATTAACCAAATAAAAGAATTGGAGAAAATAAAAATCATTCTCAACGGGACAGAAACAACAATAAGCAAGGGGAAAATAACAGCGGACGTGCAGGTTGACCTGGTCTGTCAGACACTGTCCCTCATCTCATGGCAGGCAGCGCTGCCAAACCACAGCTGTCTCCATCCCCCCCAGCAGGACGGGTAGCCTATAAGGGTTTCACATTTGGGGAATTGAAACTCTCTAATTGTTTTATATTTGGAAATGTAGCTCCCGTCTCTGGTTATGCTCTCTCTCTCTCTCTCTCTCTCTCTCTCTCTCTCTCTCTCTCTCTCTCTCTCTCTCTCTCTCTCTCTCTCTCTCTCTCTCTCTCTCAGAGTGACTCATAGTTGTAATGTGGAAAGCAGCGAGTGGGTATAGTTTTCTTCACACTCCACTGATAGGGAGCCTTGAGGGGTCAGAGGAGACGTTCTCTGTCCGGTTTGGAAAATGATTAACAGAAGAAACTATGTTTTCGCAAAAATAAAACGTTAGCATCATTTCTTATAATTTCATGGAAACAGTCTGGAGTGGAAATCTATAACCACTTCTTAGATATATGATCTTCTAGCAGCCCACCTGAAAGCCCTCATTGCCTAATGATATAGAATTGTACGTAACAGGCTTTGAAGATTGAATTACTGATACGATGGGTGAGTAAAGGTGACTTCCCTTCAGTCTACCCATCATAATGGCCCTGTTTCTGTAAGCGCATATCCAGAGAGGGAGGTATCTGGATTTCATCCATTAGCCAAGGCCTGCTTATCTGCTCCTGTTTCTATACTTTATCTACTGCCAGACCAGACCCCTACATTTACCCCTCTACTTTATCTACTGCCAGACCCCTACATTTACCCCTCTACTTTATCTACTATCAGACCCCTACATTTACCCCTCTACTTTATCTACTGTCAGACCCCTACATTTACCCCTCTACTTTATCTACTGTCAGACCCCTACATTTACCCCTCTACTTTATCTACTGTCAGACCCCTACATTTACCCCTCTACTTTATCTACTGTCAGACCCCTACATTTACCCCTCTACTTTATCTACTATCAGACCCCTACATTTACCCCTCTACTTTATCTACTGCCAGACCAGACCCCTACATTTACCCCTCTACTTTATCTACTATCAGACCCCTACATTTACCCCTCTACTTTATCTACTGTCAGACCCCTACATTTACCCCTCTACTTTATCTACTATCAGACCCCTACATTTACCCCTCTACTTTATCTACTGTCAGACCCCTACATTTACCCCTCTACTTTATCTACTGTCAGACCCCTACATTTACCCCTCTACTTTATCTACTGTCAGACCCCTACATTTACCCCTCTACTTTATCTACTGCCAGACCAGACCCCTACATTTACCCCTCTACTTTATCTACTATCAGACCCCTACATTTACCCCTCTACTTTATCTACTATCAGACCCCTACATTTACCCCTCTACTTTATCTACTATCAGACCCCTACATTTACCCCTCTACTTTATCTACTATCAGACCCCTACATTTACCCCTCTACTTTATCTACTATCAGACCCCTACATTTACCCCCTCTACTTTATCTACTGTCAGACCCCTACATTTACCCTCTACTTTATCTACTGTCAGACCCCTACATTTACCCCTCTACTTTATCTACTATCAGACCCCTACATTTACCCCTCTACTTTATCTACTATCAGACCCCTACATTTACCCCTCTACTTTATCTACTATCAGACCCCTACATTTACCCCTCTACTTTATCTACTATCAGACCCCTACATTTACCCTCTACTTTATCTACTATCAGACCCCTACATTTACCCCTCTACTTTATCTACTATCAGACCCCTACATTTACCCCTCTACTTTATCTACTATCAGACCCCTACATTTACCCTCTACTTTATCTACTATCAGACCCCTACATTTACCCCTCTACTTTATCTACTATCAGACCCCTACATTTACCCCTCTACTTTATCTACTATCAGACCCTACATTTACCCCTCTACTTTATCTACTATCAGACCCCTACATTTACCCCTCTACTTTATCTACTATCAGACCCCTACATTTACCCTCTACTTTATCTACTATCAGACCCCTACATTTACCCCTCTACTTTATCTACTATCAGACCCCTACATTTACCCCCTCTACTTTATCTACTGTCAGACCCCTACATTTACCCCTCTACTTTATCTACTATCAGACCCTACATTTACCCCTCTACTTTATCTACTATCAGACCCCTACATTTACCCCTCTACTTTATCTACTATCAGACCCCTACATTTACCCCTCTACTTTATCTACTATCAGACCCCTACATTTACCCTCTACTTTATCTACTATCAGACCCCTACATTTACCCCTCTACTTTATCTACTATCAGACCCCTACATTTACCCTCTACTTTATCTACTGTCAGACCCTACATTTACCCCTCTACTTTATCTACTGTCAGACCCCTACATTTACCCTCTACTTTATCTACTGCCAGACCCCTACATTTACCCCTCTACTTTATCTACTGTCAGACCCTACATTTACCCTCTACTTTATCTACTATCAGACCCCTACATTTACCCTCTACTTTATCTACTATCAGACCCCTACATTTACCCTCTACTTTATCTACTGTCAGACCCCTACATTTACCCCTCTACTTTATCTACTATCAGACCAGACCCCTACATTTACCCCTCTACTTTATCTACTATCAGACCCCTACATTTACCCCTCTACTTTATCTACTATCAGACCCCTACATTTACCCCTCTACTTTATCTACTGTCAGACCCCTACATTTACCCTCTACTTTATCTACTGTCAGACCCCTACATTTACCCCTCTACTTTATCTACTATCAGACCCTACATTTACCCCCTCTACTTTATCTACTGTCAGACCCCTACATTTACCCTCTACTTTATCTACTATCAGACCCCTACATTTACCCTCTACTTTATCTACTATCAGACCCCTACATTTACCCTCTACTTTATCTACTGTCAGACCCCTACATTTACCCCTCTACTTTATCTACTGTCAGACCCCTACATTTACCCCCTCTACTTTATCTACTGTCAGACCCCTACATTTACCCCTCTACTTTATCTACTATCAGACCCCTACATTTACCCCCTCTACTTTATCTACTATCAGACCCCTACATTTACCCCTCTACTTTATCTACTATCAGACCCCTACATTTACCCCCTCTACTTTATCTACTGTCAGACCCCTACATTTACCCTCTACTTTATCTACTATCAGACCCCTACATTTACCCCTCTACTTTATCTACTATCAGACCCTACATTTACCCTCTACTTTATCTACTGTCAGACCCTACATTTACCCTCTACTTTATCTACTATCAGACCCCTACATTTACCCCTCTACTTTATCTACTATCAGACCCCTACATTTACCCTCTACTTTATCTACTATCAGACCCCTACATTTACCCCTCTACTTTATCTACTATCAGACCCCTACATTTACCCCTCTACTTTATCTACTATCAGACCCCTACATTTACCCTCTACTTTATCTACTATCAGACCCCTACATTTACCCTCTACTTTATCTACTGTCAGACCCCTACATTTACCCCCTCTACTTTATCTACTATCAGACCCCTACATTTACCCCTCTACTTTATCTACTATCAGACCCCTACATTTACCCCTCTACTTTATCTACTATCAGACCCCTACATTTACCCCTCTACTTTATCTACTGTCAGACCCCTACATTTACCCCTCTACTTTATCTACTATCAGACCCCTACATTTACCCCTCTACTTTATCTACTATCAGACCCCTACATTTACCCTCTACTTTATCTACTATCAGACCCCTACATTTACCCTCTACTTTATCTACTATCAGACCCCTACATTTACCCCTCTACTTTATCTACTGTCAGACCCCTACATTTACCCTCTACTTTATCTACTATCAGACCCCTACATTTACCCCTCTACTTTATCTACTATCAGACCCCTACATTTACCCCCTCTACTTTATCTACTATCAGACCCCTACATTTACCCCTCTACTTTATCTACTATCAGACCCCTACATTTACCCCTCTACTTTATCTACTGTCAGACCCCTACATTTACCCCTCTACTTTATCTACTGCCAGACCCCTACATTTACCCCTCTACTTTATCTACTATCAGACCCCTACATTTACCCTCTACTTTATCTACTATCAGACCCCTACATTTACCCTCTACTTTATCTACTATCAGACCCCTACATTTACCCCTCTACTTTATCTACTATCAGACCTCAGACCCTACATTTACCCCTCTACTTTATCTACTATCAGACCCCTACATTTACCCCTCTACTTTATCTACTATCAGACCCCTACATTTACCCTCTACTTTATCTACTATCAGACCCCTACATTTACCCTCTACTTTATCTACTATCAGACCCCTACATTTACCCCTCTACTTTATCTACTGTCAGACCCCTACATTTACCCCTCTACTTTATCTACTATCAGACCCCTACATTTACCCCCTCTACTTTATCTACTATCAGACCCCTACATTTACCCCTCTACTTTATCTACTATCAGACCCCTACATTTACCCCTCTACTTTATCTACTATCAGACCCCTACATTTACCCCTCTACTTTATCTACTATCAGACCCCTACATTTACCCCTCTACTTTATCTACTATCAGACCCTACATTTACCCCTCTACTTTATCTACTATCAGACCCCTACATTTACCCCTCTACTTTATCTACTATCAGACCCCTACATTTACCCTCTACTTTATCTACTGCCAGACCCCTACATTTACCCTCTACTTTATCTACTGTCAGACCCCTACATTTACCCCTCTACTTTATCTACTATCAGACCCCTACATTTACCCCTCTACTTTATCTACTGTCAGACCCCTACATTTACCCCTCTACTTTATCTACTATCAGACCCCTACATTTACCCCTCTACTTTATCTACTATCAGACCCCTACATTTACCCCTCTACTTTATCTACTATCAGACCCCTACATTTACCCTCTACTTTATCTACTATCAGACCCCTACATTTACCCTCTACTTTATCTACTGTCAGACCCCTACATTTACCCCTCTACTTTATCTACTATCAGACCCCTACATTTACCCCTCTACTTTATCTACTGTCAGACCCCTACATTTACCCTCTACTTTATCTACTGTCAGACCCCTACATTTACCCCCTCTACTTTATCTACTATCAGACCCCTACATTTACCCCTCTACTTTATCTACTATCAGACCCCTACATTTACCCTCTACTTTATCTACTATCAGACCCCTACATTTACCCCTCTACTTTATCTACTGTCAGACCCCTACATTTACCCTCTACTTTATCTACTATCAGACCCTACATTTACCCCTCTACTTTATCTACTATCAGACCCCTACATTTACCCCTCTACTTTATCTACTATCAGACCCCTACATTTACCCCTCTACTTTATCTACTATCAGACCCTACATTTACCCCTCTACTTTATCTACTGTCAGACCCCTACATTTACCCCTCTACTTTATCTACTATCAGACCCCTACATTTACCCTCTACTTTATCTACTATCAGACCCTACATTTACCCTCTACTTTATCTACTATCAGACCCCTACATTTACCCCTCTACTTTATCTACTATCAGACCCCTACATTTACCCCTCTACTTTATCTACTATCAGACCCCTACATTTACCCCTCTACTTTATCTACTATCAGACCCCTACATTTACCCTCTACTTTATCTACTGTCAGACCCCTACATTTACCCCTCTACTTTATCTACTGTCAGACCCCTACATTTACCCTCTACTTTATCTACTGTCAGACCCCTACATTTACCCTCTACTTTATCTACTGTCAGACCCCTACATTTACCCCTCTACTTTATCTACTATCAGACCAGACCCCTACATTTACCCCTCTACTTTATCTACTGTCAGACCCCTACATTTACCCCTCTACTTTATCTACTATCAGACCCCTACATTTACCCCTCTACTTTATCTACTATCAGACCAGACCCCTACATTTACCCCTCTACTTTATCTACTATCAGACCCCTACATTTACCCCTCTACTTTATCTACTATCAGACCCCTACATTTACCCCTCTACTTTATCTACTATCAGACCCCTACATTTACCCCTCTACTTTATCTACTGTCAGACCCCTACATTTACCCTCTACTTTATCTACTATCAGACCCCTACATTTACCCCTCTACTTTATCTACTGTCAGACCCCTACATTTACCCCTCTACTTTATCTACTATCAGACCCCTACATTTACCCCTCTACTTTATCTACTATCAGACCCCTACATTTACCCCTCTACTTTATCTACTATCAGACCCCTACATTTACCCCTCTACTTTATCTACTATCAGACCAGACCCCTACATTTACCCCTCTACTTTATCTACTGTCAGACCCCTACATTTACCCCTCTACTTTATCTACTATCAGACCCCTACATTTACCCCTCTACTTTATCTACTATCAGACCCCTACATTTACCCCTCTACTTTATCTACTATCAGACCCCTACATTTACCCCTCTACTTTATCTACTGTCAGACCCCTACATTTACCCCTCTACTTTATCTACTGTCAGACCCTACATTTACCCCTCTACTTTATCTACTATCAGACCCCTACATTTACCCCTCTACTTTATCTACTGTCAGACCCCTACATTTACCCTCTACTTTATCTACTGTCAGACCCCTACATTTACCCTCTACTTTATCTACTATCAGACCCCTACATTTACCCCTCTACTTTATCTACTATCAGACCCCTACATTTACCCCTCTACTTTATCTACTATCAGACCCTACATTTACCCCTCTACTTTATCTACTATCAGACCCCTACATTTACCCTCTACTTTATCTACTATCAGACCCCTACATTTACCCCTCTACTTTATCTACTATCAGACCCCTACATTTACCCCTCTACTTTATCTACTGCCAGACCCCTACATTTACCCCTCTACTTTATCTACTATCAGACCCCTACATTTACCCCTCTACTTTATCTACTGTCAGACCCCTACATTTACCCCTCTACTTTATCTACTATCAGACCAGACCCTACATTTACCCTCTACTTTATCTACTATCAGACCCCTACATTTACCCCTCTACTTTATCTACTATCAGACCCCTACATTTACCCCTCTACTTTATCTACTATCAGACCAGACCCCTACATTTACCCCTCTACTTTATCTACTGTCAGACCCCTACATTTACCCCTCTACTTTATCTACTATCAGACCCTACATTTACCCCTCTACTTTATCTACTATCAGACCCCTACATTTACCCTCTACTTTATCTACTATCAGACCCCTACATTTACCCCTCTACTTTATCTACTGTCAGACCCCTACATTTACCCCCTCTACTTTATCTACTATCAGACCCTACATTTACCCCTCTACTTTATCTACTGCCAGACCAGACCCTACATTTACCCTCTACTTTATCTACTATCAGACCCCTACATTTACCCCCTCTACTTTATCTACTGTCAGACCCCTACATTTACCCCTCTACTTTATCTACTATCAGACCCCTACATTTACCCCTCTACTTTATCTACTATCAGAACAGACCCCTACATTTACCCCTCTACTTTATCTACTGCCAGACCAGACCCCTACATTTACCCTCTACTTTATCTACTATCAGACCCCTACATTTACCCCTCTACTTTATCTACTGTCAGACCCCTACATTTACCCCCTCTACTTTATCTACTATCAGACCCCTACATTTACCCCCTCTACTTTATCTACTGTCAGACCCTACATTTACCCCTCTACTTTATCTACTATCAGACCCCTACATTTACCCTCTACTTTATCTACTGTCAGACCCCTACATTTACCCCTCTACTTTATCTACTGTCAGACCCCTACATTTACCCCTCTACTTTATCTACTATCAGACCCCTACATTTACCCCTCTACTTTATCTACTGTCAGACCCCTACATTTACCCCTCTACTTTATCTACTGTCAGACCCCTACATTTACCCTCTACTTTATCTACTGTCAGACCCCTACATTTACCCCTCTACTTTATCTACTGTCAGACCCCTACATTTACCCTCTACTTTATCTACTATCAGACCCCTACATTTACCCCTCTACTTTATCTACTGTCAGACCCCTACATTTACCCCTCTACTTTATCTACTGTCAGACCCCTACATTTACCCCTCTACTTTATCTACTATCAGACCCCTACATTTACCCCTCTACTTTATCTACTGCCAGACCAGACCCCTACATTTACCCCTCTACTTTATCTACTGCCAGACCCCTACATTTACCCCTCTACTTTATCTACTATCAGACCCCTACATTTACCCCTCTACTTTATCTACTGTCAGACCCCTACATTTACCCCTCTACTTTATCTACTGTCAGACCCCTACATTTACCCCTCTACTTTATCTACTATCAGACCCCTACATTTACCCCTCTACTTTATCTACTATCAGACCCCTACATTTACCCCTCTACTTTATCTACTGCCAGACCAGACCCCTACATGTTCTCTCTCTCTCTCTCTCTCTCTCTCTCTCTCTAATACTTCAACAACACAACATCCACCAGACCTCTGTGAAGTGAATAACAGGCCCAATGAGAGAGAGAGAGAGAGAGAGAGAGAGAGAGAGAGAGAGAGAGAGAGAGAGAGAGAGAGAGAGAGAGAGAGAGAGAGAGAGAGAGAGAGAGAGAGAGAGAGAGAGACAGAGAGAGACAGAGACAGAGAGAGAGAGAGAGAGAGAGAGAGAGAGAGAGAGAGAGAGACAGAGAGAGACAGAGAGAGAGAGAGAGAGAGAGAGAGAGAGAGAGAGAGAGAGAGAGAGAGAGAGAGAGAGAGAGAGAGAGAGAACCTGACACTGATAGATGGGCCTGGCAGTCTGTTTGTGTCTGTGGTAAAGAAAAGACTGTGAACGACCCACAGGGAACCAATCCTTTCAATGAGAACTGAAGCACTGTCTCTCTCCCCAGGCCTTAGCAGTCTGCTATAGGGTATATCGTATTCTTGTTCATAAAGTGTCTCAGCATAGGACTGCTGAACTTGGATCAGTTTAGCCTTTTTAAATTATAATGAATAAGACATCATGGACATGAAGTGGACCTGATCCTAGATCAGTACTCCTACTCAGTTACGGTTCTGGGTCCGGTACTCTGCTAGTGGCTAGGCAATCTAGACGCTGATTTAAAGATATGCCCTACGATGTACGAATCAATAGACCTATCCCACTGGGCACAGATGTCAATTCCATGTCTATTCCACATTAATTTCAACATCATTTAACTGAAATGACGTTGAAACAATGTTGATTTAACCATTGTGTGCCCAGTGGGATGTCTATTTTACACGATCAACGAACCTGGGTAATTCTTGAATTTCAGTGGTAAATGCTGTCCCTTCCACTATGGCATAAAACACTTTAAAACCTGTGTCCAACTCAAGGCCCGCACAAACCCATATACTGTATACAGTGTATACAGACTCCTTGACTTTTCCACATTTTGCTACGTTACAGCCTTATTCTAAAATGTATTAAAAAAAAAACATTTTTTTTATCTATCTACACACAATAACCCATATGCCGACGGAACAACACGAGGGGGGCCAAAACAGACTTTCTCCCGTCAAGACGTCACCCCAAGGCCCTTCTGCTAGCTATTATCCCCGGCCCGCTAGCTGCCTGAAGCCACACACTGGACTCCTATGACCATTCGGCTACGCATTGACTCTCGATAACGTCAACATGCCTCGTCCATTGCAGTTCTGGTTAGTAATTAATGCCTTATTTCACTGTAGAGCCTCCAGCCCTGCTCAATACTCCTTAGTTAACACTTTAGTCCCACCTCCCACACATGCTGAGACATCACCTGGTTTAAACGATATTTCTAGAGACAATATCTCTTTCATCGTCACTCTATGCACAGGTTTACCCTCACTGTATTCACGTCCTACCATACGTTTGTCTGTACATTTCGCCTTGAATCTATGCTACCTGTATCCAGAAATCTGCTCCTTTCACTATCTGGTCCCAAAATACTAGACGACCAGTCCTCATAGCCTTTAGCCGTACCCTTATCCTACTCCTCCTCTGTTCCTCTGGTGATATAGAGGTTAATCCAGGCCCTGCAGCCCCCAGTTCCACTCCTATTCCCCAGGCGCTCTCATTTGTTGACTTCTGTAACCGTAAAAGCCTTGGTTTCATGCATGTTAACATCAGAAGCCTCCTCCCTAAGTTTGTTTTACTCACTGCTTTAACACACTCTGCCAACCCTGATGTCCTGGCCATGTCTGAATCTGGCTTAGGAAGTCCACCAAAAACCCTGAAATTTCCATCCCTAACTATAAACTTTTTCGACAAGACAGAACTGCCAAACGGGACGGTGTTGCAATCTACTGCAGAGATAGCCTGCAGAGCTCTGTCTTACTATCCGAGTCTTTACCCAAACAATTCGAGCTTCTACTCCTAAAAATCCACCTTTCCAGAAACAAGTCTCTCACCGTTGCCGCTTGCTATAGACCACCCTCTGCCCCCAGCTGTGCCCTGGACACCATATGTGAACTGATCACCCCCCCATCTATCTTCAGAGCTCGTGCTGCTAGGTGACCTAAACTGGGACATGCTTAACACCCCTGCCATCCTACAATCTAAGCTTGATGCCCTCAATCTCACACAAATGATCAATGAACCCACCAGGTACAACCACAAATCAGTAAACACAGGCACCCTCATATATATCATCCTAACCAACTTGCCCTCTAAATACACCTATGCTGTTTTCCACCAAGATCTCAGCAATCACTGCCTCATTGCCTGCATCCGTAATGGGTCTGCGGTCAAACGGCCACCCCTCATCACTGTCAAACGCTCCCTAAAACACTTCAGCGAGCAGGCCTTTCTAATTGACCTGGCCCGGTTATCCTGGAAGGATAATGACCTCATCCCGTCAGAAGAGGATGCCTGGTCAAGAGTGCCTTCCTCACCATCTAAAATAAGCATGCCCCATTCAAGAAATGTAGAACCAGGAACAGATATACCCCTTGGTTCACTCCAGACTTGACTGCCCTTGACCAGCACAAAAACATCCTGTGGCGTTCTGCATTAGCATCGAATAGCCCACGCGATATGCAACTTTTCAGGGAAGTCAGGAACCAATATACACAGGCAGTTAGGAAAGCTAAGGCTAGCTTTTTCAAGCAGAAATTTGCATCCTGTAGCACAAACTCAAAAAAGTTCTGGGACACTGTAAAGTCCATGGAGAATAAGAGCACCTCCTCCCAGCTGCCCACTGCACTGAGGATAGGAAACACTGTCACCACTGACAAATCCACTATAATTGAGAACTTCAATAAGCATTTTTCTACGGCTGGCCATGCTTTCGACCTGGCTACCCCTACCCCAGTCAACAGCCCTGCACTCCCCACAGCATCTCGCCCAAGCCTCCCCCGTTTCTCATTCACCCAAATCCAGATAGCTGATGTTCTGAAAGAGCTGCAAAATCTGGACCTCTACAAATCAGCCGGGCTAGACAATCTGGCCCCAATCTGCCCCCCCAACTGCTCTTAAATGCAAGTGAAACTAAATCGATCACTGCCCGCACCTGCCCGCCCGTCCAGCATCAATACTCTGGACGGCTCTGACTTAGAATATGTGGACAACTACAAATACCTAGGTGTCTGGTTAGACTGTAAACTCTCCTTCCAGACTCACATTAAATATCTCCAATCCATAATTTAATCCAGAATCGGCTTCCTATTTTGCAACAAAGCCTCCTTTACTCATGCTGCCAAACATACCCTCGTAAAACTGACCATCCTACCAATCCTCGACTTCGGTGATGTCATTTATAAAATAGCCTCCAACACTCTACTCAACAAATTGGAAGCAGTCTATCACAGTGCCATCCATTTTGTCACCAAAGCCCCATATACTACCCACCACTGCGACCTGTACGCTCTCGTTGGCTGGCCCTCGCTTCATACTCGTAGCCAATCCCACTGGCTCCAGGTCATCTACAAGTCTCTGATAGGTAAAGCCCCGCTTTATCTCAGCTCACTGGTCACCACAGCAGCACCCACCCGCAGCATGCGCTCCAGCCGGTATATCTCACTGGTCACCCCCAAAAGCCAAATCCTCCTTTGGCCGCCTTTCCTTCCAGTTCTCTGCTGCCAATGACTGGAACGAACTACAGAAATCACTAAAGCTGGAGACTCATATCTCCCTCACTAGCTTTAAGCACCAGCTGTCAGTGCAGCTCACAGATCTCTGCACCTGCACATAGCCCATCTGTAAACAGCCCATCCTACTACCTCATCCCCATACTGTATTTATTGATTTATCTTGCTCCTTTGCACCCCAGTAACTTGCACATTTATCTTCTGCACATCTACCATTCCAGTGTTTAATTGCTATATTGTAATTACCTCACCACCATGGCCTATTTATTGCCCTACCTCCCTTATCTTACCTCATTTGCACTCACTGTATATAGACTTATTATTTATTTATTTATTTATTTTTCTACTGTATTATTGACTGTATGTCTGTGTATTCCATGTGTAACTCTTTGTTGTTGTATGTATACAAACTGCTGTGCTTTATCTTGGCCAGGTCGCAGTTGTAAATTAGAACTTGTTCTCCACTAGCCTACCTGGTTAAATAAAGGTAAAATAAAATAAATAAAAATAAACATATTTTAGTATTTAGACCCTTTGCTATGAAACTCGAAATTGAGCTCGGGTGCATCCTGTTTCCATTGATCATCCTTGAGATGTTTCTACAACTTGATTGGAGTCCACCTGTGGTAAATTCAATTGATTGGACATGACTTGGAAAGGCACACACCTGTCTATATAAGGTCCCACAGTTGACAGTGGATGTCAGAGCAAAAACCAAGCCATGAGGTTGAAGGAATTGTCCGTAGAGCTCAGAGAGAGCATTGTGTCGAGGCACACATCTGGGGACGGGTACCAAAAAAATTCTGCAGCATTGAAGGTCCCCGAGAACACAGTGGCCTCCATCATTCTTAAATGGAAGAAGTTTGGAAGCACCAAGACTCTTCCTAGAGCTGGCCGCCCTGCCAAACTGAGCAATCGGGGGAGAAGGGCCTTGGACAGGGGGTTGACCAAGAACCTGATGGTCACTAACAGAGCTCCAGAGTTCCAAGATTGAACGCTTTGGCCTGAATGCCAAGCGTCACATCTGGAGGAAATCTGGCACCATCACTACGGTGAAACATGGTGGAGGCAGCATCATGCTGTGGGGATGTTTTTCAGCGGCAGGGACTGTGAGACTAGTCATGATGGACACTCTTACTGACAGTTGTGGCTGCTTTGCGTGATGTATTGTTGTCTCTACCTTCTTGCCCTTTGTGCTGTTGTCTGTGCCCAACAATGTTTGTACCATGTTTTGTGCTGCTACCATGTTGTGCTGCTGCCGTGTTGTCGTCATGTTGTGTTGCTGCCGTGTTGTGCTGCTGACATGTTGTGCTGCTGCCGTGTTGTGCTGCTGCCACGTTGTGCTGCTACCGTGTTGTGCACAAAAACAGAAGGGAGTAGAACACAGCGTTGTACGAGATCTTCAGTTTCTTGTCAATTTCTCGCATGGAATAGCCTTCATTTCTCAGAACAAGAATAGACTGACGAGTTTCAGAAGAAAATTCTTTATTTCTTTCCATTTTGAGGCTGTAATCGAACCCACAATTGCTGATGCTCCAGATACTCAACTACTCTAAAGAAGGCCAGTTTTATTGCTTCTTTAATCAGAACAACAGTTTTCAGCTGTGCTAACATAATTGCAAAAGGGTTTTCTAATGATCAATTAGCCTTTTAAAATGATCAACTTGGATTAGCTAACACAACGTGCCATTGGAACACAGGAGTGATGGTTTCTGATAATGGGCCTCTGTACGCCTTTGTAGATATTTTTCCAGCTACAATAGTCATTTGCAACATGAACAATGTCTACACTGTATTTCTGATCAATTTGATGTTATTTTAATGGACCAGAAATGTGCTTTTCTTTCAAAAACAAGGACATTTCTAAATGACCCCAAACGTTTGAACGGTAGTGTAAATGTTTTCCAAATACCACAGGAATTTAAGAACGACCCTCCTATAAAAACACGTTTGACTGAACAATGAAAATGGAAGATGGACTCCAAAGATTATTTTTTTTCAGCGATAGGTGAAAACAGCCTCATATCTGGATGAAAAATACTTTCTGCAGTACAGATTATTAGCAGTAGTTAAAGTAGTAGTAGAAGAAGAAGAAGAAGCAGTAGAAGAAGAAAAAGCAGTAGCAGTAGTAGACGAGGAAGAAGAAGCAGTCAAAGAAGAAGAAGCAGAAGAAGAAGAAAAAGAAGCAGCAGCAGCAGTAGTAGTAGAAGAAGAAGCAGAAGAAGAAGCATTATAATAATAAGAAGCAGCAGTAGTAGTAGAAGAAGAAGCAGAAGAATAAGCATTATAATAATAAGAAGCAGTAGCAGCAGTATAAAAAGAAGAATAAGAAGAAGTAGAAGAAGCAGCAGTAGTAGAATAATAATAAGAAGAAGTAGAAGAAGCAGCAGTAGTAGAATAATAAGAAGAAGAAGTAGAAGAAGCAGCAGTAGTAGAATAATAAGAAGAAGAAGTAGAAGAAGCAGCAGTAGTAGAATAATAATAAGAAGAAGTAGAAGAAGCAGCAGTAGTAGAATAAGAAGAAGAAGAAGTAGAAGAAGCAGCAGTAGTATAATAATAAGAAGAAGAAGTAGAAGAAGCAGCAGTAGTAGTAGAATAAGAAGAAGAAGTAGAGAAGCAGCAGTAGTAGAATAATAATAAGAAGAAGTAGAGAAGCAGCAGTAGTAGAATAATAAGAAGAAGAAGTAGAAGAAGCAGCAGTAGTAGAATAATAAGAAGAAGAAGTAGAAGAAGCAGCAGTAGTAGAATAATAAGAAGAAGAAGTAGAAGAAGCAGCAGTAGTAGAGATAATAAGAAGAAGAAGTAGAAGAAGCAGCAGTAGTAGAATAATAATAAGAAGAAGTAGAAGAAGCAGCAGTAGTAGAATAATAAGAAGAAGAAGTAGAAGAAGCAGCAGTAGTAGAATAATAAGAAGAAGAAGTAGAAGAAGCAGCAGTAGTAGAATAATAATAAGAAGAAGTAGAAGAAGCAGCAGTAGTAGAATAATAAGAAGAAGAAGTAGAAGAAGCAGCAGTAGTAAAATAATAATAATAAGAAGTAGAAGAAGCAGCAGTAGTAGAATAAGAAGAAGAAGAAGTAGAAGAAGCAGCAGTAGTAGTAGAATAAGAAGAAGAAGTAGAAGAAGCAGCAGTAGTAGAATAATAAGAAGAAGAAGTAGAAGAAGCAGCAGTAGTAGAATAATAAGAAGAAGAAGTAGAAGAAGCAGCAGTAGTAGAATAATAAGAAGAAGAAGTAGAAGAAGCAGCAGTAGTAGAATAATAATAAGAAGAAGTAGAAGAAGCAGCAGTAGTAGAATAAGAAGAAGAAGAAGTAGAAGAAGCAGCAGTAGTAGTAGAATAAGAAGAAGAAGTAGAAGAAGCAGCAGTAGTAGAATAATAAGAAGAAGAAGTAGAAGAAGCAGCAGTAGTAGAATAATAATAAGAAGAAGTAGAAGAAGCAGCAGTAGTAGAATAATAATAAGAAGAAGTAGAAGAAGCAGCAGTAGTAGAATAAGAAGAAGAAGAAGTAGAAGAAGCAGCAGTAGTAGAATAATAAGAAGAAGAAGTAGAAGAAGCAGCAGTAGTAGAATAATACGAAGAAGAAGTAGAAGAAGCAGCAGTAGTAGAATAATAATAAGAAGAAGTAGAAGAAGCAGCAGTAGTAGTAGAATAAGAAGAAGAAGTAGAGAAGCAGCAGTAGTAGAATAATAAGAAGAAGAAGTAGAAGAAGAAGCAGTAGTAGAATAATAAGAAGAAGAAGTAGAAGAAGCAGCAGTAGTAGAATAATAAGAAGAAGAAGTAGAAGAAGCAGCAGTAGTAGAATAATAATAATAAGAAGTAGAAGAAGTAGCAGTAGTAGAATAATAAGAAGAAGAAGTAGAAGAAGCAGCAGTAGTAGAATAATAAGAAGAAGAAGTAGAAGAAGCAGCAGTAGTAGAATAATAATAAGAAGAAGTAGAAGAAGCAGCAGTAGTAGAATAATAATAATAAGAAGTAGAAGAAGCAGCAGTAGTAGAATAATAATAAGAAGAAGTAGAAGAAGCAGCAGTAGTAGAATAATAATAAGAAGAAGTAGAAGAAGCAGCAGTAGTAGAATAATAATAAGAAGTAGAAGAAGCAGCAGTAGTAGAATAATAATAAGAAGAAGTAGAAGAAGCAGCAGTAGTAGAATAATAAGAAGAAGTAGAAGAAGCAGCAGTAGTAGAATAATAAGAAGAAGTAGAAGAAGCAGCAGTAGTAGAATAATAATAAGAAGAAGTAGAAGAAGCAGCAGTAGTAGAATAATAATAAGAAGAAGTAGAAGAAGCAGCAGTAGTAGAATAAGAAGAAGAAGAAGTAGAGGCAGCAGCAGTAGTAGAAGGAGCCAGACTTACTTCTATCTGATCACAGTGGGGTTGTTAGATGCCCTTTCTGAGGCATGCTTGTGTCTGACATCACACACAATGGCTCTACTCTTTAGTCCATCGTTTCACCGGTAGACATGATGGAGGGAACACTGGTTACTGAGAGAGAGAGAGAGAGAGAGAGAGAGAGAGAGAGACACAACATCTTACAACAATGACATAGCACACTAGAAATGTAATTTCATGAATGTCCATCAATCATTTACATGTTGCAGACACTCTTATCGAGAGTGACCTACAGTAATTAGTGACTCCATACATTTTTGTACTGGTCCTTACAACCCTGGCGTTGTAAGCTCCACACTCTACTACCACCTGAGCCATATATAATCTAGATGTTCTCTCTCTCTCACACACACACACACACACACACACACACACACACACACACACACACACACACACACACACACACACACACACACACACACACACACACACACACACACACACACACACACACACACACACACACACACACACACACACACACACACAGAGAGCGAGAAAGGCTCATATTCTCTGAATCGCAGAACATCCAATATTTGCATGGACATCTGGTGAGAGAAAAGGCTGCTCTGAGATCAGGTACAAGCTGTGAAGAGTTGATCCACAACGTCATGGAAAAGCTTTACTTGAATGGGCTATACTCCTGATAAGTACAACGAAGTGTGATCGCTGTGAATGTTTAGTATGACTAAAACAGTCTAGACCAGAGAGAGAGAGAGAGAGAGAGAGAGAGAGAGAGAGAGAGAGAGAGAGAGAGAGAGATACAACTAGTCATTGGTTGAGTGATTTTGTATTTCCACTGGAGGAGTGCTGAGCTTCCAGGAATCAATCAAGGTAGAAGGTAGTAATGATTGTTGCTCTTTCTGACTGACGTCACAGAGGTTCTCTTTGACGTCCACCAGTTGCTGTTGTTGTTGGTATGAGGAGAGCTGTACCGTAGAACTGAGAGGTGTGACATGGGAGGGATGCCCACCTAATAACGTTCATGTTCTACATTGTTGCTCATTGTTCCTAACTCTACTGATTAACACCCCAGAGATTTGTTTTGACGTTCATAGGTTGTTGTTGTTGTTGTTGTCTGTGGTGATGGTTCGAGGTGTATCTACAGCTGGATGGGAGGAGTGACATAAGAGATGTCCCTCTGATCGTGTTGTGTTCTGGACACCATCTGATCATGTTGTGTTCTAGATACAATCTGATCATGTTGTGTTCTAGATACAATCTGATCATGTTGTGTTCTGGACACCATCTGATCATGTTGTGTTCTGGATACCATCTGATCGTGTCGTGTTCTGGACACCATCTGATCATGGTGTGTTCTAGATACAATCTGATCATGTTGTGTTCTAGATACAATCTGATCATGTTGTGTTCTGGACACCATCTGATCGTGTTGTGTTCTGGATACAATCTGATCATGTTGTGTTCTAGATACCATCTGATCGTGTTGTGTTCTGGATACCATCTGATCGTGTCGTGTTCTAGATACCATCTGATCATGGTGTGTTCTAGATACAATCTGATCATGTTGTGTTCTAGATACCATCTGATCGTGTTGTGTTCTGGATACCATCTGATCATGTTGTGTTCTAGATACCATCTGATCATGGTGTGTTCTAGATACCATCTGATCATGGTGTGTTCTAGATACCATCTGATCATGTTGTGTTCTAAATACCATCTGATCATGTTGTGTTGTAGATACAATCTGATCATGTTGTGTTCTAGATACCATCTGATCATGTTGTGTTTTAGATACAATCTGATCATGTTGTGTTCTGGATACCATCTGATCATGTTGTGTTCTAGATACAATCTGATCATGTTGTGTTCTGGATACCATCTGATCGTGTCGTGTTCTAGATACCATCTGATCATGTTGTGTTCTAGATACAATCTGATCATGGTGTGTTGTAGATACAATCTGATCATGTTGTGTTCTAGACACCATCTGATCATGTTGTGTTCTGGATACCATCTGATCATGTTGTGTTCTAGATACAATCTGATCATGGTGTGTTGTAGATACAATCTGATCATGGTGTGTTGTAGATACAATCTGATCATGGTGTGTTCTAGATACCATCTGATCATGTTGTGTTCTAGATAACATCTGATCATGTCGTGTTCTAGATACCATCTGATCATGTTGTGTTCTAGATACAATCTGATCATGGTGTGTTGTAGATACAATCTGATCATGGTGTGTTGTAGATACAATCTGATCATGTTGTGTTCTAGATACCATCTGATCATGTTGTGTTCTAGATACCATCTGATCATGTTGTGTTCTAGATACCATCTGATCGTGTCTTGTTCTAGATACCATCTGATCGTGTCGTGTTCTAGATACCATCTGATCTTGTCGTGTTCTAGATACCATTTGATCGTGTCTTGTTCTAGATACCATCTGATCATGTTGTGTTCTGGATACCATCTGATCATGGTGTGTTGTGGATACCATCTGATCTTGTCGTGTTCTAGATACCATCTGATCGTGTCTTGTTCTAGATACCATCTGATCATGTTGTGTTCTGGATACCATCTGATCATGGTGTGTTCTAGATACCATCTGATCATGTCGTGTTCTAGATACAATCTGATCGTGTCGTGTTCTAGATACCATCTGATCATGTTGTGTTCTGGATACCATCTGATCATGGTGTGTTGTGGATACCATCTGATCATGTCGTGTTCTAGATACAATCTGATCGTGGCGTGTTCTAGATACCATCTGATCATGTTGTGTTCTGGATACCATCTGATCATGGTGTGTTGTGGATACCATCTGATCATGTCGTGTTCTAGATACAATCTGATCGTGGCGTGTTCTAGATACCATCTGATCATGTCGTGTTCTAGATACCATCTGATCATGGTGTGTTGTGGATACCATCTGATCATGTCGTGTTCTAGATACAATCTGATCGTGGCGTGTTCTAGATACCATCTGATCATGTCGTGTTCTAGATACCATCTGATCATGTTGTGTTGTAGATACAATCTGATCATGTTGTGTTGTGGATACCATCTGATCGTGTCTTGTTCTAGATACAATCTGATCGTGTTGTGTTCTAGATACCATCTGATCATGTTTTGTTCTAGATACCATCTGATCGTGTTGTGTTCTAGATACCATCTGATCGTGTCTTGTTCTAGATACAATCTGATCCTTGACTCAATGAACCAAAACAACTCATAACATCCTCAAACATCCTTCTCAAATAAGTCTGATTCATCCAACATTCATCCATTGACGACGAGCCAAACGGCAGCTCTCTGTCACTGTGTCACTGACATGTTGAGAACTGAGGGGAGATTAAACTTCCAGATTAATTGAATTCACAACGCGCGTAATAGCAGATATCACCAGCGTCTCAAACGGCAACCTATTCCCTACACAGTGCACTACTTGGGCCCTGGTCAAAAGAAATAGTGCATGTATATTTTGCTGATGGCTCATACTGAAGAACACAACAGTCCCTTTGATCCCAGTAGTGTGGATGAAGGATCTCAGACAAAAAAACTACGAGACATTTCCTCTTCACAAATCATGCCAGTGGAGAGAAACCATTTAAAAGGGAAGAATTATTGTGTTCTTTGCATGTCGGTTATCATGGGGTTCGTCAGAATGAATATTGCTTTTTGTTAACCACACAAAAGACTGGAAATAAAGTTTAGACAAAACTCTCCAATAACAATGGTCCCACTAGAATAATTAACATCCAAAACATCTCATTCACTTTTTACTAAGAGAACTAAACGTCCTCCTGGTTAGTTTGACCCAGTGAACCCGACTACATTTAGATAACTAAACGTCCTCCTGGTTAGTTTGACCCAGTGAACCTGACTACATTTAGATAACTAAACGTCCTCCTGGTTAGTTTGACCCAGTGAACCTGACTACATTTAGAGAACTAAACGGCCTCCTGGTTAGTTTGACCCAGTGAACCTGACTACGTTTAGATAACTAAACGTCCTCCTGGTTAGTTTGACCCAGTGAACCCGACTACATTTAGATAACTAAACGTCCTCCTGGTTAGTTTGACCCAGTGAACCTGACTACATTTAGATAACTAAACGTCCTCCTGGTTAGTTTGACCCAGTGAACCTGACTACGTTTAGAGAACTAAACGGCCTCCTGGTTAGTTTGACCCAGTGAACCTGACTACGTTTAGATAACTAAACGTCCTCCTGGTTAGTTTGACCCAGTGAACCTGACTACGTTTAGATAACTAAACGGCCTCCTGGTTAGTTTGACCCAGTGAACCTGACTACGTTTAGATAACTAAACGTCCTCCTGGTTAGTTTGACCCAGTGAACCTGACTACATTTAGATAACTAAACGCGTCCTCCTGGTTAGTTTGACCCAGTGAACCTGACTACGTTTAGATAACTAAACGGCCTCCTGGTTAGTTTGACCCAGTGAACCTGACTACGTTTAGATAACTAAACGGCCTCCTGGTTAGTTTGACCCAGTGAACCCGATTACATTTAGAGAACTAAACGTCCTCCTGGTTAGTTTGACCCAGTGAACCCGACTACATTTAGATAACTAAACGTCCTCCTGGTTAGTTTGACCCAGTGAACCTGACTACATTTAGAGAACTAAACGGCCTCCTGGTTAGTTTGACCCAGTGAACCCGACTACATTTAGAGAACTAAACGGCCTCCTGGTTAGTTTGACCCAGTGAACCTGACTACGTTTAGATAACTAAACGTCCTCCTGGTTAGTTTGACCCAGTGAACCTGACTACGTTTAGATAACTAAACGGCCTCCTGGTTAGTTTGACCCAGTGAACCTGACTACGTTTAGATAACTAAACGTCCTCCTGGTTAGTTTGACCCAGTGAACCTGACTACGTTTAGATAACTAAACGTCCTCCTGGTTAGTTTGACCCAGTGAACCTGACTACGTTTAGATAACTAAACGTCCTCCTGGTTAGTTTGACCCAGTGAACCTGACTACGTTTAGAGAACTAAACGTCCTCCTGGTTAGTTTGACCCAGTGAACCTGACTACGTTTAGATAACTAAACAACAACAACAACAGCAGTACATCTGTAAGCCCCCTGTCTGTCTGTGAGGAATGTTGTTGTTTACAAGGCTGTCTCTAAGGACAGAGAGAGTGTCCATGTCACTGTAGCAGGAGGATGATGCACAGGGTAACACTATCCCCTGAATGGCCGGCTTGATGAGTAGAGCCAGGACAGCTTTAGAGAAACAGCTGATGAGTAGAGCCAGGACAGCTTTAGAGAAACAGCTGATGAGTAGAGCCAGGACAGCTTTAGAGAAACAGCTGATGAGTAGAGCCAGGACAGCTTTAAAGAAACAGCTTGATGAGTAGAGCCAGGACAGCTTTAGAGAAACAGCTGATGAGTAGAGCCAGGACAGCTTTAAAGAAACAGCTTGATGAGTAGAGCCAGGACAGCTTTAGAGAAACAGCTTGATGAGTAGAGCCAGGACAGCTTTAGAGAAACAGCTTGATGAGTAGAGCCAGGACAGCTTTAGAGAAACAGCTGATGAGTAGAGCCAGGACAGCTTTAGAGAAACAGCTTGATGAGTAGAGACAGGACAGCTTTAGAGAAACAGCTGATGAGTAGAGCCAGGACAGCTTTAGAGAAACAGCTTGATGAGTAGAGCCAGGACAGCTTTAAAGAAACAGCTGATGAGTAGAGCCAGGACAGCTTTAGAGAAACAGATGATGAGTAGAGACAGGACAGCTTTAAAGAAACAGCTGATGAGTAGAGCCAGGACAGCTTTAAAGAAACAGCTTGATGAGTAGAGCCAGGACAGCTTTAGAGAAACAGCTGATGAGTAGAGCCAGGACAGCTTTAAAGAAACAGCTGATGAGTAGAGCCAGGACAGCTTTAGAGAAACAGCTAATGAGTAGAGCCAGGACAGCTTTAGAGAAACAGCTTGATGAGTAGAGCCAGGACAGCTTTAGAGAAACAGCTGATATCAACCCTTTCTGTTGTACTACAGTGTGTGTGATTTATGGAACCCAGCTGTGAAAGTGCCAATTGCCCCACTACACAACCAGCTACCATCCAGCCCCACTACACAACCAGCTACCATCCAGCCCCACTACACAACCAGCTACCATCCAGCCCCACTACACAACCAGCTACCATCTAGCCCCACTACACAACCAGCTACCATCTAGCCCCACTACACAACCAGCTACCATCTAGCCCCACTACACAACCAGCTACCATCTAGCCCCACTACACAACCAGCTACCATCTAGCCCCACTACACAACCAGCTACCATCCAGCCCCACTACACAACCAGCTACCATCTAGCCCCACTACACAACCAGCTACCATCTAGCCCCACTACACAACCAGCTACCACCTAGCCCCACTGCACAACCAGCTACCATCTAGCCCCATTACACAACCAGCTACCACCTAGCCCCACTACACAACCAGCTACCATCTAGCCCCACTACACAACCAGCTACCATCTAGCCCCACTGCACAACCAGCTACCATCTAGCCCCACTGCACAACCAGCTACCATCCAGCCCCACTACACAACCAGCTACCATCTAGCCCCACTACACAACCAGCTACCATCTAGCCCCACTACACAACCAGCTACCATCTAGCCCCACTACACAACCAGCTACCATCCAGCCCCACTACACAACCAGCTACCATCCAGCCCCACTACACAACCAGCTACCATCTAGCCCCACTACACAACCAGCTACCATCTAGCCCCACTACACAACCAGCTACCATCCAGCCCCACTACACAACCAGCTACCATCTAGCCCCACTACACAACCGGCTACCATCCAGCCCCACTACACAACCAGCTACCATCTAGCCCCACTACACAACCAGCTACCATCTAGCCCCACTACACAACCAGTGTCCGTGTGCTATAGAAGACTATAGAAGTTTCTGACTACAACGTCGTGGGAGAGCAGCAGGTGTGTTCTTTCTGGAAGTCTCTACATCTATTTCCTCAAGAGAAACTAGAACAGGAATGGATGATGGGGTCAACAAGTGGCACAGAGAGATTTCCCATCGACTCTAGTTAAACTACAATCAAGATCAACCCAGGGGAATAGAGGAGAGAAGAGAGATTTCTCACCGAAATTAAATTAAACTACAATCCACTGTCTCTCTCTCTCTCTCTCCCTTATCACTCTATCCTGCCTCTCTCTCTCTCTCCTTATCACTCTATCCTGCCTCTCTCTCTCCTTATCACTCTATCCTGCCTCTCTCTCTCTCTCTCCCTTATCACTCTATCCTGCCTCTCTCTCTCTCCTTATCACTCTATCCTGCCTCTCTCTCTCTCTCCTTATCACTCTATCCTGCCTCTCTCTCTCTCTCCTTATCACTCTATCCTGCCTCTCTCTCTCTCCTTATCACTCTATCCTGCCTCTCTCTCTCTCCTTATCACTCTATCCTGCCTCTCTCTCTCTCTCCCTTATCACTCTATCCTGCCTCTCTCTCTCCCTTATCACTCTATCCTGCCTCTCTCTCTCTCCTTATCACTCTATCCTGCCTCTCTCTCTCTCTCCTTATCACTCTATCCTGCCTCTCTCTCTCCCTTATCACTCTATCCTGCCTCTCTCTCTCTCTCCTTATCACTCTATCCTGCCTCTCTCTCTCTCTCCTTATCACTCTATCCTGCCTCTCTCTCTCCCTTATCACTCTATCCTGCCTCTCTCTCTCTCTCCTTATCACTCTATCCTGCCTCTCTCTCTCTCTCCCTTATCACTCTATCCTGCCTCTCTCTCTCTCTCTCCCTTATCACTCTATCCTGCCTCTCTCTCTCTCTCCCTTATCACTCTATCCTGCCTCTCTCTCTCTCTCTCTTATCACTCTATCCTGCCTCTCTCTCTCTCTCTTATCACTCTATCCTGCCTCTCTCTCTCTCTCCCTTATCACTCTATCCTGCCTCTCTCTCTCTCTCCTTATCACTCTATCCTGCCTCTCTCTCTCTCTCCTTATCACTCTATCCTGCCTCTCTCTCTCCCTTATCACTCTATCCTGCCTCTCTCTCTCTCCCTTATCACTCTATCCTGCCTCTCTCTCTCTCTCTCTCTCCCTTATCACTCTATCCTGCCTCTCTCTCTCCCTTATCACTCTATCCTGCCTCTCTCTCTCTCTCTCCTTATCACTCTATCCTGCCTCTCTCTCTCTCCCTTATCACTCTATCCTGCCTCTCTCTCTCTCCTTATCACTCTATCCTGCCTCTCTCTCTCTCCTTATCACTCTATCCTGCCTCTCTCTCTCCCTTATCACTCTATCCTGCCTCTCTCTCTCCCTTATCACTCTATCCTGCCTCTCTCTCTCTCCCTTATCACTCTATCCTGCCTCTCTCTCTCTCTTATCACTCTATCCTGCCTCTCTCTCTCTTATCACTCTATCCTGCCTCTCTCTCTCTCTCTCCTTATCACTCTATCCTGCCTCTCTCTCTCTCTCTCCTTATCACTCTATCCTGCCTCCTCTCTCTCTCCTTATCACTCTATCCTGCCTCTCTCTCTCCCTTATCACTCTATCCTGCCTCTCTCTCTCTCTCTCTCCTTATCACTCTATCCTGCCTCTCTCTCTCTCTCTCCTTATCACTCTATCCTGCCTCTCTCTCTCTCTCCTTATCACTCTATCCTGCCTCTCTCTCTCCCTTATCACTCTATCCTGCCTCTCTCTCTCTCTTATCACTCTATCCTGCCTCTCTCTCTCTCTCCCTTATCACTCTATCCTGCCTCTCTCTCTCTCCCCTTATCACTCTATCCTGCCTCTCTCTCTCTCTCCTTATCACTCTATCCTGCCTCTCTCTCTCTCCTTATCACTCTATCCTGCCTCTCTCTCTCCCTTATCACTCTATCCTGCCTCTCTCTCTCTCCCTTATCACTCTATCCTGCCTCTCTCTCTCTCCTTATCACTCTATCCTGCCTCTCTCTCTCTCCCTTATCACTCTATCCTGCCTCTCTCTCTCCTTATCACTCTATCCTGCCTCTCTCTCTCCCTTATCACTCTATCCTGCCTCTCTCTCTCTCTCCTTATCACTCTATCCTGCCTCTCTCTCTCTCCTTATCACTCTATCCTGCCTCTCTCTCTCTCTCCTTATCACTCTATCCTGCCTCTCTCTCTCCCCTTTATCACTCTATCCTGCCTCTCTCTCTCTCCTTATCACTCTATCCTGCCTCTCTCTCTCTCTCCTTATCACTCTATCCTGCTCTCTCTCTCTCCCTTATCACTCTATCCTGCCTCTCTCTCTCTCCTTATCACTCTATCCTGCCTCTCTCTCTCTCCCTTATCACTCTATCCTGCCTCTCTCTCTCTCTCTTATCACTCTATCCTGCCTCTCTCTCTCTCTCTCCTTATCACTCTATCCTGCCTCTCTCTCTCTCTCCTTATCACTCTATCCTGCCTCTCTCTCTCCTTATCACTCTATCCTGCCTCTCTCTCTCTCTCTCCTTATCACTCTATCCTGCCTCTCTCTCTCCCTTATCACTCTATCCTGCCTCTCTCTCTCTCCTTATCACTCTATCCTGCCTCTCTCTCTCTCCCTTATCACTCTATCCTGCCTCTCTCTCTCCTTATCACTCTATCCTGCCTCTCTCTCTCTCCCTTATCACTCTATCCTGCCTCTCTCTCTCCCTTATCACTCTATCCTGCCTCTCTCTCTCCTTATCACTCTATCCTGCCTCTCTCTCTCCTTATCACTCTATCCTGCCTCTCTCTCTCCCTTATCACTCTATCCTGCCTCTCTCTCTCTCTCCTTATCACTCTATCCTGCCTCTCTCTCTCTCCCTTATCACTCTATCCTGCCTCTCTCTCTTATCACTCTATCCTGCCTCTCTCTCTCCCTTATCACTCTATCCTGCCTCTCTCTCTCTCTCCTTATCACTCTATCCTGCCTCTCTCTCTCTCACTCTATCCTCTCTCTCTCTCTCTCTCTCTCTCCTTATCACTCTATCCTGCCTCTCTCTCTCTCCTTATCACTCTATCCTGCCTCTCTCTCTCTCTCTCTCCTTATCACTCTATCCTGCCTCTCTCTCTCTCTCCTTATCACTCTATCCTGCCTCTCTCTCTCCCTTATCACTCTATCCTGCCTCTCTCTCTCTCTCTCTCCTTATCACTCTATCCTGCCTCTCTCTCTCTCTCTCCCTTATCACTCTATCCTGCCTCTCTCTCTCTCTCTTATCACTCTATCCTGCCTCTCTCTCTCTCCTTATCACTCTATCCTGCCTCTCTCTCTCCCTTATCACTCTATCCTGCCTCTCTCTCTCTCTCTCTCCTTATCACTCTATCCTGCCTCTCTCTCTCTCCTTATCACTCTATCCTGCCTCTCTCTCTCCCTTATCACTCTATCCTGCCTCTCTCTCTCTCTTATCACTCTATCCTGCCTCTCTCTCTCCCTTATCACTCTATCCTGCCTCTCTCTCTCTCCCTTATCACTCTATCCTGCCTCTCTCTCTCTCCCTTATCACTCTATCCTGCCTCTCTCTCTCCCTTATCACTCTATCCTGCCTCTCTCTCTCTCTCTCTCCCTTATCACTCTATCCTGCCTCTCTCTCTCTCTCCCTTATCACTCTATCCGCTCTCTCTCTCTCTCCCTTATCACTCTATCCTGCCTCTCTCTCTCTCCCTTATCACTCTATCCTGCCTCTCTCTCTCCCTTATCACTCTATCCTGCCTCTCTCTCTCCCTTATCACTCTATCCTGCCTCTCTCTCTCTCCTTATCACTCTATCCTGCCTCTCTCTCTCCCTTATCACTCTATCCTCCTCTCTCTCTCTCTCTCTCCTTATCACTCTATCCTGCCTCTCTCTCTCTCCCTTTATCACTCTATCCTGCCTCTCTCTCTCTCCTTATCACTCTATCCTGCCTCTCTCTCTCCCTTATCACTCTATCCTGCCTCTCTCTCTCCTTATCACTCTATCCTGCCTCTCTCTCTCCTTATCACTCTATCCTGCCTCTCTCTCTCCCTTTATCACTCTATCCTGCCTCTCTCTCTCTCATCACTCTATCCTCTCTCTCTCTCCCTTATCACTCTATCCTGCCTCTCTCTCTCTCTCCCTTATCACTCTATCCTGCCTCTCTCTCTCCCCTTTATCACTCTATCCTGCCTCTCTCTCCCTTTATCACTCTATCCTGCCTCTCTCTCTCTTTATCACTCTATCCTGCCTCTCTCTCTCCCTTATCACTCTATCCTGCCTCTCTCTCCCTCTTTATCACTCTATCCTGCCTCTCTCTCTCTCCCTTATCACTCTATCCTCTCTCTCTCTCTCTCCTTATCACTCTATCCTCTCTCTCTCTCTCCCTTATCACTCTATCCTGTCTCTCTCTCTCTCCTTATCACTCTATCCTGCCTCTCTCTCCCTTATCACTCTATCCTGCCTCTCTCTCCCTTATCACTCTATCCTGCCTCTCTCTCCTTATCACTCTATCCTGCCTCTCTCTCTCTCTCCTTATCACTCTATCCTGCCTCTCTCTCTCTCCTTATCACTCTATCCTGCCTCTCTCTCTCTCTCTCCCTTATCACTCTATCCTGCCTCTCTCTCTCTCCTTATCACTCTACCATGTCAATCTCTGTGCAACTGACTGCCTTAGATCCCATCACACCATCTTGTAACCATAGATCCCATCACACCATCTTGTAACCATAGATCACCATCACACCATCTTGTAACCATAGATCACCATCACACCATCTTGTAACCATAGATCACCATCACACCATCTTGTCCCCGAATTGCTTGGGCCATTGCTTTGTTCCTTTCTCTGCTTCAGACGGACAGACAGAGACAGATCAAGAGACAGAACTACAGACAGACAGATGGTTTCAGGGTGTTTTCTTCTCTGTGTAATGTCTTGTGACAGCTTCACCACTGCAGGGGCCAAAGGGAAGGCTGAGAGGAGACACACCTGCTCTTCCTGCACTGAGACCAGCCCTCTCCTCTCCTCTCCTCTCCTAACCTCTCCTCTCCTCTCCTCCCCTCCCTCCTCTCCTCTCCTCTCCTCTCCTCTCCTCCCTCTCCTCTCCTCTCCTCTCCTCCCCTCTCCTCTCCTCTCCTCTCCTGCAGTACAGCCCAGTCATGGTATGGCTAGCTACACAGCTTCCATCTCAGACACATCTCCTCTGTTATTGTAGTTAGGTGCGTATGATGCGTTACTTATGGATTGTCTGCTGATGACTACTGTGAAGGTGGAGTAGAGACAAGAAGTGCATAGCTTGGTTACAAAAAGCAATCTGAAATCGCATTATACTCTTGACGTTTGCTGAAGTGTGGTCAGGTCTGGTGTAGACGAAACAGAGGTGGACACATTTCACCCAAATTACAACCTAAAGACAACATCTGATGTTACAGGTTAATACAACCCTAAAGACAACATCTGATGTTACAGGTTAATACAACCCTAAAGACAACATCTGATGTTAGAGGTTAATACAACCTAAAGACAACATCTGATGTTACAGGTTAATACAACCCTAAAGACAACATCTGATGTTACAGGTTATTACAACCTAAAGACAACATCTGATGTTACAGGTTAATACAACCCTAAAGACAGGTTAAATACACTAGTAGTAGACCACCAGACAGACTGACAGGCAGACAGTGGTCTGAATTGCCGAGAGAGAGAAAGAGATAGACATAGAGAGGTAGACAGGCTGCCCTAGTATACAATAGGGAGAGAGAGAGAGAGAGAGAGAGAGAGAGAGAGAGAGAGAGAGAGACAGAGAGAGAGAGAGAGAGAGAGAGAGAGAGAGAGAGAGAGACAGAGAGAGACAGAGAGAGAGAGAGAGAGAGAGAGAGAGAGAGAGAGAGAGAGAGAGAGAGAGAGAGAGAGAGAGAGAGAGAGAGAGAGAGAGAGAGAGAGAGAGAGAGAGAGAGAGAGAGAGAGAGAGAGAGAGAGAGAGAGAGAGAGAGAGAGAGAGAGAGAGAGAGAGAGAGAGACAGAGAGAGAGAGACAGAGAGAGAGAGACAGAGAGAGAGAGAGAGAGAGAGAGACTCCCATCTCATTATTGTCTGTCCTAGTTCTGACAGGGACCCTCCCAGGGGATATTTATCAGGCGATCACCTCATTGTTATACCCAAATACCACACTGCAGTCTGGACAACATGTGAATTAGAACATACCTAAAGTACAGAGTCCTTTCATAAGAGTGTCTGCTAAATGACTAAAATGTAAATAGACATTCTATGAGTGCATGGGGTTAGGGCTAATGTATGGGGTTAGGGCTAATGTATGGGGTTAGGGCTAATGTATGGGGTTAGGGCTAATGTATGGGGTTAGGGATAATGTATGGGGTTAGGGCTAATGTATGGGGTTAGGGCTAATGTATGGGGTTAGGGATAATGTATGGGGTTAGGGCTAATGTATGGGGTTAGGGATAATGTATGGGGTTAGGGCTAATGTATGGGGTTAGGGCTAATGTATGGGGTTAGGGATAATGTATGGGGTTAGGGCTAATGTATGGGGTTAGGGATAATGTATGGGGTTAGGGCTAATGTATGGGGTTAGGGATAATGTATGGGGTTAGGGATAATGTATGGGGTTAGGGCTAATGTATGGGGTTAGGGATAATGTATGGGGTTAGGGCTAATGTATGGGGTTAGGGCTAATGTATGGGGTTAGGGCTAATGTATGGGGTTAGGGCTAATGTATGGGGTTAGGGCTAATGTATGGGGTTAGGGCTAATGTATGGGGTTAGGGCTATGTAAAGGGTTAGAGCTAATGTATGGGGTTAGGGCTAATGTATGGGGTTAGGGAAAATGTATGGGGTTAGGGCTAATGTATGGGGTTAGGGATACTGTATGGGGTTAGGGATAATGTATGGGGTTAGGGCTAATGTAAATGGTTAGGGCTAATGTATGGGGTTAGGGCTAATGTATGTGGTTAGGCCTAATGTATGGGGTTAGGGATAATGCATGGGATTAGGGATAATGCATGGGATTAGGGATAATGCATGGGGTTAGGGATAATGCATGGGGTTAGGGACAATGCATGGGGTTAGGGATCATGCACGAGGTTATGGCTAATGCATGTGGTTAGGGCTAATGTAAAGGGTTAGGAATAATGCATGAGGTTAGGGCTAATTCATGTGGTTAGGGCTAATGCATGAGGTTAGGGATAATGCATGGTGTTAGGGATAATGCATGGCGTCAGAGATAATGCACAGGGTTTGTGATAATGCACAGGGTTAGGGATAATGCACAGGGTTAGAGATGATGCATGTGATTAGGGATAATGCGCAGGGTTAGGGATAATACACGAGGTCAGGGATAATGTATGGGGTTAGGGATAATGCACAGTGTTAGGGACAACGCACATGGCCAGGGATAATGCATGGGGTTAGGGATAATGCATGGGGCTAGGGATAATGTATGTGGTTAGGGATAATGCGCAGGGTTAGAGGTAATGCACATGGTTAGGGGTAATACACGAGGTCAGGGATAATGTATGGGGTTAGGGATAATGTATGGGGTTAGGGACAACGCACATGGCCAGGGATAACGCATGGGGTTAGGGATAATGCACAGGGTTAGGGATAATGTATGTGGCTAGGTATAATGCACAGGGTTAAGGATACTGCACAGGGTTAGGGATAATGCACAGGGTTAGGGATAATGCACAGGGTTAGAGATAATGCATGTCTGTAATGTTAATGTCATCAACTGTGAATTCCTGCTGCCTGGTCTCTGTACCAATAACGTATGGTCTACAGGCTACACTACTGTATGTATCTATTGATGTACGGTCTACAGGATACACTACTGTATGTATCTATTGATGTACAGTCTACAGGATACACTACTGTATGTATCTATTGATGTACGGTCTACAGGCTACACTACTGTATGCATCTATTGATGTACGGTCTACAGGCTACACTACTGTATGTATCTATTGATGTACGGTCTACAGGCTACACTACTGTATGTATCTATTGATGTACGGTCTACAGGCTACACTACTGTATGTATCTATTGATGTACAGTCTACAGGCTACACTACTGTATGTATCTATTGATGTACGGTCTACAGGCTACACTACCGTATGTATCTATTGATGTACGGTCTACAGGCTACACTACTGTATGTATCTATTGATGTACGGTCTACAGGATACACTACTGTATGTATCTATTGATGTACGGTCTACAGGATACACTACTGTATGTATCTATTGATGTACAGTCTACAGGCTACACTACTGTATGTATCTATTGATGTACAGTCTACAGGATACACTACTGTATGTATCTATTGATGTACGGTCTACAGGATACACTACTGTATGTATCTATTGATGTACGGTCTACAGGCTACACTACTGTATGTATCTATTGATGTACAGTCTACAGGCTACACTACTGTATGTATCTATTGATGTACGGTCTACAGGATACACTACTGTATGTATCTATTGATGTACGGTCTACAGGCTACACTACTGTATGTATCTATTGATGTACGGTCTACAGGATACACTACTGTATGTATCTATTGATGTACGGTCTACAGGCTACACTACTGTATGTATCTATTGATGTAGTCTACAGGATACACTACTGTATGTATCTATTGATGTACTGTAGTCTACAGGATACACTACTGTATGTATCTATTGATGTACGGTCTACAGGCTACACTACTGTATGTATCTATTGAACATGTACTGTAGTCCTACTGGCTACACTACTGTATGTCCTATTGGACATTACTGTAGTCCTACTGGATACACTACTGTATGTCCTATTGATGTACTGTAGTCTACAGGATACACTACTGTATGTATCTATTGATGTACAGTCTACAGGATACACTACTGTATGTATCTATTGATGTAGTCCTACAGGCTACACTACTGTATGTATCTATTGATGTACAGTCTACAGGATACACTACTGTATGTATCTATTGATGTACAGTCTACAGGCTACACTACTGTATGTATCTATTGATGTACAGTCTACAGGATACACTACTGTATGTATCTATTGATGTACTGTAGTCTACAGGATACACTACTGTATGTATCTATTGATGTACAGTCTACAGGATACACTACTGTATGTATGCTATACACTACTGTATGTATCTATTGATGTACAGTCTACAGGATACACTACTGTATGTATCTATTGATGTACAGTCTACAGGATACACTACTGTATGTATCTATTGATGTACAGGTCTACAGGATACACTACTGTATGTATCTATTGATGTACAGTCTACAGGCTACACTACTGTATGTATCTATTGATGTACGGTCTACAGGATACACTACTGTATGTATCTATTGATGTACAGTCTACAGGATACACTACTGTATGTATCTATTGATGTACGGTCTACAGGCTACACTACTGTATGTATCTATTGATGTACGGTCTACAGGATACACTACTGTATGTATCTATTGATGTACGGTCTACAGGCTACACTACTGTATGTATCTATTGATGTACGGTCTACAGGATACACTACTGTATGTATCTATTGATGTACGGTCTACAGGCTACACTACTGTATGTATCTATTGATGTACGGTCTACAGGATACACTACTGTATGTATCTATTGATGTACGGTCTACAGGCTACACTACTGTATGTATCTATTGATGTAGTCCTACAGGATACACTTACTGTATGTATCTATTGTAGTCCTACTGGACATTACTGTAGTCCTACTGGAAATGACTGTAGTCCTACTGTACATTACTGTAGTCCTACTGTACATTATTGTAGTCCTACTGGACATTACTGTAGTCCTACTGGAAATGACTGTAGTCCTACTGTACATGACTGTACATTACTGTAGTCCTACTGTACATTACTGTAGTCCTACTGTACATTACTGTAGTCCTACTTCACATTACTGTAGTCCTACTGGACATTACTGTAGTCCTACTTCACATTACTGTAGTCCTACTGGACATTACTGTAGTCCTACTGCACATTACTGTATTCCTACTCAACATTACTGTAGTCTTACTGCACGTTACTGTAATCTTACTGGACATTACTGTAGTCCTACTGGACATTACTGTACATTACTGTAGTCCTACTGTACATTACTGTAGTCCTACTGTAACTGTACATTACTGTAGTCCTACTGGACATTACTGTACATTACTGTAGTCCTACTGTACATAACTGTAGTCATACTGGACATTACTGTAGTTCAACTGGACATCACTGTACATTACTGTAGTCCTACTGGACATTACTGTACATTACTGTAGTCCTACTGGACATTACTGTAGTCCTACTGGACATACTGTACATTACTGTAGTCCTGCTGGACATTACTGTAGTCATACTGGACATTACTGTAGTACTACTGGACATTACTGTACATTACTGTAGTCCTACTGTACATTACTGTAGTACTACTGTACATAACTGTAGTCCTACTGTACATTACTGTAGTACTATTGGACATTACTGTACATTACTGTAGTCCTACTGGACATTACTGTAGTACTACTGCACATTACTACATACTGTAGTACTACTGGACATTACTGTACGTTATTGTAGTCCTACTGGACATTACTGCACATTACTGTAGTACTACTGGATAATAATTTAGTTCTACTGGACATTACTGTAGTCCTACTGCACATTACTGTACATTACTGTAGTCCTACTGGACATTACCGTACATTACTATAGTACTCCTGCACATTACTGTAGTCCTATTGGACATTACTGCACATTACTGTAGTCCTACTGCACATTACTGTAGTCCTACTGGACATTACTGCACATTACTGTAGTCCTACTGCACATTACTGTAGTCCTACTGCACATTACTGTAGTAATACTGGACATTACCGCACATTACTGTAGTACTACTGGACATTACTGTAGTACTACTGGACATTACTGTAGTCCTACTGCACATTACTGTAGTCCTACTGCACATTCACTACACAAGAAATAAAGAGAAAGACAGACAGAGAGACAGACGGACAGACAGACAGGCAGAGAGACAGACAGACGGACAGGCAGAGAGACAGACAGACAGACAGGCAGAGAGAGAGACAGGAACGAAGGTCACCTCCTCATTTTAATTTGCCTTTCATTCCTAAACTCAGTTCCATTACTTTCCTCTGTCTGTCTGTGCTGAGTCACCTGGCGTCTGGAGACATCAATAACAACCATCCTTACAGGACCACTTACGGCAGTTTGGGGTCATTTAAACCAATGATTTACACCCATTTGTTCTTCACCAATATTTGTTCTAAATACCTCATGAGCTCTTTAACATGGGTAGGTCTGTCTAATAGCTGTGACAGGGGTGAAGAGCAGGCTGCTGTGGTCTGATAGGAGACTGCAGGGGGGGGGGCTGTTGTGGTCTGATAGGAGACTGCAGGGGCTGTTGTGGTCTGATAGGAGACTGCAGGGGGCTGTTGTGGTCTGATAGGAGACTGCAGGGGGCTGCTGTGGTCTGATAGGAGACTGCAGGGGGCTGTTGTGGTCTGATAGGAGACTGCAGGGGGCTGTTGTGGTCTGATAGGAGACTGCAGGGGGCTGTTGTGGTCTGATAGGAGACTGCAGGGGGCTGTTGTGGTCTGATAGGAGACTGCAGGGGCTGTTGTGGTCTGATAGGAGACTGCAGGGGGCTGTTGTGGTCTGATAGGAGACTGCAGGGGGCTGTTGTGGTCTGATAGGAGACTGCAGGGGGCTGTTGTGGTCTGATAGGAGACTGCAGGGGCTGTTGTGGTCTGATAGGAGACTGCAGGGGGCTGTTGTGGTCTGATAGGAGACAGCAGGGGGCTGTTGTGGTCTGATAGGAGACTGCAGGGGGCTGTTGTGGTCTGATAGGAGACTGCAGGGGGCTGTTGTGGTCTGATAGGAGACTGCAGGGGGCTGTTGTGAGGGATGTTGTGGTTTAAGCCAACCCATGCAGTAAAGTGTATTTCCATTGATCTGTTAGTTAATGGTGTGACCTTCAAGATCAGAAAGACACAGACCAACACCCAGATTTAATGGGAAAATAGGAAAACACTTTGAACGTCTGGAAAAAGTCAGAACAAACACAGGAAAACACTTTGAACGTCTGGAAGAAGTCAGAACAAACATAGTAAAACACTTTGAACGTCTGGAAGAAGTCAGAACAAACATAGTAAAACACTTTGAACGTCTGGAAGAAGCCAGAACAAACACAGGAAAACACTTTGAACGTCTGGAAGAAGTCCGAACAAACATAGTAAAACACTTTGAACGTCTGGAAGAAGCCAGAACAAACACAGTAAAACACTTTAAACGTCTGGAAGAAGCCAGAACAAACACAGGAAAACACTTTGAACGTCTGGAAGAAGCCAGAACAAACATAGTAAAACACTTTAAACGTCTGGAAGAAGCCAGAACAAACATAGTAAAACACTTTAAACGTCTGGAAGAAGCCAGAACAAACACAGTAAAACACTTTAAACGTCTGGAAGAAGCCAGAACAAACACAGGAAAACACTTTAAACGTCTGGAAGAAGCCAGAACAAACAATCCAATCAATTGCTGTTCAATGACACCACACAGACACAACTAATTACTATTAAGTAACTGGTTCCACGGCCCTTTTCAGTGTACTCAACATTTCAGTTAAAAGTGTTACCTGAACTTAACATGTTTAGTAGGCCCAAACTTAGCTCCAACTTGAGAAAAGTTAGGAAAACATTAAATGATGTGTTTCAGAGGGTTTCAGTCAGAACAGAGGAACAGAAGGTTTCAGTCAGAACAGAGTTACAGAGGGTTTCAGTCAGAACAGAGTTACAGAGGATTTCAGTCAGAACAGAGTTACAGAGGATTTCAGTCAGAACAGAGTTACAGAGGGTTTCAGTCAGAACAGAGGAACAGAGGATTTCAGTCAGAACAGAGGGTTTCAGTCAGAACAGAGTTACAGAGGGTTTCAGTCAGAACAGAGTTACAGAGGGTTTCAGTCAGAACAGAGGAACAGAGGATTTCAGTCAGAACAGAGGAACAGAGGATTTCAGTCAGAACAGAGGGTTTCAGTCAGAACAGAGTTACAGAGGGTTTCAGTCAGAACAGAGTTACAGAGGGTTTCAGTCAGAACAGAGGAACAGAGGATTTCAGTCAGAACAGAGGGTTTCAGTCAGAACAGAGTTACAGAGGATTTCAGTCAGAACAGAGGAACAGAGGATTTCAGTCAGAACAGAGGAACAGAGGGTTTCAGTCAGAACAGAGTTACAGAGGATTTCAGTCAGAACAGAGTTACAGAGGATTTCAGTCAGAACAGAGGAACAGAGGATTTCAGTCAGAACAGAGTTACAGAGGATTTCAGTCAGAACAGAGGTACAGAGAGTTTCAGTCAGAACAGAGGAACAGAGGATTTCAGTCAGAACAGAGGAACAGAGGGTTTCAGTCAAAACAGAGTTACCGAGGATTTCAGTCAGAACAGAGGAACAGAGGGTTTCAGTCAGAACAGAGGAACAGAGGATTTCAGTCAGAACAGAGGGTTATCACCTGGGTCCATCACGGGTTAACATCTGTTATCACCTGGGTCCATCACGGGTTAACATCTGTTATCACCTGGGTCCATCACGGGTTAACATCTGTTGTCACCTGGGTCCATCACAGGTTAACATCTGTTATCACCTGGGTCCATCACGGGTTAACATCTGTTATCACCAGGGTCCATCACAGGTTAACATCTGTTATCACCTGGGTCCATCACGGGTTAACATCTGTTATCACCTGGGTCCATCACGGGTTAACATCTGTTATCACCTGGGTCCATCACGGGTTAACATCTGTTATCACCTGGGTCAGATACTGTTGTTTATTTAAGGGCAGCCTGCCTCCCAAAAGGCACCCTATTCTCTATAGAGCCCTGTCCTCTGGTCTAAAAGAGTGCACTAAAGATGGACCTGGGTGCCACTTGGGACAAAGCCATACTGTTTATTCATGCTCATTGTTAGTCCATTCAGTAGATGTGTTGGACTGATGTCAGAGAACGGCTTCATGAATCAGAAATACGTTCATTCAGGTCTGTCTGTCAAACACTTCTGTCGTTTAGCAGTAGTCAAACGATGCTTCATATGAAGTGGAACCACAGCTTCACACAGTGAATGAGAGAGAGCACTTTAAAAACAAGCTTGAAGAGTAAAAATAGGTTTTTCTGTCCAGCACTTCAGTTCAGTGGAACCATAACCTCATAAAGCGAATGAGACCACAACGCTTCAAATAAACAGGTTGAAGAGGAAGTGTCTGCCAATCACTGCAATGGAGCTATAACCTATTCAGCAATGTGTGGAAAGAGAGAGAGAGAGAGAGAGAGAGAGAGAGAGAGAGAGAGAGAGAGAGAGAGAGAGAGACACAGAGAGAGAGAGAGAGAGAGAGAGAGAGAGAGAGAGAGAGAGAGAGAGAGAGAGAGAGAGAGAGAGAGAGAGAGAGAGAGAGAGAGAGAGAGAGAGACACACAGAGAGAGAGAGAGAGAGAGAGAGAGAGAGAGAGAGAGAGAGAGAGAGAGAGAGAGAGAGAGAGAGAGAGAGAGAGAGAGAGAGAGAGAGAGAGAGAGAGAGAGAGAGAGAGAGAGAGAGAGAGAGAGAGAGAGAGAGAGAGAGAGAGAGAGAGAGAGAGAGAGAGACAGAGAGAGAGAGAGAGAGAGAGAGAGAGAGAGAGAGAGAGAGAGAGAGAGAGAGAGAGAGAGAGAGAGAGAGAGAGAGAGAGAGAGAACACGTAAAACAGTGTGGAAGGTAAATATGGCTGTGGTCAAACTAGGGAGCACAGAGAGATAACTATACAAACAGTCCCTGTAGGTTGGGAAGTCACTAGACTCTGGGTTATACTCAGTATCAAACAGCACAACAGGGTCATTTGAGTAGAAAACACTTTATTTTGTCATCAGTCACGATTTAGGAGGGTTGAGGATTACAATGAATAGAGCAAAACCTTTTGACGAAAGCTTTACGTAAACTAATATTGTGTCTAAGACCGTCATAGCCTGTAGCTGATCCACACAATATTCTATTTGTTTTCAGGCCAAACAAATATAAAAAAAAATGCTTGTATAACAAATGAAAACATAATAGTGAATTGAATTTCTTATCACTTCTCAGCATTTCTCCTTCACTCGTCATTCATTTGGCTGATATTCTTATCCAATGCATTCATCGAGATTACTTTTGTCTATATTTCAGTACAAAAAACGAATGCATTTTATAAATATTATTTACAGTTTTCCATGATTCAATACGTATCTGTACCTGTAATCATCTGGGCTAGTGGAACACACTGAATAAGGTCGACACAATAACCTGCCTGTGTAGCCTTAGCCCTACGTTACAACGACAGGGCCGGATTTGAATGTGACTTACTGTACCATAAAACATGTCCTAAATCTGGGGCGGCAGGATTTTACGCAGACGTTTGTCATTCACGCTCCATGGGCTGTCATTCATTCAGAAATAACATTATGAGAGAAAAAAAACGACTGATTCTTTCACTAAATACTTTAATTCATCTAAAGTAAGTAGCTATGAATATCCAGCTTTTGGAAGCTATGAAATGTGAACTGTTTAAAAAAACTCTGTAGTGCCTGACAGTAGAACCACAGTTAGCCCTCGAGAGTACTGCACTAACAGTCCTGCTGAGGGTTCGTTACAGCATACACTTCCTCAAGAGGAGGCAGCCCTACTTACAAAACAACATCCCTGAGTCTCAACATAACATCCTAGTAGCCTGGCTCCAGATCTGTTGGTGCTGTCCTCTCAACGCCTACACGGTCACATGACAACGACACACAAAACAGATCTGGGACCAGCCTAACAGAACAGCAACATGTCCTGGTCTCACGGGTTACAGCCTTTTTTGGGGGGGATCCTCTTCTCTTGTATCATTCAGAAGTGGTCCAGTCTAGCTTCGAAATGTTCGCTTGTTTGATCGCCATAGCTACCCACAATCTTAGAACGATTAGAACACAAAGGACACGGCTCAGAGCTTTGATACGAAATGGCGAAATAGGGGTGCCATTCGGGAACGCAGAAAAAACGTCCTCCATGGCATGAACTTTCCCTAGAGATGGCAATACTACATACAAAACAAAAACAACATTTCCAAGTCTTGTGTATTATCCTAGTAGCCTGGTCCTAGATCTGTTGGTGCTGTCTTGCCAATGCCTATGGTCACATGAATCTAACACAAAACAGATCTGGGACCAGGCTTAAAGACAGCAACATGTCCTGGTCTCACAGTTACAGCCGGTTTTGGACCATCTTCTCTTGAATCATTCAGAAGTGGTCCAGAGTTCCCTGGTGCTGAACCGAGGCCAACAGGACCCATTCACAAAGCCACAATGTCATTCCGGTGGGTCTCTTTGTGGAGCGAAGAGCAACAGAGCTCAAATTCCCCTGGGATGTCTGATCCTGGGCCAAGCAGCGTCCCCGGAGTCTCCATATCCACAGCACACTGAGCACAGTGCTACACACCACACCAAGGAGAAGAACCCCCATGTCCACAGCACAGTGGTACAGACCAGACCAAGGAGAAGAACCCCCATGTCCACACCCCAGTGGTACAGACCAGACCAAGGAGATGAACCCCCGTGTCCACAGCACAGTGGTACAGACCACACCAAGGAGAAGAACACCCATGTCCACAGCACAGTGGTACAGACCAGACCAAGGAGAAGAACCCCCATGTCCACACCCCAGTGGTACAGACCAGACCAAGGAGAAGAACCCCCATGTCCACAGCACAGTGGTACAGACCAGACCAAGGAGAATAACCCCCATGTCCACAGCACAGTGGTACAGACCAGACCAAGGAGAAGAACACCCATGTCCACAGCACAGTGGTACAGACCACAACAAGGAGAAGAACCCCCATGTCCACAGCACAGTGGTACAGACCACACCAAGGAGAAGGACCCCCATGTCCACAGCACAGTGGTACAGACCAGACCAAGGAGAAGAACCCCCATGTCCACAGCACAGTGGTACAGACCAGACCAAGGAGAAGAACCCCCATGTCCACAACACAGTAGTACAGACCAGACCAAGGAGAATAACCCCCATGTCCACAGCACAGTGGTACAGACCACAACAAGGAGAAGAACCCCCATGTCCACAGCACAGTGGTACAGACCACACCAAGGAGAAGGACCCCCATGTCCACAGCACAGTGGTACAGACCAGACCAAGGAGAAGAACACCCATGTCCACAGCACAGTGGTACAGACCAGACCAAGGAGAAGAACCCCCATGTCCACAACACAGTGGTACAGACCAGACCAAGGAGAAGAACCCCCATGTCCACAACACAGTGGTACAGACCAGACCAAGGAGAAGAACACCCATGTCCACAACACAGTGGTAAAGACCAGACCAAGGAGAAGAACCCCCATGTCCACAGCACAGTGGTACAGACCAGACCAAGGAGAAGAACACCCATGTCCACAGCACAGTGGTACAGACCAGACCAAGGAGAAGAACCCCCATGTCCACAACACAGTGGTACAGACCAGACCAAGGAGAATAACCCCCATGTCCACAGCACAGTGGTACAGACCAGACCAAGGAGAAGAACACCCATGTCCGCAGCACAGTGGTACAGACCAGACCAAGGAGAAGAACCCCCATGTCCACAACACAGTGGTACAGACCACACCAAGGAGAAGAACCCCCATGTCCACAGCACAGTGGTACAGACCAGACCAAGGAGAAGAACCCCCATGTCCACAACACAGTGGTACAGACCAGACCAAGGAGAAGAACCCCCATGTCCACAGCACAGTGGTACAGACCACACCAAGGAGAAGAACACCCATGTCCACAACACAGTGGTACAGACCAGACCAAAGAGAAGAAACCCCATGTCCACAGCACAGTGGTACAGACCAGACCAAGGAGAAGAACCCCCATGTCCACAACACAGTGGTACAGACCAGACCAAGGAGAAGAACCCCCATGTCCACAACACAGTGGTACACACCACACCAAGGAGAAGAACCCCCATGTCCACAGCACAGTGGTACAGACCAGACCAAGGAGAATAACCCCCATGTCCACAGCACAGTGGTACAGACCACAACAAGGAGAAGAACCCCCATGTCCACAGCACAGTGGTACAGTCCAGACCTAAGAGAAGAACCCCCATGTCCACAGCACAGTGGTACAGACCAGACCAAGGAGAATAACCCCCATGTCCACAGCACAGTGGTACAGACCACACCAAGGAGAAGAACCCCCATGTCCACAGCACAGTGGTACAGACCACACCAAGGAGAAGAACCCCCATGTCCACAGCACAGTGGTACAGACCAGACCAAGGAGAAGAACCCCCATGTCCACAGCACAGTGGTACAGACCACAACAAGGAGAAGAACCCCCATGTCCACAGCACAGTGGTACAGACCACAACAAGGAGAAGAACCCCCATGTCCACAACACAGTGGTACAGAGCAGACCAAGGAGAAGAACCCCCATGTCCACAGCACAGTGGTACAGACCACAACAAGGAGAAGAACCCCCATGTCCACAACACAGTGGTACAGTCCAGACCTAAGAGAAGAAGCATGCCCTGCTAGCCTGGCATCAGATCTATTTGTGCTGTCTTGCCAACTATGCATTTAAACAACCATAGCAGCTACTGTAGCTATACAGCACAAACCCAATCTAGGACCAGGCTAATGCCCTGTAGGCTGGGCCTTAGTCAGCATAGTCAGGTGCCTAGACACCTGTTATACACCTGACATATACTGGTTATAACCTGCTATAGGCTACACTCTCTAGACACCTGTTATACACCTGACATATACTGGTTATAACCTGCTATATGCTACATCCTCTAGACACCTGTTACACCCCTGACATATACTGGTTATAACCTGCTATAGGCTACACTCTCTAGACACCTGTTATACACCTAACATACACTGGTTATAACCTGCTATATGCTACATCCTCTAGACACCTGTTATACACCTGACATATACTGGTTATAACCTGCTATATGCAACATCCTCTAGACACCTGTTATACACCTGACATATACTGGTTATAACCTGCTATATGCTACATCCTCTAGACACTTGTTATACACCTGACATATACTGGTTATAACCTGCTATAGGCTACACCCTCTAGACACCTGTTATACACCTGACATATACTGGTTATAACCTGCTATATGCTACATCCTCTAGACACCTGTTATACACCTGACATATACTGGTTATAACCTGCTATATGCTACATCCTCTAGACACTTGTTATACACCTGACATATACTGGTTATAACCTGCAATAGGCTACACTCTCTAAACACCACCACAACCTTTTAATGCATTATATATAGCTCATTAGGCTTTATAAATGTGCTTATAATGCATTATGAAAAGGGTATTCATAGCTAGGAAGTGCTACTGTACGAACATTTCTTCTTCAGGTTTATCCTCCCTCTTTGTGAGAGCCCCCTCAGCCCCTCCGCCAACCCCCCTCCGCCCACTACATGATCTCACATCACTCTAATGCATGCTGCTGGGACCTGACCTAAATCTAGAATAGGAAGAAACCCTGCCATGCACACACACACACACACAGAACACAGAATACAGGGGAATGCAGAATGACCGTGGCCGAGGTTTGGCCTATGTAAGAGGTCTAAGTCTTAACTAGTTTGAGTCCATGTTGTAGACAGAGACATAGAAGTCATTATATTTAACTAGTTTGAGTCCATGTTGTAGACAGAGACATAGAAGTCATTATACTTAACTAGTTTGAGTCCATGTTGTAGACAGAGACATAGAAGTCATTATATTTAACTAGTTTGAGTCCATGTTGTAGACAGGGACATAGGAGTCATTATATTTAACTAGTTTGAGTCCATGTTGTAGACAGGGACATAGAAGTCATTATATTTAACTAGTTTGAGTCCATGTTGTAGACAGAGACATAGAAGTCATATTTAACTAGTTTGAGTCCATGTTGTAGACAGAGACATAGAAGTCATTATATTTAACTAGTTTGAGTCCATGTTGTAGACAGAGACATAGAAGTCATTATATTTAACTAGTTTGAGTCCATGTTGTAGACAGGGACATAGAAGTCATTATATTTAACTAGTTTGAGTCCATGTTGTAGACAGAGACATAGAAGTCATTATATTTAACTAGTTTAAGTCCATGTTGTAGACAGAGACATAGAAGTCATTATATTTAACTAGTTTGAGTCCATGTTGTAGACAGGGACATAGAAGTCATTATATTTAACTAGTTTGAGTCCATGTTGTAGACAGGGACATAGAAGTCATTATATTTAACTAGTTTGAGTCCATGTTGTAGACAGAGACATAGAAGTCATTATATTTAACTAGTTTAAGTCCATGTTGTAGACAGGGACATAGAAGTCATTATATTTAACTAGTTTAAGTCCATGTTGTAGACAGAGACATAGAAGTCATTATATTTAACTAGTTTGAGTCCATGTTGTAGACAGAGACATAGAAGTCATTATATTTAACTAGTTTAAGTCCATGTTGTAGACAGGGACATAGAAGTCATTATATTTAACTAGTTTAAGTCCATGTTGTAGACAGGGACATAGAAGTCATTATATTTAACTAGTTTAAGTCCATGTTGTAGACAGAGACATAGAAGTCATTATATTTAACTAGTTTGAGTCCATGTTGTAGACAGAGACATAGAAGTCATTATATTTAACTAGTTTAAGTCCATGTTGTAGACAGAGACATAGAAGTCATTATATTTAACTAGTTTGAGTCCATGTTGTAGACAGGGACATAGAAGTCATTATATTTAACTAGTTTGAGTCCATGTTGTAGACAGGGACATAGAAGTCATTATATTTAACTAGTTTAAGTCCATGTTGTAGACAGAGACATAGAAGTCATTATATTTAACTAGTTTGAGTCCATGTTGTAGACAGGGACATAGAAGTCATTATATTTAACTAGTTTGAGTCCATGTTGTAGACAGGGACATAGAAGTCATTATATTTAACTAGTTTGAGTCCATGTTGTAGACAGAGACATAGAAGTCATTATATTTAACTAGTTTAAGTCCATGTTGTAGACAGGGACATAGAAGTCATTATATTTAACTAGTTTAAGTCCATGTTGTAGACAGAGACATAGAAGTCATTATATTTAACTAGTTTGAGTCCATGTTGTCCACCATATGTCTATGGTTGTATGCCATTTACAATCAGTATTACATAATAGTTTGTGTCTGGAGTGGGTGGATGGATCCAGGTACTGATATGGTCAGGTGGGTGGATCCAGGTACTGATATGGTCAGGTGAATGGATCCAGGTACTGATATGGTCAGGTGAATGGATCCAGGTACTGATATGGTCAGGTGAATGGATCCAGGTACTGATATGGTCAGGTGGGTGGATCCAGGTACTGATATAGTCAGGTGGATGGATCCAGGTACTGATATGGTCAGGTGAATGGATCCAGGTACTGATATGGTCAGGTGAATGGATCCAGGTACTGATTTGGTCAGGTGGATGGATCCAGGTACTGATATAGTCAGGTGGGTGGATCCAGGTACTGATATGGTCAGGTGAATGGATCCAGGTACTGATATGGTCAGGTGGGTGGATCCAGGTACTGATTTGGTCAGGTGGATGGATCCAGGTACTGATATAGTCAGGTGGGTGGATCCAGGTACTGATATGGTCAGGTGAATGGCCTCAGGTGGTGAAGCATCAACACGTGGTGTAAACGTATATAGTAAACACAACGCTAGTCAAGATTCACAAAACCCTATGCTAAGGAAATATTAGACAACAACACAACACTGGAACAGCTATGCGGTACCTAATCCAACCAGAATACGTAATGTAGCTCTAGGTGTACATGATAACACAGACAGACAATGAGAGAGCCATTGTAACAGATGAAATGGAAAATATGAGTATGTAGACGACATGTCACACATCATTATTATCCAATAGACTGTCACTGAACAATGTGACTAGCCAATCACTTCACAGAAAGGAAATAACACGGACTGCAATTCCATAGCAGTGATCAAGCAACCACATCCAGACAATGAAGGCCTTTACCAGTATGTGTTACTTATCATGATACGCTGAGGCATTTAAAAAATGACGACTGAACTCAAGACACACAACGACGTGTGACTGTGAACATTATACAGCCTACCTATCGTTTACTTAGGCCTAGAAAAATGGTCCCCAACGGTTTAAAAAAAAAAATATCCTATAGATGCTGGTCGTTGACAGAATAATGTTTCAAGTCAATGCACAGTTAAAGGTAGGGCCTATCTGTGCGTTTTGTGTCGCAGAAATAAACAAGATCGCATAAGGTTACTAATACCGTATGGAGAGACAGGTATCAGGTATGTCTCCTGCTATAGCGGAGTGTGATTACACAACAGCGGATATTGTGTTGACCGGGTGCACGGTTTTTACGCATGGTCTATGTTCCTATGCTCCACGACATGTTACGTAGACTACCGTATTGTATGAGACCGCCTTTATACTAAGGCTCGACTGTAGGCTGCTCCGACCAGAATCAGCACATTACGTTGTGTCGCCTAGGTCCTTAACATCCTCACGAAACGATAATACTCGGTTCCTTTCATGACCGAATAAAACGACGGGCCTATAAAATATCACATTTGGTTCACCCTTGGCCAAAAAAAAATCACACGGTGTTTACCCTTAAAGGCCACACTGTTGAGAGTGATATCTCGTTGTACCATTCTCCACAAATATCACTGCATTTACCAACGTAATAACACATGAATCCAAAAACCCGTGCATAGACTCGACATGCACATCTACAGGACCAACCGGGTGCACCTGCCTAACGTCTGCAGGAAAGGAAAAAGATGACAGCATGACATATTTACCATATCCAGACTAGCGTTACATCCACATAGGCATCAACTCACCGTGTGTTCAGTCACTGTCTCCCGTCGTGATTTGTTTAATCCCCCACTGGTCCCTTGTGTCTCTGTGTTTTATTTTCCCTGTGTGATAAACCTGCCCGCCAGACTGTCTATGCTCCTCTCATCCTCCTCCCGTCATTCTCTCTCTCTCTCTCTCTCTCCGCCTGCTGCAGCACACAGTCACTCCCACCGCTCCATTCCACAGCATGACGTCAAGGAGCAACAGCGTCCACCCCTCCTCTAATGCCATTCACTATTTCCCTTGCCTCTCTCTCTCTCTCTCTCTCTCTCTCTCTCTCTCTCTCTCTCTCTCTCTCTCTCTCTCTCTCTCTCGCAGTGTCTCTGTCTGGTCTGGCTACCGAATTCAGAACCCGCCGGCCGAGTTGGTCACTTGTGGGCTTAAACCAACATCATTTAGGCAGACGGGATTCTTCTTGAGTAGTGTGGCGGTTACATAAATGGCGCTGGTACCTATACAATGTATTACTGTGCGTTAAACTAGGCGCCACTATTACAGCAAGGGTCACACCAGTGGATGGCGCTTGTCGGGTCCCGGCTGGCTGAACGACACTGGACAGACAATGCCGTCATGTTTTCGAGTGGTTACATTGTTGCTGTGTACATCAATGGCATTGTTCTGTATTTGGATGGCTGATGATGTGCAGTACAGCGATAACTATGAGCTACTGTAGTCTCACATAAAAAAAAATATAAAACATTCTAGTCCTGTCTGTGTAGTCATTCGTTTTAATTATTAGCCCATATAATTTTCATTAAAAACAGAAATAGAGCCTAGACACACATACATCAACATCTTACCAGCCAATCACAAGTTGATGTGTGTCTAATGTCTCATTGTGGACAGCCAGGACACATCCCTACAGACAACAGTCAATGAAATATTCATATGACTATAGACTCTATATACACAAAAGTTTGTGGACACCACTTCAAATGGGTGGATTCAGCTATATCAGTCACACCCGTTGCTGACAGGTGTATAAAATCGAACACACAGCCATGCAACCTCCATAGACAAACATTGACAGTAGAATGGCCCCGTACTGAAGAGCTCAGTGATTTTCAACGTGGCACCATCATAGGATGCCACCTTTCCAACAAGTCAGTTCGTCAAATGTCTGCCCTGCTAGAGCTGCCCCCCCCCGGTCTACTGTAAGTGCTGTTATTGTGAAGAGTGGAAACGTCTAGGAGCAACAACGGCTCAGCCGCGGAGTGGTAGGCCACACAAGCTCACAGAACGGGGCCGCCGAGTGCTGAAGTGCATAAAAATTGTCTGTCCTCAGTTGCAACACTCACTGCCGAGTTCCAAACTGCCTCTGGAAGCAACGTCAGCAGGAGAACTGTTGGTCAGGAGCTTCAGGAAATTGGTTTCCTTGGCCGAGCAGCCGCACACAAGCCTAAGATCACCATGCGAGAAGATGCCAGGAGAACTCTACTTGCCCCAATGCATAGTGCCAACTGTAAAGTTTGGTGGAGGAGGAATAATGGTTAGGGCTAGACCCCTTAGTTCCAGTGAAGAGAAATCTTAACGCTACAGCATACAAATGACATTCTAGATGATTCTGTCCTTCCAACTTTGTGGCAACAGTTTTGGGGAAGGCCCTTTCCTGTTTCAGCATGACAATGCCCCCCGTGCACAAAGCGAGTTCCATACAGAAATGGTTTGTTGAGATTGGTGTGGAAGAACAAAGCCCTGACCTCAACCCCATCAAACACCTTTGGGATGAATTGGAACGCCGACTGTGAGCCAGGCCTAATCGCCCAACATAGGTCCCCGACCTCATTAACGCTCTTGTGGAAGCGAGTCCCTGCAGCAACGTTCCAACGTCTAGTGGGAAAGCCTTCCCAGAACAGTGGAGGCTGTTATAGCAGTGAAAGGGGAAACCAACTCCATATTAATTCCCATGATTTTGGAATGAGATGTTCAACGAGCAGCTGTCCACATACTTTTGGTCATGTAGTGTATATATACACTGAGTGTATAAGGAACACCTGCTCTTTCCGTGACATAGACTGACCAGGTGAATCCAGGTGAAAGCTTAGATCCCTAATTGATGTCACTTGTTAAATCCACTTCAAATCAGTGTAGATGAAGGGGAGGAGACAGGTTAAAGAAGGATTTTTAAAGCTTTGAGACATGGATTGTGAATGTGTGCCATTCAGAGGGTGAATGGGCAAGACAAAATATTGAAGTGCCTTTGAACAGGGTATGGTAGTACAGTAAGTGCTGGGGTCGCACTGGTTTGTGTCAAGAACTGCAACGCTGCTGGGTTTTTCCACACTCAACAGTTTCCCTGTGTGTATCAAGAATGGTCAACCATCCAAAGGACATCCAGCCAACTTGACACAACTGTGAGAAGCGTTGGAGTCAACATGGGCCAGCATCCCTGTGGAACGCTTTCGACACCTTGTAGAGTCCATGACCCGACGCTGAGGGCAAAATAGGGGTGCAGCTCAGTATTAGGAAGGTGTTCCTAATGTTTTGTCCACTCAGTGTATACAGCCTAGTCAGGTCCAAAATTATTGGCACCGTTGAAAGATGAGCGAAAAAGGCTGTATAAAAATAAAAAAATCTGCTTTATTGTAATGCTCCAAAAATTGGGAAATTATATTATTTTATACAAACACAACTTCTCAGAGAAAGAGATTTTATCTATCAAGTAATACTTTTTTCTCTCTCTTGAAAAGATAGTCAAAATTATTGGCACCCGTGTTTCCAATACCTCGCCATGATAACTGCACCGAGTCTTCTTCTACAATCTTTTTCTGAGATTGGAGAAAACTTTGAGAGGGATGTTAGATCATTCCTCCATACAGAATCTGTCCAGATCCTTGATCTCCTTTTGTCCTGCACTTATGGACTGCCCTTCTTTCAAGTCCAAGACACCGGAGACGGCCATGGAAAAAAACGTTGATTTCAGTGGTCAATTTCGTTGTGAAATTTCACGTGTGCTATTATCTCGCTGCAAGATCCACTTGCTGGCAGAGGCAACCAGGTTTTTTTAGGGTGGGCTAAAATGTCCTGGTACTGGATAAAAGTTCATGATGCCGTTGACCCTAACCAGGGCCTCAGAACCAGAGGAAGCAAAACATAACATATCCTCCATATTAACTTCCAGTAGGTATGGGGTTCTTTTCTGCCTTATCACATCCTCCTTTCAACACCAGACCCAGTACTGGAGTGCCTGGCCAAAGAGCTCTATTTTCATGTTTTATTTTATTTCCACAGTTATTTAACCAGGTAGTTCTATATGATGTCATAATACACCTTTATTTAACCAGGTAGTTCTATATGATGTCATAATACACCTTTATTTAACCAGGTAGTTCTATATGATGTCATAATACACCTTTATTTAACCAGGTAGTTCTATATGATGTCATAATACACCTTTATTTAACCAGGTAGTTCTATATGATGTCATAATACACCTTTATTTAACCAGGTAGTTCTATATGATGTCATAATACAGGGAGGCCAGTTGAGAACAAGTTCTCATTTACAACTGCGACCTGGCCAAGATAAAGCAAAGCAGTTCAACACATACAACAACACAGAGTTACACATGGAGTGAAACAAACATACAGTCAATAACACAGTAGAAAAAACAAATCTATATACAATGTGTGCAAATGAGGTAAGATAAGGTAAGGCAATAAATAGGCCATCTGACCATAACACCGGATCCAATTACATTTGTTGGAATGACATGAAAACCGCAATAATAATATTCATATAGTCTATAGAAACTTCATATGAGCAGTCTCTTTTCACTCCTACTCATTCAGTCAATCCTCCCTTCCTGTCATGTGATATTCAGCTTTAGAAATGCCACACACACACACACAAACAACAGTACATTGGAGTGGGAAACACTACTCTAAACGAACTCCTTATCAGTCTTCTCATCTGGGCAGTCATCTTTCTCCCGATCCTTCGCTTCCCCTCTCCTAGGGATTTGGGTCACAGCTGGTCTGCCAGAGGGAATGTGACGTGTGGGGAGCTCAGTGATTTTAAGGCAGAACTCTTTTGTCCCACAGCCCTGCTTGGCAGTTGTCCTACAGGATAACCAGCCACTAGCCTGGCTGTATAGGAAGACATGGCATGACAACAATAGAAGAAATTGGCTAAAGGCGTTTATAGTGTGGGACCAACCACCACAGCAGTACTGTGGCACAAATACCTTTGTACAACCCATTCTATATAACTGAACTAAAGGACTAGCGCCTCGAAGCACTTCTTTCATATGTAATTACTGTGTTCTAGTCAAGGCCTTCCTATGCATCTATTGCTCTATCCTACAGACATACTATATTCTATCCACACTGTCCATAATGTCTATACATCCCGTCACACATACTTATACTAAGGACTCCCAACATTGCTCGTCCTAATATTTTTTACATTTCTTAATTCCATTCTTTTCCTTTTAGATTAGTGTGTATTGTTAGATATTACTCCACTGTAGGAGCTGGGAACACAAGCATTTAGTTAGATACTACTGCACTGTTGGAGCTAGGAACACAAGCATTTAGTTAGATATCACCGTACTGTTGGAGCTAGGAACACAAGCATTTAATTAGATACTACTGCACTGTTGGAGCTAGGAACACAAGCATTTAGTTAGATACTACTGCACTGTTGGAGCTAGGAACACAAGCATTTAGTTAGATACTACTGCACTGTTGGAGCTAGGAACACAAGCATTTAGTTAGATACTACTGCACTGTTGGAGCTAGGAACACAAGCATTTAGTTAGATACTACTGCACTGTTGGAGCTAGGAACACAAGCATTTAGTTAGATATTACTCCACTGTTGGAGCTAGGAACACAAGCATTTAGTTAGATACTACTGCACTGTTGGAGCTAGGAACACAAGCATTTAGTTAGATATTACTGCACTGTTGGAGCTAGGAACACAAGCATTTAGTTAGATATTACTCCACTGTTGGAGCTAGGAACACAAGCATTTAGTTAGATATTACTCCACTGTTGGAGCTAGGAACACAAGCATTTAGTTAGATATTACTGCACTGTTGGAGCTAGGAACACAAGCATTTAGTTAGATATTACTGCACTGTTGGAGCTAGGAACACAAGCATTTCGCTACACCCGCAATAACATCTGCTAAATATGTGCACACGACCAATAGAATTTAAAACGCTTCTATCCAAAGAACTATACTATACTGTTAAAACAACAACAAAAACACCGACGCGACATCGGTTTCAAATGCAGTTTCTCCCCCAGGAATAATCAGTCTCCATATTTTAAATAAAAGTTTATTAAAGGTTAACAAGCTCAACAACAGTAACTAAACTGAAAAGGCAGTTCTACGAAACAAATTCATTTTAAAAAAAATGTCATGCAAGCAATATCCAAGGCCTTGACTGGTCCATTCACTTACATTGATTCAGATGGTCACTCACACACACACACACACACACACACACACACACACACACACACACACACACACACACACACACACACACACACACACACACACACACACACACACGTTTAAGTGTATCTTCTTTACAGCCATTACTGTAATAAATTATATATACAGTCCTGTCCTGTCCGTGATATGGGGCGGTCTCTCTCCACCCCTCTTCTTCATCAGTAACGTCTCCAGCTGATGCCATGGTCTTCGTTCACTCTGCAGCATTTCCAGTGTCTGATAAGAGAAAAGAAGCTGGTCAGGTTTAGGACGGTAATAAAATGGTGCATTTCAATGAGAATCTGCACGGGTGGTCAAAAAAAAATCAAACTACTTGGGTGAGAAATAGCAAATTCACTTGGGTCTTCGACTTGGAAGCAGAGTGTGCAATCTAGTTCTAACCGAGTCTGTTTGAAGATGAAGAGAAAAGGGCCTGAGAACATAATATTAAAAAAAAAAGTGAGCCTACTTTTCCCATCGCAGGCGACTATCTTGACTTTGTCCACCTTGACCAGATCGGTCACCTCCCTGAACTCCACATCATTCAGAACGAAGGTCCACACGTTGTCACAGAATCTATAGGTGTTTAGTGACCCCTAGAGGCGAGACAATGTCACAACACATTTTAAAAACAAAAAGGTGTACAAAGCAGAATGGCATTTTAACCAAATGATGTACTAAAACACAACGTACAGCTGTGATTTCAGCTCATTATTCGACCACGGATAAGCCACGCTTATCTGCAAGACTTGCGTGTGGGTCAAGGCTTTTGCTCCAGCCAAAAAACAGTCACATCTGTTTCAACTAACCAATTATGTACATTTCAATTCTATTACATTCTTCTATTACTTTTTACTTGACTTTGATTCTATTGATATTGTACTACACTGTTGAGGGAGCTTGCAAGTAAGCATTATGCTGCACTGTTTATACCAGTTGGGAAAGGGAAAGGGGGGATACCTAGTCAGTTGTACAACTGAATGCCTTCAACTGAAATGAGTCTTCCGCATTTAACCCAACCCCTCTGAATCAGAGAGGTGTGGGGGGGCTGCCTTAATCGACATCCACGTCTTTCGGCGCCCGGGGAACAGTGGGTTAACTGCCTTGCTCAGGGGGCAGAACGACAGATTTTTACCTTGTCAGCTCAGGGGATTCAATCTTGCAAACCTTTCGGGTTACAAGTCCAACGCTCTGACCACTAGGCTACCTGCCGCCCCTACGCTCTAACCGCTAGGCTACCTGCCGCCCCTACGCTCTAACCGCTAGGCTACCTGCCGCCCCTACGCTCTAACCGCTAGGCTACCTGCCGCCCCTACGCTCTAACCGCTAGGCTACCTGCCGCCCCTACGCTCTAACCGCTAGGCTACCTGCCGGCCCTACGCTCTAACCGCTAGGCTACCTGCCGGCCCTACGCTCTAACCGCTAGGCTACCTGCCGGCCCTACGCTCTAACCTCTAGGCTACCTGCCACCCCTACACTCTAACCACTAGTCTACCTGCCGCCCCTACACTCTAACCACTAGGCTACCTGCCGCCCCTACACTCTAACCACTAGGCTACCTGCCACCCCTACACTCTAACCACTAGGCTACCTGCCACCCCTACACTCTAACCCCTAGGCTACCTGCCGCCCCTACGCTCTAACCACTAGGCTACCTGCCGCCCCTACGCTCTAACCACTAGGCTACCTGCCTCCCCTACGCTCTAACCACTAGGCTACCTGCCGCCCCTACGCTCTAACCACTAGGCTACCCTGCCGCCCCTACGCTCTAACCACTAGGCTACCTGCCTCCCCTACACTCTAACCACTAGGCTACCTGCCGCCCCTACACTCTAACCACTAGTCTACCTGCCGCCCCTACGCTCTAACCACTAGGCTACCTGCCGCCCCTACACTCTAACCACTAGTCTACCTGCCGCCCCTACACTCTAACCACTAGGCTACCACTAGGCTACCACTAGAGCGTTGGACTTGTGTACGTGACGAATAACCTTTGATTTGACCATAACCTTCAACTCCAGTGTTTTGTTGAATGGACTGGGATGTTGCTAGAGAGAAAGGCTGTACCAGCCATTTGCACCAGCACTTGTCCCCCTTTAATCTTTAATCTTTTTTTTTTAAAGGTCCAAACAGTTGTGGTTTTGTCCAACGAAAAAGGAGAGTTTCTATTGAACAAATTCAGGCCGGTGTCTTCCTAGTGAATTAGAGCCCAGTAGAGTCACCTTAAAGTTGACCCTGTTGCGAACCCGGTTGGCCAGCGCTGTGTTGATGGCTTTGTCAAACTGCAGGAGAACCTGAAGCGCTAACTGTGGCGTGATCTGTTGGGTCTAGAAAAATAAAACAACCGGTTTTCATTTAATCATGACTCAAGTTAACATTGTAAGATATATATCCCCAGCTACTTTAGATATATATCCCCAGCTACTAAGATATATATCCCCAGCTACTAAGATATATATCCCCAGCTACTAAGATATATATCCCCAGCTACTAAGATATATATCCCCAGCTACTAAGATATATATCCCCAGCTACTAAGATATATATCCCCAGCTACTATGATATATATCCCCAGCTACTAAGATATATATCCCCAGCTACTATGATATATATCCCCAGCTACTAAGATATATATCCCCAGCTACTAAGATATATATCCCCAGCTACTATGATATATATCCCCAGCTACTAAGATATATATCCCCAGCTACTAAGATATATATCCCCAGCTACTAAGATATATATCCCCAGCTACTAAGATATATATCCCCAGCTACTATGATATATATCCCCAGCTACTATGATATATATCCCCAGCTACTAAGATATATATCCCCAGCTACTAAGATATATATCCCCAGCTACTATGATATATATCCCCAGCTACTATGATATATATCCCCAGCTACTATGATATATATCCCCAGCTAGACGAGTAGCTAACAGTAGTTGGTAAAGTCTTGTAGTTAGTGATTGAGAAGTGCTGGTCTGAGGCTTGAATCCGAAATCATGAATTTCCTGAGCTAACGCACTAGCATCACCTTTAACTAGTCGCGGATACTAACTAACTAACTAACTAGTAACTGGCCCATTAGTTATCTGAGAAGTAGCAATGAAACATGTAGTCAATTCAAAACAATAACGTGACTCATCACTACTGACTTCGGTGGGGGGGGGGTGAAACACATTAGCCAGCTTAACTTAATCAAAACTGAGCCTGTAAATTAGCTTTAATATTTCATATTTAAATTTAAACAAATTAACTTCAAATCAGACGTCACTGCAGCCCTTCGGCGTGGCTAACTAGTTAGCTAGTTATGTCGTAAGACGAGAAAGGTTAACTTCTCGTGAAAGATAACGCCTTTTTTTCCCCCCCAGATAACGAAGTTAACGATGGATAATGTATCTTTTATAACTAACTTAACTAAAAAAAATTATGTTATTTCCCCCCCCCAAAAAACCCCAAAGTGCAACTCGATGTCGTGAAGCTAATCATCTAGCTAGCTTGGACGTTAGCATAGCGGCGGTTTTACCTGAATGAGCTCGTCGAGACTCTCCTGTAGACTGTTTCCCAGCGTGGTGTTTCTGTACAGCTGGTATGCCATCGTAAAGACACTAATTCGGCAGTAATATTGTGCACAATTCACTAGCAAAAGTAGAATTTACTAGCGAGGATTTAACCGATAATACGCGGTGTTTTCAGAAAACCGAGCCGGACGACGGAACACCGCGGAGGACAAAAAACACAATAACGTTTTTCGTATATTCGCCCCCCGCCCCATACGGATCATTCAACAGGCATGTCGTACCGGTAAGCACCACTAGATGGTAGCAGAGGACACAAGAACAGGGGGATTCAGTGGACTCTGTGCTGTAGAGAAGACAAGACTGCAAAGGGTAGTACTGTTCTCTGTGGATAAGAGCCTGAATACACACTATTGATTGTGTTGATAATTGTTTTTGAAATTGACTGACCACCCTCCCCAAAAAGGTTTGTGTTCAATGCAATCCACATTTTTATTTTTCAAAAATAATTATACTTTTTATTTTATTTTAACAATTATACAAATATCATGTAAATGATTTGTGTTGTTGTTGTTGATTCCATCAGTTGAGTTCAATTTCAGAAGCAACAAACAAGCATGTTATGAAAAGTAATATAAACTGTAAAGAAATATAAACTGTAAAGTAATATAAACTGTAAAGTAATATAAACTGTAAAGAAATATAAACTGTAAAGTTATATAAACTGTAAAGTAATATAAACTGTAAAGAAATATAAACTGTAAAGTAATATACACTGTAAAGTAATATAAACTGTAAAGAAATATAAACTGTAAAGTAATATAAACTGTAAAGTAATATAAACTGTAAAGTACTTTTTTTGTGAATGCTTAGATATTTAAGTACTTTTGAAAATGATGTAACATAAACAATACTGTTTATAAAGACTAACGATGCTCCTCCCAAATCCCCTTTCATTTCCCCCTCCCCGACGATAAGACTTCCACAGTAATCTCTTACATTAATCAGTAAAGAACAGCCTCGCAGCTTTGTGATACGAAAAACAACACTCAACTTTGTTGATCACTTTATTTAATGGTTTTCATCACACTGGAAGAGACGGTGTCAAGGCTACTGCGAACAGAACAGAGTTATTGGTTAGAGACGCCAGAGTAGGATAAATGCATCTGCCCACAGATGCTTGAATAAGCATTTATATGTACAAAACACCAGATAAATCATAGTTAGAGCAAGAGGAGATTTTGTCAACTTCCTTTCAACGTTATACATGGTTGTTTTGGTAATGCATAGATCTATTGAAGGGATGCGGATTTGAAATGTCACTTTTATTTATTTATTTTTAATTGTAAGAAAGAGAATACAAATAAAAGGAAATTACATTGTAAATATGTCAGAGCAGGAAATGCAATTATTTGGACAAAGTCGGGGACTTGTGGGCTCAACATAAACCAAAACTATTGAAATTGATTTATGTATCTATCTATTCAGTTTTCCCCAGAATTAAAAGTAATTAAGTTCGTTTAACTTATTTATATGTCCTTACAGTGGTATGTGTTAATGGAGGAGGCGTGGTTTACAGTGGTATGTGTTAATGGAGGAGGCGTGGTTTACAGTAGTATGTGTTAATGGAGGAGGCGTGGTTTACGGTGGTATGTGTTAATGGAGGAGGCGTGGTTTACAGTGGTATGTGTTAATGGAGGAGGCGTGGTTTACGGTGGTATGTGTTAATGGAGGAGGCGTGGTTTACAGTGGTATGTGTTAATGGAGGAGGCGTGGTTTCCGGTGGTATGTGTTAATGGAGGAGGCGTGGTTTACAGTGGTATGTGTTAATGGAGGAGGCGTGGTTTCCGGTGGTATGTGTTAATGGAGGAGGCGTGGTTTACAGTGGTATGTGTTAATGGAGGAGGCGTGGTTTACAGTGGTATGTGTTAATGGAGGAGGCGTGGTTTACAGTGGTATGTGTTAATGCAGGAGGCGTGGTTTACGGTGGTATGTGTTAATGGAGGAGGCGTGGTTTACGGTGGTATGTGTTAATGGAGGAGGCGTGGTTTACGGTGGTATGTGTTAATGGAGGAGGCGTGGTTTACGGTGGTATGTGTTAATGGAGGAGGCGTGGTTTACGGTGGTATGTGTTAATGGAGGAGGCGTGGTTTACGGTGGTATGTGTTAATGGAGGAGGCGTGGTTTACGGTGGTATGTGTTAATGGAGGAGGCGTGGTTTACGGTGGTATGTGTTAATGGAGGAGGCGTGGTTTACGGTGGTATGTGTTAATGGAGGAGGCGTGGTTTACGGTGGTATGTGTTAATGGAGGAGGCGTGGTTTACAGTGGTATGTGTTAATGGAGGAGGCGTGGTTTACAGTGGTATGTGTTAATGGAGGAGGCGTGGTTTACAGTGGTATGTGTTAATGGAGGAGGCGTGGTTTACGGTGGTATGTGTTAATGAGGCGTGGTTTACAGTGGTATGTGTTAATGGAGGAGGCGTGGTTTACAGTGGTATGTGTTAATGGAGGAGGCGTGGTTTACGGTGGTATGTGTTAATGGAGGAGGCGTGGTTTACAGTGGTATGTGTTAATGGAGGAGGCGTGGTTTACAGTGGTATGTGTTAATGGAGGAGGCGTGGTTTACGGTGGTATGTGTTAATGGAGGAGGCGTGGTTTACGGTGGTATGTGTTAATGGAGGAGGCGTGGTTTACGGTGGTATGTGTTAATGGAGGAGGCGTGGTGCGGAGCAGTAGATTTTGATAAATAGAGACAACAACAGGAAGGAAATGGGTACTGCTTCCTTCATTTAATTACTGTGTCAAACGGAATTACATAACCAATCAGAAAACAAGCGCACAGCAGCAGATATATCGTTTATCTACTGTGTGTGTGTGTGTGTGTGTGTGTGGTGTGTGTGGTATGTGTGTGTGTTAATCCTACCAGAGGTGTTAATCCTACCAGAGGTATTGATCCTACCAGAGGTGTTAATCCTACCAGAGGTGTTGATCCTACCAGAGGTGTTAATCCTACCAGAGGTGTTGATCCTACCAGAGGTGTTAATCCTACCAGAGGTGTTGATCCTACCAGCAGGTGTTGATCCTACCAGAGGTGTTGATCCTACCTGAGGTGTTGATCCTACCTGAGGTGTTGATCCTACCAGCAGGTGTTAATCCTACCAACAGGTGTTGATCCTACCAGCAGGTGTTAATCCTACCAGAGGTGTTGATCCTACCAGCAGGTGTTAATCCTACCAGAGGTGTTGATCCTACCTGAGGTGTTGATCCTACCTGAGGTGTTGATCCTACCAGAGGTGTTGATCCTACCAGAGGTGTTGATCCTACCTGAGGTGTTGATCCTACCAGAGGTGTTGATCCTACCAGCAGGTGTTAATCCTACCAGAGGTGTTGATCCTACCAGAGGTGTTGATCCTACCTGAGGTGTTGATCCTACCAGCAGGTGTTAATCCTACCAGAGGTGTTGATCCTACCAGAGGTGTTAATCCTACCAGAGGTGTTGATCCTACCAGAGGTGTTGATCCTACCAGAGGTGTTGATCCTACCAGCAGGTGTTAATCCTACCAGCAGGTGTTAATCCTACCTGAGGTGTTGATCCTACCAGAGGTGTTGATCCTACCAGAGGTTCTAATCCTACCAGAGGTGTTAATCCTACCAGAGGTGTTAATCCTACCAGAAGTGTTGATCCTACCAGAGGTGTTGATCCTACCAGCAGGTGTTTATCCTACCAGAGGTGTTGATCCTACCAGAGGTGTTTATCCTACCAGAGGTGTTGATCCTACCAGCAGGTGTTAATCCTACCAGAGGTGTTGATCCTACCAGAGGTGTTGATTTTACCAGAGGTGTTTATCCTACCAACAGGCGTTCCTCTGGCGGACAAACAGTAGCTGCTGTGTTATATGACACAGTACAGATGTAGGTGCTTAATTCGATCACCCTGTTAGCAGGAGAATTTTACATTTGAAAAACTTGTGGTGTATTTTGGGGGTCTAAAAGGCTTCTGAAGTTTGTAATTTTCACTTTGACATTTCAGACTTGATTTTCCCTTATGAAAAATGTATCAACCGCTACAAAAATGTCCATTAATTATAATCCACATAATATTTCACATTTCCTGTTCTGCTGTATTATTTTCCTGCTGTAGAAAACTGGCTCAAATGAAGATCCTACATCTGTATTCTTGTAGCCACGGTAGCCTCTGTCTTGTAGCCATGGTAGCCTCTGTCTAGTAGCCACGGTAGCCTCTGTCTTGTAGCCACGGTAGCCTCTGTCTTGTAGCCACGGTAGCCTCTGTCTTGTAGCCAAGGTAGCCTCTGTCTTGTAGCCACGGTAGCCTCTGTCTTGTAGCCACGGTAGCCTCTGTCTTGTAGCCACGGTAGCCTCTGTCTAGTAGCCACGGTAGCCTCTGTCTTGTAGCCAAGGTACCCTCTGTCTAGTAGCCACGGTACCCTCTGTCTAGTAGCCACGGTAGCCTCTGTCTTGTAGCCACGGTAGCCTCTGTCTTGTAGCCACGGTACCCTCTGTCTTGTAGCCACGGTAGCCTCTGTCTTGTAGCCACGGTAGCCTCTGTCTTGTAGCCACGGTAGCCTCTGTCTTGTAGCCACGGTAGCCTCTGTCTTGTAGCCACATCCTTTGGAGAGTCATATAAATGAATGTTGTACTATGTGATTACATATTTATTCACTGTCTCAATGAGACAACTAGAGAATTCCCTATATCCTTCTGATGCTGTTCTCTAATAGGCCACTGCTGTCTACTTTCTGGAATGCTGCTAATTAGCACATTACAGTTTACTCATTAAGATCAGAGAGCTTTGTTAAATAAGGAATAATCCTCGCAAAATTACAGTACATGTCCAACATTTTGTGAATCAGTTATGTTTGCCATCACTTCTGTTGGCAGGCCTCCACTTAGTTCAGCAAATGTTACCTGTTTGAAGTAAAGAAAATGTACATTTGGCAAATACACATATTTACTAAGACAAAATGAAATATTTACTAAGACAAAATGAAATATTTACTAAGACAAAATGAAATATTTACTAAGACAAAATGAAATATTTGCTAAATTGCAGAGAGGATCAGCTTCCCCAGTTTAAGATAATCACACTTCATTAGATGATTCACACAGTTTAACAGTGATGTACTGCAGGGGAAGTTGGAACATGCTGGTGATTGGCTGGACTCTACAGTTTAACAGTGATGTACTGCAGGGGAAGTTGGAACATGCTGGTGATTGGCTGGACTCTACAGTTTAACAGTGATGTACTGCAGGGGAAGTTGGAACATGCTGGTGATTGGCTGGACTCTACAGTTTAACAGTGATGTACTGCAGGGGAAGTTGGAACAGGCTGGTGATTGGCTGGACTCTACAGTTTAACAGTGATGTACTGCAGGGGAACATGCTGGTGATTGGCTGGACTCTACAGTTTAACAGTGATGTACTGCAGGGGAAGTTGGTACATGCTGGTGATTGGCTGGACTCTACAGTTTAACAGTGATGTACTGCAGGGGAAGTTGGAACATGCTGGTGATTGGCTGGACTCTACAGTTTAACAGTGATGTACTGCAGGGAAGTTGGAACATGCTGGTGATTGGCTGGACTCTACAGTTTAACAGTGATGTACTGCAGGGGAAGTTGGAACAGGCTGGTGATTGGCTGGACTCTACAGTTTAACAGTGATGTACTGCAGGGGAACATGCTGGTGATTGGCTGGACTCTACAGTTTAACAGTGATGTACTGCAGGGAAGTTGGTACATGCTGGTGATTGGCTGGACTCTACAGTTTAACAGTGATGTACTGCAGGGGAAGTTGGAACATGCTGGTGATTGGCTGGACTCTACAGTTTAACAGTGATGTACTGCAGGGGAAGTTGGAACATGCTGGTGATTGGCTGGACTCTACAGTTTAACAGTGATGTACTGCAGGGGAAGTTGGAACATGCTGGTGATTGGCTGGACTCTACAGTTTAACAGTGATGTACTGCAGTGGAAGTTGGTACATGCTGGTGATTGGCTGGACTCTACAGTTTAACAGTGATGTACTGCAGTGGAAGTTGGTACATGCTGGTGATTGGCTGGACTCTACAGTTTAAAACTTCTTAGGGATGAGTGGTGCACTAGCGCCCCAATCCCGACACTACCAGGTGAAATGCAAGACAAAATCCAAAAGTTGAATTATTAAAAATGCACCAATATACAAGTGTATACTGCAGTGGAACATGCTGGTGATTGGCTGGACTCTACAGTTTAACAGTGATGTACTGCAGTGGAACATGCTGGTGATTGGCTGGACTCTACAGTTTAACAGTGATGTACTGCAGTGGAACATGCTGGTGATTGGCTGGACTCTACAGTTTAACAGTGATGTACTGCAGTGGAACATGCTGGTGATTGGCTGGACTCTACAGTTTAACAGTGATGTACTGCAGTGGAACATGCTGGTGATTGGCTGGACTCTACAGTTTAACAGTGATGTACTGCAGTGGAACATGCTGGTGATTGGCTGGACTCTACAGTTTAACAGTGATGTACTGCAGTGGAACATGCTGGTGATTGGCTGGACTCTACAGTTTAACAGTGATGTACTGCAGTGGAACATGCTGGTGATTGGCTGGACTCAGTGCAGTGGAAGTTGCAAACATGAAATGAACAATATAACACCACTTTTGAACTTAAAGATTGTGAAAATGCGTGGAGCCAATTTGGTAAATAACTGGTTTGGGCTGGGTTTTTTTTTGTTTTAAGGGATACTATTGAAGCGATGTGGATTGAGGTTGTATAGACATCATTATGAATGATCACACAGGCTAAACGGAGGACGAGAGAGGCGACAGAAAGACAAGCAGAAGCTGTTCCAATGTGTCTGTGATGTTAGGCTGAAATGAATATTTAACAGACGATGAAATATTAACAGGGAACTAATGAGGGAAACATTAGAAAACAGGCACGATAAATAATGACGTGTCACAGAAAACAAAAAGTGCACTTCAAACTGCGTGGCGTACAAAATGTTTTGCTGTGTTTTTTTTTTTTAACCAGTACAGCACCGTGCAGCGTCACAAATGGTACCCTACTTCCCTTTTTTTTTTTTTTTGTGCACTATATTAGACTAGAGCCCTATGGACCCTGGTCAAAAGTAGTGCACTAAATAGGGAATAGGGTGCCATTTGTCCCCTTTTTACTGCCCACGCTAAGCATTTGTCTAATTTGAACTCTGTTGTCAGAACAGTTTGTTTTCAATATGCCAGTCGTTAGGAGGACTCACAAGGTCTGTGTTCCAGTAGGCAGCAGGGTTAGGAAATTAATCCTATTCGTTTTTTTCTACTCAGTTTCTACGTCCCAAATGGCATCCTATTCCCTATATAATGCACTTCGTTTGACCGGGACCCGTAGAGTGCCATTTGGGACGCAGGCAGTGTAGTTTGGATTACAGCCAGTAATCAATTAAGTAGAAGGATAATGTCCTCTGTGTGGTCTGCCCCGTTGTTTTGTTTGACCATAATAAGATGTTTGCTGTCAAGAAACTATACTTTTGAAGAATAACTTGCAAGACCTCTGAATTGAACCCGTATCCAGTCAATGTGTAATTGTCCTACTAACAAACAAAGTTCTTTAGTAAAAATCCAATAAACATTATGCACTTTGGTAATGCTTACAATTGCTTCCATATTTTGAGTCATTTGTGCATTTTTATAGCACATTCTCAGGCAGCAGAATAGTTGCTAGTGGCCTGATTGGTGGGTGATTATGATTTACTTTATGTTTCATAGATATTAACAGCCACTGTATTGGCCCTAACCCTGGCCCTAACCCTGGCCCTAACCCCGGCCCTAACCCCGGCCTTAACCCCGGCCTTAACCTCGAACCTAACCCAGGCCTAACCCTGGCCTTAACCCTGGCCCTAACCCTGGCCCTAACCCCGACCCTAACCCTGGCCCTAACCCCGACCCTAACCCCGGGAGTGTCTGATTCACTCAGAATGATCATTATTATACATCAACAACATTTACACACATTTTCTTTCCAAATCGGCTAATTAAATCTACAAACAAATAATTACATGAGCCAATGAGAACAATTAATTCCACAATGCCTCTGAGACTTGGATCTGCGACTATTGAATTAGTTAATTATCGTGTTGTGAAAAATGGAGTGGAACTGGAGGGATTTCATGCTTTCTGTACCTTGAAATCTAGTTTTCAAAAACAGTTGTTGGATCCTGATTTGACTCCATTTGATTACAGCACCTGAATTATACCACCTGTGTACACCTGCGCTCTTTAAAAATGTTAACATCAACCCCCCTTGTATCTCCTGAAATGTAACATGATCTAAACAATCAAGGTATACTAATAATTCATGGTAAATTTTAAATATTATCGTGGTCAGTTTGTAAATTGACATGTATTTCTTTTTTTTTTTTTTGGGGGGGCCTGTAGCACAAACATCACAGATTTTCATAGCGGGCAACATTTATTGAAGTTTTAAATTCTCAATTTGCACACGTTTATCATTGAAACCGTATCAATAAATGCACAAGGGACATATATTTCCCTAGTCTTCCCTCTTCAGTTGAAGCTCCACATCACAATGGAAGACCATGATCTGTGAAAATGAAAATGACTAAAATAGTATTTTGGGACTCTTTATTAAAAAAAAAAAAAAAAAAAAAACAATCCCTCCTCACTATTAAAATGCAGTGTGAGACCCTGCTGAAGACTGGTTAATGTATAGCTGTTGTAAGAGCTCCACCCCCCTCCCCCCGGGCCTCTGATAACAACAGAGCAGTACGCCAGGCTTCCACCCTGGGCTGCTTGACAGACGGATATTTGCTGACGTATAACCCAGGCCGAGTCAGAGATCATTAGTCCTGTGACTGATGGGAGGGCGGCGGTGACTTGCCACTTTTATTTCCCTGCCGCAGCTGAGCTCCTTGACCAAGGGTTGCGTCCCAAAGGATACCCTATTCCCTAGACAGTGCACTACTTTTCAACAGAGTCCTACGGGAGGGACTTCTGGGCCCTGGGTTAAAAGTAGTGTTCTATATAGAGGGAATAGGGAGCCATTTGGAACCCGAGACAAGCTAGCTCAGCGGACACAACCTTTCAAGTCCTGTTAACAGCTCAATGGCTCTAACGTAAAAATGGGTCCCTTCGTCAGGCGACGCTCCGTCTTGATCATCTGTGATGGGCTATCAATAATGTTTCAAGCTGGTTGAGCACTTGGCTGAAGGTTAAATAAATTTCCCCGTGATGGTTTGCATGATCGTACCCAAGCGGAAGGATTTCCAATTTGCAACAGCTTTTCTCTCCAGCAAGCTGGGAGTGCTGAGGTTAAGTCTTGTAGGGGTCGGAGTCTGTCTGCGTTAGGGGAACAACCCCCAGCCAGCTGATCTCCATAGCGATACAGGAATAAGGTGTCAATGTGGTCCTTTAGAACATGTGAACTACATGATCAAAGGGGACATCTTGATAAAGCAGTCATTAAGTACAACATGTGGATAAGTTTATTATGAAAGTCGTTTTTATAAAGAATATGAATATGGCGTGCAGTAATAACGTTTTATAATATAAATATGGCATATGAGAATGACGACGCACAGACTACCGTATACAGTATGTTAGGACTTTAAAAGACATCTCCATGAAATGGAGGGCTTGATCACTACAGTATAGTCTAACATGATGGAAGCCATGGAAGAGTAGAAATATTAGGGTCATTTTGCGCCATGCTTTCAACCAATGTGTTTCGGTTCTCCCCACTAATTGCAGAAATGATGCGTACAGACAGAAGTCCTTTTCAGCGACTGTATTCGGAGCTCTGGTGCCCACGGCTTTGGGACCAGACTTGTCTGTGCGCGGAGCTTTTGAGTTTTCCTCCGATGTTTAGTTCTTCGTAGTGTTTATTGTTGAAAAGATTCAAATACGTTTGTTTGATTGGATTAAGAATAAATTGGTTTGATTACAGTTGTTCTCTTTAATGTCGTAGTTTCTGTGACCTCGGAAAAAAAGTTTTGGTGTCTGAAAGAAAATTCTTAAATAGTGTATTCCCAGTATACCGTAGGTCCAACATAATGGTTTATGTCCAGTATACCGTAGGTCCAACATAATGGTTTATGTCCAGTATACCATAGGTCCAACATAATGGTTTATTTCCAGTATACCATAGGTCCAACATAATGGTTTATTTCCAGTATACCGTAGGTCCAACATAATGGTTTATTTCCAGTGTACCGTAGGTCCAACATAATGGTTTATTTCCAGTATACCGTAGGTCCAACATAATGGTTTATTTCCAGTATACCGTAGGTCCAACATAATGGTTTATTTCCAGTGTACCGTAGGTCCAACATAATGGTTTATTTCCAGTATACCGTAGGTCCAACATAATGGTTTATGTCCAGTATACCGTAGGTCTAACATAATGGTTTATTTCCAGTATACCGTAGGTCCAACATAATGGTTTATTTCCAGTATACCGTAGGTCTAACATAATGGTTTATTTCCAGTATACCATAGGTCCAACATAATGGTTTATTTCCAGTATACCATAGGTCCAACATAATGGTTTATTTCCAGTATACCGTAGGTCCAACATAATGGTTTATTTCCAGTATACCATAGGTTCAACATAATGTCATAATAACATACAGTAACTAAAGTGGGTTATGCAATTTTAATTACTTTAAGGTGTCAAAAATGTTGACAAATCACAGTTATAATTATTTTGCTGACCTTTTTGGCCAAGTTCCCCTTGTAAAATAGGTATTCTGACCTCAACGGGACTTCCTGAATAAATGCAGGCTAAATAAATAGTAAGAAATATAAATAATCCTTCAAAATGTCCAAATGTCATGATTTTGTTCAGCTGAAGCTCGTTCAGACAGACTGTATGCGTAGCGGAAGGAGACCAATTTCCCTGTCTTCGTCTGATGTCGTTTCTCGCCTAATGTTCAAACGGCAAATTACAGCAAATATAATGACAAATAGCTCATTAAACATTACAAGCGTTCCGATTGCTAGATGGGAAATGTGGCAATGAAGATCAATTTAACTTTTTTTTTAAACGTAAAGCTGTGACAGAAGTCAACAGGAAGTGCTCGGTCAGTCATATTGCTGTCTGACGTAATTACACATCAACACTTTATCATAGCTTTGACGAATAAGAGTTAACAAAATATTTAAATTGCTATTGATTTAATAAGTATTGAATTATTTGTAAATGTTTCTGAACATTTAGTGGCTCAGCGGTCTAAAAGCACTGCATCTCGGACACCCTGGTTCGAATCCGGGCTGTATCACAACCAGCCGTGATTGGGAGTCCCATAGGGCGGCGCACAATTGGTCCAGCGTCGTCCGGGTTTGGTCATTGTAAATAAGAATTTGTTCTTAACTGACTTGCCTAATTAAATAAAGGTTAAATAAATACATAAATATATAACGTACTTGTTTAATATATATTTAATATATATATATATATATTTATGTAATATCTGTAATAACAGTGAAAGTTATTACAGTGTTACTGAATGTTTTCATTGAATTCACAGTTCAGGTTTAAACCTCAGAAGATGTTTTACAACAAGGTGAGGTGTGTCACGTTCAGACAGACAGAGGACCCGGTATCAAAGAAAAGCAAGATTGCCGTCTGCCGTAACAGTTCTTGAAAAACCCTCATAAAACAAGAATAACGATAGTGTTTACTGCTAAAAGACAGCTGTCATCCACAATGGGTCCTGATGTATGACTGTCCAGACAGAGACACTGATGTGAGGGGAGGAGAGGAGAACCATAAGCTCCCCCAGGACTATACCATCCAAAAATTAATTACTCCGATTCAGCATTTTTAAATGTGCCACTTAATATACCGGCTGCATAATTAAATTTCCAGCCCTGTGACCTTGAGGAGCATTTCACCAGATAATAAATGATATGAGCAGATCATCAACGTAGACACACAACTACTGACTGGCTGAGGTGGTAGGGTAGGGCTGGGGCTAGGGCTAGGAGCTGGGATGGTAGGGTATGGGCCTAGGGCTGGGGTGGTAGGGTAGGAGCTGGGGTGGTAGGGTAGGAGCTGGGGTGGCAGGGTAGGAACTGGGGTGGCAGGGTAGGAGCTGGGGCCTGGGGTGGTAGTGTAGGAGCTGGGGTGGTAGGGTAGGAGCTGGGGCTTGGGCTGGGCCTGGGACTGGGACTGGGCTGGGACTGGGTTGTGCTGGGCTGGGACTGAGCTGGGACTAGGCTGGGACTGGGTTGTGCTGGGCTGGGACTGAGCTGGGACAAGGCTGGGACTGGGAAGCAGGGATGGGAAGCTGCCACGACATAACACCTGTCAAGGTCACTCAGTAGATGGAGATAAAGCCTCTGATTGACTGAACACAGACACAAAGAGAATGGGGGGACTATAAAGCATCTCAGTCGCTCCTCTGTGGTAAATCCTCAGCCTAATGTTGTTGGGGTGGCTGTGGGGACATTCCCCATGAACACGTTGTGGTGAAAAAAGAGACATTAAAACGGTCATATATTATATTAAACAAGTACCTTCATCACCGTGCAGGTTGATATAAATTGTGTGAATTTGTTTTTCACGTGTGATGAATGTTGAGCTCAGAGATATATGTACTCCTGTTGATTTGATTCATATCAATGATGTTATCTATTGTGAAGGTATCATTTTTTTTTTGGGGAGGCAGCGCTTTAGTATAACGCCACTTTAATAAAGCAGTTTTATAACGGATTATTAGTAAATAGTTTATTCATCATTTTATTAATCCTGCATTTGTAAATGTTTAGTAATGTAGTTATTCACACATAAATAAACAACTGTGTCACAATGAGTCATAAGATCATTCACAATATCCTCATAAGGTCCTTTATAAACCCGTTTGCCAGTCATTAGTTTAAGTTTTATTTTTTTGGCGTGGCCTCATCTAAAATGTTGGATATTTTTCATATTTTATAAATACTTTATAAATGTTTTAAGTGACCAGTGTAATTTCTCACAAATAGTTGAATATGCCATTCGTATATATATTCCAGCAGTACCTGCTCCTTCAGGTCTCAATATGGCCCCTAGAACATATCAATGGTTAAATGGCCCCTAGAACATATCAATGGTTAAATGGCCTCTAGAACATATCAATGTTTAAATGGCCCCTAGAACATATCAATGGTTAAATGGCCTCTAGAACATATCAATGGTTAAATGGCCCCTAGAACATATCAATGGTTAAATGGCCCCTAGAACATATCAATGGTTAAATGGCCCCCATGAACATATCAATGGATAAATGGCCCCTAGAACATATCAATGGATAAATGGCCCCTAGAACATATGAATGGATAAATGGCCCCTAGAACATATCAATGGATAAATGGCCTCTAGAACATATCAATGGTTAAATGATTAGTATATTGTGTATAATTACCTATATTAAACATGTTATGAATGGAGTAATGGTTAGTATATTGTGTATAATTACCTGTAGTAAACATGTTATGAATGGAGTAATGGTTAGTATAGTGTGTATAATTATCTGTATTAAACATGTTATGAATGGAGTAATGGTTAGTATATTGTGTTTAATTACCTGTATTAAACATGTTATGAATGGAGTAATGGTTAGTATATTGTGTTTAATTACCTGTAGTAAACATGTTATGAATGGAGTAATGGTTAGTATATTGTGTATAATTACCTGTAGTAAACATGTTATGAATGGAGTAATGGTTAGTATATTGTGTTTAATTACCTGTATTAAACATGTTATGAATGGAGTAATGATTAGTATATTGTGTATAATTACCTGTATTAAACATGTTATGAATGGAGTAATGATTAGTATATTGTGTATAATTATCTGTATTAAACATGTTATGAATGGAGTAATGGTTAGTATATTGTGTATAATTACCTGTATTAAACATGTTATGAATGGAGTAATGATTAGTATATTGTGTTTAATTACCTGTATTAAACATGTTATGAATGGAGCAATAATTATTAATAAATGATGATTAAACTATTTACTTATCCACTATAAGTGCTTTATTATGAGTTTATTACAAAGTGCTTCCATTATTTGTTAAGTTGTAGTAGTTAGTAATTCTAGGGTTGGTGAGTATGTTCCTCAGGGTTTATATTTTATCATTCTTTCTTGTGTTCAACTGCAATTGTCAAAAAAATCGCAGAAGGACTTATTTTGAGTGGCTTTCATCTCGGGTGCACATGCTGTTGTACAGCCCCATTATTTATCAAAATCACAAATGAAATGTCTCTTGTTCGTGAGTATCCTTCAATTCTACAACTGATGTTGACCCCAAAAAAACATTTAGATCAAAGGTACTTCAGCCTGCAGCATAATCTTAAATCCATTGGGAAACTATCAAGCCCAGCTGTAAAGACAACCACGCGCTAGAGATGATTCAACGTCGTCATTACTCAATTGTTATTCAATTTGCAATGTATGTTCCAAACTGTATTTTAATACGGTAAAAGAATATGCAGCCTATTCAATGCTTCCTCAATACCGGTGCCTTTGTGTTATGGTGGATACCAGTGGATAACATAGATGACATAGATGCTTTAACCCCCTATGGCTGTTTTTGTACGGCTGAAACATTTCTCTTTTATGTAGCTGGTAAAAAGCATTGCTTCCCTCTCTGTCTCTCTCTCTGTCTCTCTCTCTCTCTCTCTCTCATACCAAAGCCTGTCTCGCTGTCGCTCTTGGCATAAGGCCCCGTGTCCTTTGAAAGGGTTCATCAAAAGATTGACACCAAAGCACAGAGCACAAATCTAACAAGCTGGGAACAAATTACATATTAAACTTTCTTTGTGCTACAACTTAAACAACATAGCTCCCCTGTTCTATATAATGGAACATTGGAACATATAAGCCATTAAGGATATAAGCAAATGTCTCTGGAAATAAAGTGATACATGACACGGCTAGCTTCTGCTGAGCATATTTTATTAATTTAATTCAACATATGAATCAAGTTACTTCGACAGACTCTGCCCTTAATTTGAATACTTTCTGCTCTATGAGTTGGAAATGAAGTGGTGGACAGACTGATTTAAATCCTATTGTCAATACAGCTCCCATCCCTTTCTGGTGTCAATACAGCTCCCATCCCTTTCTGGTGTCAATACAGCTCCCATCCCTTTCTGGTGTCAATACAGCTCCCATCCCTTTCTGGTGTTAATACAGCTTCCATCCCTTTCTGGTGTCAATACAGCTCCCATCCCTTTCTGGTGTCAATACAGCTCCCATCCCTTTCTGGTGTTAATACAGCTCCCATCCCTTTCTGGTGTCAATACAGCTCCCATCCCTTTCTGGTGTTAATACAGCTCCCATCCCTTTCTGGTGTCAATACAGCTTCCATCCCTTTCTGGTGTCAATACAGCTCCCATCCCTTTCTGGTGTTAATACAGCTCCCATCCCTTTCTGGTGTTAATACAGCTCCCATCCCTTTCTGGTGTCAATACAGCTCCCATCCCTTTCTGGTGTTAATACAGCTCCCATCCCTTTCTGGTGTCAATACAGCTCCCATCCCTTTCTGGTGTTAATACAGCTCCCATCCCTTTCTGGTGTTAATACAGCTCCCATCCCTTTCTGGTGTTAATACAGCTTCCATCCCTTTCTGGTGTTAATACAGCTCCCATCCCTTTCTGGTGTCAATACAGCTCCCATCCCTTTCTGGTGTTAATACAGCTTCCATCCCTTTCTGGTGTCAATACAGCTCCCATCCCTTTCTGGTGTTAATACAGCTCCCATCCCTTTCTGGTGTTAATACAGCTCCCATCCCTTTCTGGTGTTAATACAGCTCCCATCCCTTTCTGGTGTCAATACAGCTCCCATCCATTTCTGGTGTTAATACAGCTCCCATCCCTTTCTGGTGTCAATACAGCTCCCATCCCTTTCTGGTGTCAATACAGCTCCCATCCCTTTCTGGTGTCAATACAGCTCCCATCCCTTTCTGGTGTCAATACAGCTCCCATCCCTTTCTGGTGTCAATACAGCTTCCATCCCTTTCTGGTGTCAATACAGCTCCCATCCCTTTCTGGTGTTAATACAGCTCCTATCCCTTTCTGGTGTTAATACAGCTCCCATCCCTTTCTGGTGTTAATACAGCTCCCATCCCTTTCTGGTGTTAATACAGCTCCCATCCCTTTCTGGTGTTAATACAGCTCCCATCCCTTTCTGGTGTCAATACAGCTTCCATCCCTTTCTGGTGTTCTGGGTCTGAACCGTGGCCAAGTCAGACAAGCCAGACAGTATGAGGATATTAGTTGTTATACAACAGGTGGGTCTAATCCTGAATGCTGATTGGTTAAAACCACATTCCAGCCGGTGTCTATTCCACAAGTTACCACTGGCTAAATCTATGACGTTAAAATGCCTATTTACTCAATTCCATCTGACTGCGCAATCCACTGTCTCGTCAGCCCAGCCAGGCAATGTATAAAATTGATTTCCACTATAAAAAGCATCTAGACATTGTCTCACATTTCTTTTAGACTAACATTTAGTTTTCAACAGCGGAGATTTGTATAAACCTTGCTGTCGGTCTCTCCGATATTTTGCAACATCGTTTCAATATTCTGTCTGCACTGTTTGACGTGACTGGAAGTTATCCGTAGTTGGCTAAGCTAGCAAGCAAGGAATAAGAACGTTGTCAGCCAGTATGGCAATGGAACATTTAGAACGAACGACTGGTTCGCGTCCATAGATACAGAACAAAAAGACTGAACGACTGGGTCGCGTCCATAGATACAGAACAAAAAGACTGAACGACTGGGTCACGTCCATAGATACAGCACAAAAACACTGAACGACTGGGTCGCGTCCATAGATACAGAACAAAAAGACTGAACGACTGGGTCGCGTCCATAGATACAGAACAAAAGACTGAGCGACTGGGTGGCGTCCACAGATACAGAACAAAAGACTGAGCGACTGGGTGGCGTCCATAGATACAGAACAAAAAGACTGAACGACTGGGTCGCGTCCATAGATACAGAACAAAAAGACTGAACGACTGGGTCGCGTCCATAGATACAGAACAAAAACACTGAACGACTGGGTCGCGTCTCTAGCAACCCTAAATTTGTTTCGGGACTATATCTTGTGGAAGGATGAAATAGTATGAATAAATGAATCAAAATAACGTTTTTTTATGAAAAATAATGTCAATCATTATTTGAATATGTTGGTAAACCGTTGTATAACAGTGATAATGCCCTCGAAGCCGGTGATTGGATGATATATTGGCACGGTTTGCCTCGACTTCGTCTCCTGGGCCTGACAACACCCGTGCCAATATATTCTCCAAACACCGGCTTCTCTGGCATTATCACTTAAATGAGACACTTTGTAGTGAAGCGTTACATTGCTACATCATTACGTTATTACATTAAAACTGGAATTTTCAGAGCCAGTGGCGGTGGAAAACCCCCCCCATCGTGGTTTAAAGTTAAACATTCAGGATTTATGACTTGTAAGGTAATGCACAGTGAAAATATGCAAGTGTCTGGGAAATCCCAATGAAGGAGCTACTCTATGTCCACTCACATGCCAATTCTTCTTTCAGCGGAATTTTTAAATTGCTCGTAGTGAGCCAATATCATGAGCAGTGAAGGCATAATGATATCCGCTACACCACAGCCCTCAGTAAAACATGTCATGTTGAGAGAGGAGCTCTCATTGCACCCTGGCTCTGGAAAAATGTCTTCAGCATTGACATGACAGCCACTCTGTCTTTATTTACCATATCTGCATCGGCACTGTCATTCCTCATGCAGGCTAAAGCCCAGTGCAACAGCGGATGGATTGGGACTTTCGTTAATATATGGCGGGTCCTGGATAGAGTGGACCCTCCCGGTGTCTCCCAGAGCGAGAGACAGATTAACCCCTGAAAATGTAGTAAGGCGAGGCTAGTATCTCGTTTTGCCTTAACCCAGACAGTTAACACTATACAGTACCACGGTATGAGTCATAATACCCATAAAACCTAGCGTTCAAACAGGGAAATGGTCCTAATCGATTTTCCACCACTCATTTTTCCTATAGGGGATTTCAGAAACACTTAAAATAAGGGCTGTGCTTCGTTAAGTCTTAACTCTGGCGTGACGTTTTGATAACCGCGTAAATCTCTCCAGGACAAGGGGACTTTTATCAATGTATTCGCCTTTATCTACCCCCCCAAAAAAATGAAATGCTAATTGACTGTTAATGTGGCTATCATAAAGAACTAAAAATGCATTGATAATCTGGACGAGACTGACGAATTGAGGCAAAGGTAAGAATCTCTGGATTAACTATCTAATGTTGGCTAAATGCTGTACTGAATAAATAGGCTGTCTTGTGCAAGTTGTTTAAATTGACACAATAGCTGTTAGCGAAGGTGTCAGCTAGAGATGACGTGCAGGAGCAATAGCTGTTAGCGAAGGTGTCAGCTAGAGATGACGTGCAGAACCAATAGCCGTTAGCGAAGGTGTCAGCTAGAGATGACGTGCAGGACCAATAGCTGTTAGCTTAGGTGTCAGCTAGAGATGACGTGCAGGACCAATAGCTGTTAGCGAAGGTGTCAGCTAGAGATGACGTGCAGGACCAATAGCTGTTAGCGAAGGTGTCAGCTGGAGATGACGTGCAGGACCAATAGCTGTTAGCGAAGGTGTCAGCTAGAGATGACGTGCAGGACCAATAGCTGTTAGCGAAGGTGTCAGCTAGAGATGACGTGCAGGACCAATAGCTGTTAGCGAAGGTGTCAGCTGGAGATGACGTGCAGGACCAATAGCTGTTAGCGAAGGTGTCAGCTAGAGGTGACGTGCAGGACCAATAGCTGTTAGCGAAGGTGTCAGCTGGAGATGACGTGCAGGACCAATAGCTGTTAGCGAAGGTGTCCGCTGGAGATGACGTGCAGGACCAATAGCTGTTAGCGAAGGTGTCAGCTGGAGATGACGTGCAGGACCAATAGCTGTTAGCGAAGGTGTCAGCTAGAGATGACGTGCAGGACCAATAGCTGTTAGCGAAGGTGTCAGCTAGAGATGACGTGCAGGACCAATAGCTGTTAGCGAAGGTGTCAGCTAGAGGTGACGTGCAGGACCAATAGCTGTTAGCGAAGGTGTCAGCTAGAGATGACATGCAGGACCAATAGCTGTTAGCGAAGGTGTCAGATAGAGATGACGTGCAGGACCAATAGCTGTTAGCGAAGGTGTCAGCTAGAGGTGACGTGCAGGACCAATAGCTGTTAGCGAAGGTGTCAGCTAGAGATGACATGCAGGACCAATAGCTGTTAGCGAAGGTGTCAGCTAGAGATGACGTGCAGGACCAATAGCTGTTAGCGAAGGTGTCAGCTAGAGATGACGTGCAGGACCAATAGCTGTTAGCAAAGGTGTCAGCTGGAGATGACGTGCAGGACCAATAGCTGTTAGCGAAGGTGTCAGCTGGAGATGACGTGCAGGACCAATAGCTGTTAGCGAAGGTGTCAGCTGGAGATGACGTGCAGGACCAATAGCTGTTAGCGAAGGTGTCAGCTAGAGATGACGTGCAGGACCAATAGCTGTTAGCGAAGGTGTCAGCTAGAGATGACGTGCAGGACCAATAGCTGTTAGCGAAGGTGTCAGCTAGAGATGACGTGCAGGACCAATAGCTGTTAGCGAAAGTGTTAGCTAGAGATGACGTGCAGGACCAGTAGCAGTTAGCGAAGGTGTCAGCTAGAGGTGACGTGCAGGACCAATAGCTGTTAACGAAGGTGTCAGATAGAGGTGACGTGCAGGACCAATAGCTGTTAGCGAAGGTGTCAGATATAGGTGACGTGCAGGAGCAATAGCTGTTAGCGAAGGTGTCAGATAGAGATGACATGCAGGACCAATAGCTGTTAGCGAAGGTGTCAGATATAGGTGACGTGCAGGAGCTGGCAGGGATTTGTAGTGTTGCATGATGTCTACTTTGATGATAATTAGCATTTTCAAATCTGAGAGTAAATAGAGATTAATATATTGATAAAAGTCACATTGTCCTAGATTGGAAAAATCCCCTATAGGGAAAAATGAATGGTGTAAAAACGATTGGAACCATTTCCCTGTTTGATTGCTAGGTTTTATGGGTATTATGACACCTCCACTGTGGGACTCTATACTGTTGCCTTAACCCAGACTGTTAACACTATACTGTTGCCTTAACCCAGACTGTTAACACTGTACTGTTGCCTTAACCCAGACTGTTAACACTGTACTGTTGCCTTAACCCAGACTGTTAACACTGTACTGTTGCCTTAACCCAGACTGTTAACACTGTACTGTTGCCTTAACCCAGACTGTTAACACTGTACTGTTGCCTTAACCCAGACTGTTAACACTGTACTGTTGCCTTAACCCAGACAGTTAACACTGTACTGTTGCCAGACTGTTAACACTATACTGTTGCCAGACTGTTAACACTATACTGTTGCCAGACTGTTACCACTGTGTGCCTTCCTTGTGCTTTTCAGGCATCATTTAGTTATCGTGCTGAAGGCGCTTGTCCATTGGTTACCATATGTGTCCGAAAGTTATAGGATAGGATTTGATAAATATTGGTTATTATAAGACACAGACATAATTCATTTCACGGCTGAATTTGTAGTAATTTACATAAAATATTAGTCTTGAAATATAATTTTAAGTATTGAACTAATTTACAGTCACCATGTGGGATTTCATTCACGCTATTAAAGATATCCTGTAATACCGGAAAACCAACTAGCCCACCCAGTTGGACACTTATCGTCAACAGTATCAGCAACAAGATCAATCTAATGTTGGGAGAGGACTGCCAGTAGACAGGCCCCAGCCTGTGTTTGTACTGCTATCTGATTGATGGAGGACAGCATAACAAACAATCCATTTACTAGCTGGCAACAACACAATAATCTGTCCCTTTTCTCAGCTTAACCAGAATGCCAATAGAGTATTGACCAAACGTCAGCCCTTTGGCTCACACAGCCAGCCTCTCAATTACAAAGACATTTTTCTCTTTGTCTGTGAAGGGCCAGCACTTTATAGCTGACAAACACACACACGTACACACACGTACACACACACACACACACACACGTACACACACACACGTACACACACACACACACACACACACACACACACACACACACACACACACACACACACACACACACACACACACACACACACACACACACACACACACACACACACACACACACACACACACACACACACACACACACAGACATACACACATATATCCACCACACACACACACACAGACATACACACATATATCCACCACACACACACACACACACACACACACACACACACACAGACATACACACATATATCCACCACACACACACACATAGACACACACATGCCACTACATAGTGGACTGCAGACACACATGTGCGCGTAGTGGACACACTCTTACACACACACACATATATACACACATACACACACACACACACACAAATACACACACACACAAATACACACACACACACACACACACAAATACACACACACACAAATACACACAAATATACACACACACCAACACACATACGTATACAGTTCAGCTCTTCTGACTCAATTATAAACAAGAAGCACTAGTGTGTTGAAGCTGGGTAGGAGACCAGCTGGGACTAGGGTAGGAGAGAAGCTGGGACTAGGGTAGGAGACCAGCTGGGACTAGGGTAGGAGAGAAGCTGGGACTAGGGTAGGAGACCAGCTGGGACTAGGGTAGGAGACCAGCTGGGACTAGGGTAGGAGAGAAGCTGGGACTAGGGTAGGAGAGAAGCTGGGACTAGGGTAGGAGACCAGCTGGGACTAGGGTAGGAGACCAGCTGGGACTAGGGTAGGAGAGAAGCTGGGACTAGGGTAGGAGAGAAGCTGGGACTAGGGTAGGAGACCAGCTGGGACTAGGGTAGGAGACCAGCTGGGACTAGGGTAGGAGAGAAGCTGGGACTAGGGTAGGAGACCAGCTGGGACTAGGGTAGGAGAGAAGCTGGGACTAGGGTAGGAGACCAGCTGGGACTAGGGTAGGAGAGAAGCTGGGACTAGGGTAGGAGACCAGCTGGGACTAGGGTAGGAGATCAGCTGGGACTAGGGTAGGAGAGAAGCTGGGACTAGGGTAGGAGACCAGCTGGGACTAGGGTAGGAGACAAGCTGGGACTAGGGTAGGAGACCAGCTGGGACTAGGGTAGGAGACCAGCTGGGACTAGGGTAGGAGACCAGCTGGGACTAGGGTAGGAGACCAGCTGGGACTAGGGTAGGAGACAAGCTGGGACTAGGGTAGGAGACCAGCTGGGACTAGGGTAGGAGACAAGCTGGGACTAGGGTAGGAGACCAGCTGGGACTAGGGTAGGAGACCTCATGGAGACCAAGCTGGGACTAGGGTAGGAGACCAGCTGGGACTAGGGTAGGAGACCTCATGGAGACCAAGCTGGGACTAGGGTAGGAGACCAGCTGGGACTAGGGTAGGAGACAAGCTGGGACTAGGTTAGGAGACCAGCTGGGACTAGGGTAGGAGACCTCATGGAGACCAGCTGGGACTAGGGTAGGAACCTTGTAAAGAGTAGCTGGGACTAGTGTAGGAGAACAAGCTGGGACTAGGGTAGGGGGAACCAAGCTGGGACTAGGGTAGGGGGAACCAAGCTGGGACTAGGGTAGGGGGAACCAAGCTGGGACTAGGGTAGGGGGAACCAAGCTGGGACTAGGATGGGGGAACTAAACTGGGACTAGGATGGGGGAACTAAGCAGTTACCATGATATTATTATACACCATAAGTCTACTGTTACCATGGTACCCCATAGGTCTACTGTTACCATGGTACCTCATAGGTCTACTGAATAAATCCTCAAAAAACCTTCTTGTGCAGATAGTGATGATTATGATGACGATCTCTGTTTACTATTCTGTATGGCTTTGCTCTGTTATGGTCTGTCTCTCTACTGTAACGTCTGTTATGGTCTGCCTGTCTACTGTAACGTCTGTTATGGTCTGCCTGTCTACTGTAACGTCTGTTATGGTCTGCCTGTCTACTGTAACATCTGTTATGGTCTGCCTGTCTACTGTATTGTCTGTTATGGTCTGCCTGTTTACTGTAACGTCTGTTATGGTCTGCCTGTCTACTGTAACGTCTGTTATGGTCTGCCTGTCTACTGTAACATCTGTTATGGTCTGCCTGTCTACTGTAACGTCTGTTATGGTCTGCCTGTCTACTGTAACGTCTGTTATGGTCTGCCTGTCTACTGTAACATCTGTTATGGTCTGCCTGTCTACTGTAACGTCTGTTATGGTCTGCCTGTCTACTGTAACGTCTGTTATGGTCTGCCTGTCTACTGTAACGTCTGTTATGGTCTGCCTGTCTACTGTAACGTCTGTTATGGTCTGCCTGTCTACTGTAACGTATGTTATGGTCTGCCTGTCTACTGTAACGTATGTTATGGTCTGCCTGTCTACTGTAACATGCTGTTACAGGCTGTTAACCTGACAGCTAGATGGCAGTGCTCCCTTCTGGCTAAAGTTTCTTCTGCTGTCTCATCTGTGGTATCTTACCTTCTCACACTCAGACCAATCTACTTGTTTTTACATTCATACATTTTCATTATCGACCACACACATTTCTTATAATTACATTTTATTTTAAAGTTTATTTACATGTTGTTTACAGTTAAATGTATTTATTCCACACATTTTTCTAATCACAAACAAAATAATCACCATTTGTTCAATACACATTTTTTTTTTATAATTCAAATAAGCTCCAAAAATGTTGAAATGTTTTATTTTTGGTTTTTAGCCAGGAACCGAGTTACCGGCTTTTTGGATTGAATTGTTTCCCCCCTATATGTTCTTTATGACATCAACATCGTCCCACATTCCTGGCGTCATGCTCTACCAACTGAGCTACACGGGACTGTAAAACAAACAACACAGTATTTAATCTCAGTGTTACCTGTAGACTCCAGGCAGAAAGGTACTGCTACAGTACTCAGCTGACATCACGGCGTATGTCACAGATGGCAACCCCTATTCCCTTTACAGTGCACTACTTTTGATTAGACTCTGGGTTAAAAGTAGCGCACTATTTAGGGAATAGGGTGCCATTTTGGCGGGGGACACATCCCCTGAAATCAGGACCGGTATCACCAACCTGGAGATCAGAACAGAGCCTGTGTTGTCTGGTAGCGTTAGGAAATGTCCGTCATACAGCCTAAAGGATTCACGTTGTCACAGCAGGCGACCGGCATCACAGCTACGTTCATGTATCAGTTAGCTACACCACCAGGTACAGTATACAGTAAGCAGTGTAGGCTTACATACACAGCGTTTGAAGATGATTTTCTTTTGTTTCTATTCTTCAACCTGTCTAATTAGTATTCTTGTTATTTCAAGTGTTATTATTTTCCTGCTATTTGTGGTGTAGATAAAGAATAGATTAGATATAAAAATGCATCACATTTGAAGAATTGAAAGTATTTTTCATATGATATTATAGTACATTTCCAAGAATAGATTAGATATAAAAATGCATCACATTTGAAGAATTGAAAGTATTTTTTCATATGATATTATAGTACATTTCCAAGAATAGATTAGATATAAAAATGCATCACATTTGAAGAACTGAAAGTATTTTTTCATATGATACTATAGTACATTTCCAAGAGGTGTGTGTGAAGCTTCGCCATTACCATTGTCTGTGCTGAAAGGGCTGTTTTTCAGCCTGATAAAAGACTGTATTTTAGGAACACTGCAGGGCTAGCGTTAATATTAATCTTATATTCTGTAGGCCAGAAAAAGTGTGGATAAAAGACACTTTTAATTGATCCTGAGAAACATGTAGAATGTCATCATAAAATTGTACATTTTATAGCTCATGTTAAATACACCTTCACATTTATTGTTCATTCGTTTAACAGAAAGGATTAGTCTTAGCAGTTCTTCCCGTTTGTACCAAGTATCACGTTGTATCAGTGGACACAACAACTCAACTAATAGATTTGGTTGAAACACTTTTGGATAAATAAATAAAAAAATAAATAACCTTCCATGCCCAAAAATACACCACAAGAGGAAAAAACTTCGCTTAACTATTTAGCAATTAATTATTTACAGATTTCCAAGAGCAGGTCGCACTTAACATATGTTCTCTGCAATCCATCGTGTTGTCTGCTGCTCAGTGCTGTGTTCTCAGCAGTGGCGTGTATTCATGGATGCCAGGTGAAGAAAGTACAAGACCTAAAACGTGTGTACTGTATGACAGAGTCATGGACAGTTTCATCAACATGAAAGAGAGGAGGATGGCTTTGGCGTTTCTCTACAAGTAGGGTGAGTCAACATGTTTTTCTACTTTCTCACACACACAGACACACACGCACACACACACACACGCACACACACACAGACACACACACAGACACAGACGCACGCACGCACACACACACACACACACACACACACACACACACACACACACACACACACACACACACACACACACACACACACACACACACACACACACACACACACACACACACACACACAGACACAGACACAGACACAGACACACACACAGAAATCAGGACCATGGACAGCCACATCATATTTAGCTGCCGTTGATTGGACTGAATGGTTTCTGGTATCTGTTAGTCGTCACTGTATTAGACTAAGCAGAGGGGACTAGATGATGTTGATTGGACTGAATGGTTTCTGGTATCTGTTAGTCGTCACTGTGTTAGACTAAGCAGAGGGGACTAGATGATGTTGACGTGGTGCTGGAATAGTGAAGGAAGCTCCTGTTCTCTTTGTGACTCTTGGTAACTCTCTGTGGTTCGAAATCAATAGTTGTTCAGTGGTCTGAAGATGTTGACAACATGACCTTGCTTGACCATTGCTGTAGGTCTTGTAACTGTTTGTTACATGAAATATGCTTTGTGTTTGCTCTCCTGCTGCTCTCCAGTCTTGGTGTGGTTGAATTTATTCTGCCACTGTGTGTGTTAGTTCACATGGCAAGGCACAGGTTATAGAGCTAACAACGCAATGATCACAACACATAGGTTGGAATATGGCTATTTTTCCTGGATAGGCTTCCTCAGTGATTTAACCCACCACTGCTGCTGTCCAGACTGCTGCTGTTCAGACTGCTGCTGTTCAGACTGCTGCTGTTCAGACTGCTGCTGTCCAGACTGCTGCTGTTCAGACTGCTGCTGTCCAGACTGCTGCTGTCCAGACTGCTGCTGTTCAGACTGCTGCTGTCCAGACTGCTGCTGTCCAGACTGCTGCTGTTCAGACTGCTGCTGTTCAGACTGCTGCTGTCCAGACTGCTGCTGTCCAGACTGCTGCCCGTCATGTTGTCTGCTACTCAGTGCTGTCCAAACTGCTAGTCCATATCCTCAAGCTGCCACCAATGGAGCGATACCATAGGAAATCACAGGTTGCTCAATACCGATACCATAGGAAATCACAGGTTGCTCAATACCGATACCATAGGAAATCACAGGTTGCTCAATAACGATACCATAGGAAATCACAGGTTGCTCAATACCGATACCATAGGAAATCACAGGTTGCTCAATACCGATACCATAGGAAATCACAGGTTGCTCAATACCGATACCATAGGAAATCACAGGTTGCTCAATACCGGTACCATAGGAAATCACAGGTTGCTCAATACCGGTACCATAGGAAATCACAGGTTGCTCAATACCGATACCATAGGAAATCACAGGTTGCTCAATACCGATACCATAGGAAATCACAGGTTGCTCAATCATATCTACTGAACGAGAGACAGAGGCTTGCATTTAACCAGCAAACACCTTAGAACAGAAATTACCTGGGAACTAGCGATGTCCCATTAGTAAAACAGGCTGGAAGATGAATGGAGAGTTGATGCTGCAGTTGCTGTCTGTCTGCCTGCCTGCCTGCCTGTCTGTCTGTCTGTCTGTCTGTCTGCCTGTCTGGTCTGGTCTGTCTGCCTGTCTGCCGGTCTGTCTGCCTGTCTGCCGGTCTGTCTGCCTGTCTGCCTGTCTGTCTGTCTGCCTGTCTGCCTGTCTGCCTGCCTGTCTGTCTGTCTGTCTGGTCTGGTCTGTCTGCCTGTCTGCCGGTCTGTCTGCCTGTCTGCCTGTCTGCCTGCCTGTCTGTCTGCCTGTCTGCCTGTCTGTCTGCCTGTCTGTCTGTCTGTCTGTCTGTCTGTCTGCCTGTCTGTCTGCCTGTCTGTCTGCCTGTCTGTCTGTCTGTCTGCCTGTCTGTCTGCCTGTCTGTCTGCCTGTCTGTCTGTCTGTCTGTCTGTCTGTCTGTCTGCCTGTCTGTCTGTCTGCCTGTCTGTCTGTCTGCCTGTCTGCCTGTCTGCCTGTCTGCCTGTCTGTCTGCCTGTCTGTCTGTCTGTCTGCCTGTCTGCCTGTCTGTCTGCCTGTCTGCCTGTCTGTCTGCCTGTCTGCCTGGCAGGGGGAAAGAGCAAGAGAGTGGCAGCAACACTCTCCCTCTTCCCCGCTCACCCTCTCCCCCACTGCCCATCTCCTTCTCTCTCCTTTCTCCCCTATAACCCACTCCTCTCTCCCTTCTCATCCCTCCTCTCCTCCCTCCCATTTTACGCTCTCCCCCACTGCCCATCTCCTTCTCTCTCCTTTCTCCCCTATAACCCACTCCTCTCTCCTTCTCATCCCTCCTCTCCTCCCTCCCATTTTACGCTCTCCCCACTGCCCATCTCCTTCTCTCTCCTTTCTCCCCTATAACCCACTCCTCTCTCCCTTCTCATCCCTCCTCTCCTCCCTCCCATTTTACGCTCTCCCCCACTGCCCATCTCCTTCTCTCTCCTTTCTCCCCTATAACCCACTCCTCTCTCCCTTCTCATCCCTCCTCTCCTCCCTCCCATTTTACCCTCTCCCCCACTACCCATCTCACCGATTCTGCCTCTTCCCGGTGTTATTTAACAACCACAGGGCCAGTATATTCTAAGTGCAGCCTGGCCTCTCCAGCTGCCCCCAGGTCCCAGCGCCCCCAGACACATTAGAGTCGGTAATCGGAGCGGATTGTCTCTGCAACCTTCCAAGACCATTTGAATGGCTTTGTATACATCTGGGACTGTCCCCTCTTCCCTCTCCATCTCCATCTCTCTCTGCATACCTAGGCTGTGTGTGTCCTACATGGCTCACTATTCCCTACACTACTTTTGACCAGAGCCCATAGTCCAAAGTAATGCACTATGTAGGGAATTGGGTTCCATTTGGAACGCATACCTATCTACCCACCTACCGCCTCCGTGAACCACTGAGACGCCTCTCTCTCTCTCTCTCTCTCTCTCTCTCTCTCTCTCTCTCTCTCTCTCTCTCTCTCTCTCTCTCTCTCTCTCTCTCTCTCTCTCTCTCTCTCTCTCTCTCTCTCTCTCTCTCTCTCTCTCTCTGTCTCTCTCTCTCTCTCTCTCTCTCTCTCTCTCTCTCTCTCTCTCTCTGTCTCTCTCTCTCTCTCTCTCTCTCTCTCTCTCTCTCTCTGTCTCTCTCTCTCTCTCTCTCTCTCTCTCTCTCTCTCTCTGTCTCTCTCTCTCTCTCTCTCTCTCTCTCTCTCTCTCTGTCTCTCTCTCTCTCTCTCTCTCTCTCTCTCTCTCTCTCTCTCTCTCTCTCTCTCTCTGTCTCTCTCTCTCTCTCTCTCTCTCTCTCTCTCTCTCTCTCTCTCTCTCTCTCTCTCTCTCTCTCTCTCTCTCTCTCTCTCTCTCTCTCTGTCTCTCTCTCTCTCTCTCTCTCTCTCTCTCTCTCTCTCTCTCTCTCTGTCTCTCTCTCTCTCTCTCTCTCTCTCTCTCTCTCTCTCTCTCTCTCTCTCTCTCTCTCTGTCTCTGTCTCTGTCTCTCTCTCTCTCTCTCTCTCTCTCTCTCTCTCTGTCTCTGTCTCTCTCTCTCTCTCTCTCTCTCTCTCTCTCTCGCCATGGTTGGACGTGCTCCATTGTGTTTGCAGCCCTTGTCTTTTTGACAGTTAAAAAGTTGACAAATGGCCGTTATTATTAAAAGAAGGTTTCTTTTAAAGATGGCGCCCGAGCAACGAGGTAGAATCTCTGGCGCTCCGTCACTGTCAGGAGAACTAATGATAAGGTATGTTAAGACTACGGGACACAACGCAAGATGGAGTGAGGTCCTCACCTGTCTTAATCAACGCCTGTCTCAACCACTCTGCATTCATCTTGATTTCAGCTTGGACTTGTTCTGCTGTGCAGAGAGACAGACCAACACTAGATGCCACAGTGTAGATTTACATTGTATAAGTCAATGATATATATATGGAGATATTTTAGAGCCTTGAGTGTGAATATGAGTACTGTAATTATGATGGACAACGTCTGCTTCTTCGGCTTGATAGTTGTATTTTTAAGCTATGCTGACAAATGGGGAAATGTATTGAAGTGTGTCCATTGTGGAGAAAGTGACTGACGTTTATTTATTTGAGAAAATGTGTAAAAAAAAATTGACAACAGAATTCAAAGTGTATATAAAAAACAAGATGATTGACTATAAAGTAAAACTATAAAAACAAGATGATTGACTATAAAGTTCTAAGTGTATATAAAAAACAAGATGATTGACTATAAAGTTCTAAGTGTATATAAAAAACAAGATGATTGACTATAAAGTTCTAAGTGTATATAAAAAACAAGATGATTGACTATAAAGTTCTAAGTGTATATAAAAAACAAGATGATTGACTATAAAGTTCTAAGTGTATATAAAAACAAGATGATTGACTATAAAGTTCTAAGTGTATATAAAAAACAAGATGATTGACTATAAAGTTCTAAGTGTATATAAAAACAAGATGATTGACTATAAAGTTCTAAGTGTATATAAAAAACAAGATGATTGACTATAAAGTTCTAAGTGTATATAAAAAACAAGATGATTGACTATAAAGTTCTAAGTGTATATAAAAACAAGATGATTGACTATAAAGTTCTAAGTGTATATAAAAACAAGATGATTGACTATAAAGTTCTAAGTGTATATAAAAACAAGATGATTGACTATAAAGTTCTAAGTGTATATAAAAACAAGATGATTGACTATAAAGTTCTAAGTGTATATAAAAACAAGATGATTGACTATAAAGTTCTAAGTGTATATAAAAAACAAGATGATTGACTATAAAGTTCTAAGTGTATATAAAAAAACAAGATGATTGACTATAAAGTTCTAAGTGTATATAAAAACAAGATGATTGACTATAAAGTTCTAAGTGTATATAAAAAACAAGATGATTGACTATAAAGTTCTAAGTGTATATAAAAAACAAGATGATTGACTATTAAGTTCTAAGTGTATATAAAAAACAAGATGATTGACTATTAAGTTCTAAGTGTATATAAAAAACAAGATGATTGACTATAAAGTTCTAAGTGTATATAAAAAACAAGATGATTGACTATTAAGTTCTAAGTGTATATAAAAAACAAGATGATTGACTATAAAGTTCTAAGTGTATATAAAAAACAAGATGATTGACTATAAAGTTCTAAGTGTATATAAAAACAAGATGATTGACTATAAAGTTCTAAGTGTATATAAAAACAAGATGATTGACTATAAAGTTCTAAGTGTATATAAAAACAAGATGATTGACTATATAAGTTCTAAGTGTATATAAAAAACAAGATGATTGACTATAAAGTTCTAAGTGTATATAAAAACAAGATGATTGACTATTAAGTTCTAAGTGTATATAAAAACAAGATGATTGACTATAAAGTTCTAAGTGTATATAAAAACAAGATGATTGACTATAAAGTTCTAAGTGTATATAAAAAACAAGATGATTGACTATAAAGTTCTAAGTGTATATAAAAAACAAGATGATTGACTATAAAGTTCTAAGTGTATATAAAAAAACAAGATGATTGACTATAAAGTTCTAAGTGCATATAAAAAACAAGATGATTGACTATTAAGTTCTAAGTGTATATAAAAAACAAGATGATTGACTATAAAGTTCTAAGTGTATATAAAAAAACAAGATGATTGACTATAAAGTTCTAAGTGTATATAAAAAACAAGATGATTGACTATAAAGTTCTAAGTATATAAAAACAAGATGATTGACTATAAAGTTCTAAGTGTATATAAAAACAAGATGATTGACTATAAAGTTCTAAGTATATAAAAACAAGATGATTGACTATAAAGTTCTAAGTGTATATAAAAACAAGATGATTGACTATAAAGTTCTAAGTGTATATAAAAAACAAGATGATTGACTATATAGTTCTAAGTGTATATAAAAAACAAGATGATTGACTATAAAGTTCTAAGTATATAAAAACAAGATGATTGACTATAAAGTTCTAAGTGTATATAAAAAACAAGATGATTGACTATAAAGTTCTAAGTGTATATAAAAAACAAGATGATTGACTATAAAGTTCTAAGTGTATATAAAAAACAAGATGATTGACTATATAGTTCTAAGTGTATATAAAAAACAAGATGATTGACTATAAAGTTCTAAGTGTATATAAAAAACAAGATGATTGACTATAAAGTTCTAAGTGTATATAAAAAACAAGATGATTGACTATAAAGTTCTAAGTGTATATAAAAAACAAGATGATTGACTATAAAGTTCTAAGTGTATATAAAAAACAAGATGATTGACTATAAAGTTCTAAGTGTATGTAAAAAAACAAGATGATTGACTATAAAGTTCTAAGTGTATATAAAAAACAAGATGATTGACTATAAAGTTCTAAGTGTATATAAAAAACAAGATGATTGACTATAAAGTTCTAAGTATATAAAAACAAGATGATTGACTATAAAGTTCTAAGTGTATATAAAAACAAGATGATTGACTATAAAGTTCTAAGTGTATATAAAAAACAAGATGATTGACTATAAAGTTCTAAGTGTATATAAAAACAAGATGATTGACTATAAAGTTCTAAGTGTATATAAAAACAAGATGATTGACTATAAAGTTCTAAGTGTATATAAAAACAAGATGATTGACTATAAAGTTCTAAGTGTATATAAAAACAAGATGATTGACTATAAAGTTCTAAGTGTATATAAAAAACAAGATGATTGACTATAAAGTTCTAAGTATATAAAAACAAGATGATTGACTATAAAGTTCTAAGTGTATATAAAAACAAGATGATTGACTATAAAGTTCTAAGTGTATATAAAAAACAAGATGATTGACTATAAAGTTCTAAGTGTATATAAAAAACAAGATGATTGACTATAAAGTTCTAAGTGTATATAAAAAACAAGATGATTGACTATAAAGTTCTAAGTGTATATAAAAACAAGATGATTGACTATAAAGTTCTAAGTGTATATAAAAAACAAGATGATTGACTATAAAGTTCTAAGTGTATATAAAAAACAAGATGATTGACTATAAAGTTCTAAGTGTATATAAAAAACAAGATGATTGACTATAAAGTTCTAAGTGTATATAAAAAACAAGATGATTGACTATAAAGTTCTAAGTGTATATAAAAACAAGATGATTGACTATAAAGTTCTAAGTGTATATAAAAAACAAGATGATTGACTATAAAGTTCTAAGTGTATATAAAAAACAAGATGATTGACTATAAAGTTCTAAGTGTATATAAAAAACAAGATGATTGACTATAAAGTTCTAAGTGTATATAAAAAACAAGATGATTGACTATAAAGTTCTAAGTGTATATAAAAAACAAGATGATTGACTATAAAGTTCTAAGTGTATATAAAAAACAAGATGATTGACTATAAAGTTCTAAGTGTATATAAAAAACAAGATGATTGACTATAAAGTTCTAAGTGTATATAAAAACAAGATGATTGACTATAAAGTTCTAAGTGTATATAAAAAACAAGATGATTGACTATAAAGTTCTAAGTGTATATAAAAACAAGATGATTGACTATAAAGTTCTAAGTGTATATAAAAAAACAAGATGATTGACTATAAAGTTCTAAGTGTATATAAAAACAAGATGATTGACTATAAAGTTCTAAGTGTATATAAAAACAAGATGATTGACTATAAAGTTCTAAGTGTATATAAAAAACAAGATGATTGACTGTAAAGTTCTAAGTGTATATAAAAAACAAGATGATTGACTATAAAGTTCTAAGTGTATATAAAAAACAAGATGATTGACTATAATAGTTCTAAGTGTATATAAAAACAAGATGATTGACTATAAAGTTCTAAGTGTATATAAAAAACAAGATGATTGACTATAAAGTTCTAAGTGTATATAAAAAACAAGATGATTGACTATATAAGTTCTAAGTGTATATAAAAACAAGATGATTGACTATAAAGTTCTAAGTGTATATAAAAACAAGATGATTGACTATAAAGTTCTAAGTGTATATAAAAAACAAGATGATTGACTATAAAGTTCTAAGTGTATATAAAAAACAAGATGATTGACTATATAAGTTCTAAGTGTATATAAAAACAAGATGATTGACTATAAAGTTCTAAGTGTATATAAAAACAAGATGATTGACTATAAAGTTCTAAGTGTATATAAAAAACAAGATGATTGACTATAAAGTTCTAAGTGTATATAAAAACAAGATGATTGACTATAAAGTTCTAAGTGTATATAAAAACAAGATGATTGACTATAAAGTTCTAAGTGTATATAAAAAACAAGATGATTGACTATAAAGTTCTAAGTGTATATAAAAAACAAGATGATTGACTATATAGTTCTAAGTGTATATAAAAAAACAAGATGATTGACTATAAAGTTCTAAGTGTATATAAAAAACAAGATGATTGACTATAAAGTTCTAAGTGTATATAAAAACAAGATGATTGACTATAAAGTTCTAAGTGTATATAAAAACAAGATGATTGACTATAAAGTTCTAAGTGTATATAAAAAACAAGATGATTGACTATATAAGTTCTAAGTGTATATAAAAACAAGATGATTGACTATAAAGTTCTAAGTGTATATAAAAACAAGATGATTGACTATAAAGTTCTAAGTGTATATAAAAAACAAGATGATTGACTATAAAGTTCTAAGTGTATATAAAAAACAAGATGATTGACTATAAAGTTCTAAGTGTATATAAAAACAAGATGATTGACTATAAAGTTCTAAGTGTATATAAAAACAAGATGATTGACTATAAAGTTCTAAGTGTATATAAAAACAAGATGATTGACTATAAAGTTCTAAGTGTATATAAAAACAAGATGATTGACTATAAAGTTCTAAGTGTATATAAAAACAAGATGATTGACTATAAAGTTCTAAGTGTATATAAAAACAAGATGATTGACTATAAAGTTCTAAGTGTATATAAAAACAAGATGATTGACTATAAAGTTCTAAGTGTATATAAAAAACAAGATGATTGACTATAAAGTTCTAAGTGTATATAAAAACAAGATGATTGACTATAAAGTTCTAAGTGTATATAAAAAACAAGATGATTGACTATAAAGTTCTAAGTGTATATAAAAACAAGATGATTGACTATAAAGTTCTAAGTGTATATAAAAACAAGATGATTGACTATAAAGTTCTAAGTGTATATAAAAACAAGATGATTGACTATAAAGTTCTAAGTGTATATAAAAACAAGATGATTGACTATAAAGTTCTAAGTGTATATAAAAACAAGATGATTGACTATAAAGTTCTAAGTGTATATAAAAAACAAGATGATTGACTATAAAGTTCTAAGTGTATATAAAAACAAGATGATTGACTATATAAGTTCTAAGTGTATATAAAAAACAAGATGATTGACTATAAAGTTCTAAGTGTATATAAAAACAAGATGATTGACTATAAAGTTCTAAGTGTATATAAAAAACAAGATGATTGACTATATAAAGTTCTAAGTGTATATAAAAACAAGATGATTGACTATAAAGTTCTAAGTGTATATAAAAACAAGATGATTGACTATAAAGTTCTAAGTGTATATAAAAAACAAGATGATTGACTATAAAGTTCTAAGTGTATATAAAAACAAGATGATTGACTATAAAGTTCTAAGTGTATATAAAAAACAAGATGATTGACTATAAAGTTCTAAGTGTATATAAAAACAAGATGATTGACTATAAAGTTCTAAGTGTATATAAAAAACAAGATGATTGACTATAAAGTTCTAAGTGTATATAAAAACAAGATGATTGACTATAAAGTTCTAAGTGTATATAAAAAACAAGATGATTGACTATAAAGTTCTAAGTGTATATAAAAACAAGATGATTGACTATAAAGTTCTAAGTGTATATAAAAACAAGATGATTGACTATATAGTTCTAAGTGTATATAAAAAACAAGATGATTGACTATAAAGTTCTAAGTGTATATAAAAACAAGATGATTGACTATAAAGTTCTAAGTGTATATAAAAAACAAGATGATTGACTATAAAGTTCTAAGTGTATATAAAAACAAGATGATTGACTATAAAGTTCTAAGTGTATATAAAAACAAGATGATTGACTATAAAGTTCTAAGTGTATATAAAAACAAGATGATTGACTATAAAGTTCTAAGTGTATATAAAAACAAGATGATTGACTATAAAGTTCTAAGTGTATATAAAAACAAGATGATTGACTATAAAGTTCTAAGTGTATATAAAAAACAAGATGATTGACTATAAAGTTCTAAGTGTATATAAAAACAAGATGATTGACTATAAAGTTCTAAGTGTATATAAAAACAAGATGATTGACTATATAGTTCTAAGTGTATATAAAAAACAAGATGATTGACTATAAAGTTCTAAGTGTATATAAAAAAACAAGATGATTGACTATAAAGTTCTAAGTGTATATAAAAAACAAGATGATTGACTATATAAGTTCTAAGTGTATATAAAAACAAGATGATTGACTATAAAGTTCTAAGTGTATATAAAAACAAGATGATTGACTATAAAGTTCTAAGTGTATATAAAAAACAAGATGATTGACTATAAAGTTCTAAGTGTATATAAAAAACAAGATGATTGACTATAAAGTTCTAAGTGTATATAAAAACAAGATGATTGACTATAAAGTTCTAAGTGTATATAAAAAACAAGATGATTGACTATAAAGTTCTAAGTGTATATAAAAACAAGATGATTGACTATAAAGTTCTAAGTGTATATAAAAACAAGATGATTGACTATAAAGTTCTAAGTGTATATAAAAAACAAGATGATTGACTATAAAGTTCTAAGTGTATATAAAAAACAAGATGATTGACTATAAAGTTCTAAGTGTATATAAAAACAAGATGATTGACTATAAAGTTCTAAGTGTATATAAAAACAAGATGATTGACTATAAAGTTCTAAGTGTATATAAAAACAAGATGATTGACTATAAAGTTCTAAGTGTATATAAAAACAAGATGATTGACTATAAAGTTCTAAGTGTATATAAAAACAAGATGATTGACTATAAAGTTCTAAGTGTATATAAAAAACAAGATGATTGACTATAAAGTTCTAAGTGTATATAAAAAAACAAGATGATTGACTATAAAGTTCTAAGTGTATATAAAAAACAAGATGATTGACTATAAAGTTCTAAGTGTATATAAAAACAAGATGATTGACTATAAAGTTCTAAGTGTATATAAAAAACAAGATGATTGACTATAAAGTTCTAAGTGTATATAAAAACAAGATGATTGACTATAAAGTTCTAAGTGTATATAAAAACAAGATGATTGACTATAAAGTTCTAAGTGTATATAAAAAACAAGATGATTGACTATAAAGTTCTAAGTGTATATAAAAACAAGATGATTGACTATAAAGTTCTAAGTGTATATAAAAACAAGATGATTGACTATAAAGTTCTAAGTGTATATAAAAACAAGATGATTGACTATAAAGTTCTAAGTGTATATAAAAACAAGATGATTGACTATAAAGTTCTAAGTGTATATAAAAAACAAGATGATTGACTATAAAGTTCTAAGTGTATATAAAAAACAAGATGATTGACTATAAAGTTCTAAGTATATAAAAACAAGATGATTGACTATATAGTTCTAAGTGTATATAAAAACAAGATGATTGACTATAAAGTTCTAAGTGTATATAAAAACAAGATGATTGACTATAAAGTTCTAAGTGTATATAAAAAACAAGATGATTGACTATAAAGTTCTAAGTGTATATAAAAAACAAGATGATTGACTATAAAGTTCTAAGTGTATATAAAAAACAAGATGATTGACTATAAAGTTCTAAGTATATAAAAACAAGATGATTGACTATAAAGTTCTAAGTGTATATAAAAACAAGATGATTGACTATAAAGTTCTAAGTGTATATAAAAAACAAGATGATTGACTATAAAGTTCTAAGTATATAAAAACAAGATGATTGACTATAAAGTTCTAAGTGTATATAAAAACAAGATGATTGACTATAAAGTTCTAAGTGTATATAAAAAACAAGATGATTGACTATAAAGTTCTAAGTGTATATAAAAACAAGATGATTGACTATAAAGTTCTAAGTGTATATAAAAACAAGATGATTGACTATAAAGTTCTAAGTGTATATAAAAAACAAGATGATTGACTATAAAGTTCTAAGTGTATATAAAAAACAAGATGATTGACTATAAAGTTCTAAGTGTATATAAAAACAAGATGATTGACTATAAAGTTCTAAGTGTATATAAAAACAAGATGATTGACTATATAAGTTCTAAGTGTATATAAAAACAAGATGATTGACTATAAAGTTCTAAGTGTATATAAAAACAAGATGATTGACTATTAAGTTCTAAGTGTATATAAAAAACAAGATGATTGACTATAAAGTTCTAAGTGTATATAAAAACAAGATGATTGACTATAAAGTTCTAAGTGTATATAAAAAACAAGATGATTGACTATAAAGTTCTAAGTGTATATAAAAACAAGATGATTGACTATAAAGTTCTAAGTGTATATAAAAACAAGATGATTGACTATAAAGTTCTAAGTGTATATAAAAACAAGATGATTGACTATAAAGTTCTAAGTGTATATAAAAACAAGATGATTGACTATAAAGTTCTAAGTGTATATAAAAAACAAGATGATTGACTATAAAGTTCTAAGTGTATATAAAAAAAACAAGATGATTGACTATAAAGTTCTAAGTGTATATAAAAACAAGATGATTGACTATAAAGTTCTAAGTGTATATAAAAACAAGATGATTGACTATAAAGTTCTAAGTGTATATAAAAACAAGATGATTGACTATAAAGTTCTAAGTGTATATAAAAAACAAGATGATTGACTATAAAGTTCTAAGTGTATATAAAAACAAGATGATTGACTATATAGTTCTAAGTGTATATAAAAACAAGATGATTGACTATAAAGTTCTAAGTGTATATAAAAACAAGATGATTGACTATAAAGTTCTAAGTGTATATAAAAACAAGATGATTGACTATATAAGTTCTAAGTGTATATAAAAACAAGATGATTGACTATATAAGTTCTAAGTGTATATAAAAACAAGATGATTGACTATAAAGTTCTAAGTGTATATAAAAACAAGATGATTGACTATAAAGTTCTAAGTGTATATAAAAACAAGATGATTGACTATATAGTTCTAAGTGTATATAAAAACAAGATGATTGACTATAAAGTTCTAAGTGTATATAAAAACAAGATGATTGACTATAAAGTTCTAAGTGTATATAAAAAACAAGATGATTGACTATAAAGTTCTAAGTGTATATAAAAACAAGATGATTGACTATAAAGTTCTAAGTGTATATAAAAACAAGATGATTGACTATAAAGTTCTAAGTGTATATAAAAACAAGATGATTGACTATAAAGTTCTAAGTGTATATAAAAAACAAGATGATTGACTATAAAGTTCTAAGTGTATATAAAAACAAGATGATTGACTATAAAGTTCTAAGTGTATATAAAAACAAGATGATTGACTATAAAGTTCTAAGTGTATATAAAAACAAGATGATTGACTATATAGTTCTAAGTGTATATAAAAACAAGATGATTGACTATATAGTTCTAAGTGTATATAAAAACAAGATGATTGACTATAAAGTTCTAAGTGTATATAAAAACAAGATGATTGACTATAAAGTTCTAAGTGTATATAAAAAACAAGATGATTGACTATATAGTTCTAAGTGTATATAAAAACAAGATGATTGACTATAAAGTTCTAAGTGTATATAAAAACAAGATGATTGACTATAAAGTTCTAAGTGTATATAAAAACAAGATGATTGACTATATAGTTCTAAGTGTATATAAAAACAAGATGATTGACTATAAAGTTCTAAGTGTATATAAAAACAAGATGATTGACTATATAAGTTCTAAGTGTATATAAAAAACAAGATGATTGACTATTAAGTTCTAAGTGTATATAAAAAACAAGATGATTGACTATTAAGTTCTAAGTGTATATAAAAAACAAGATGATTGACTATAAAGTTCTAAGTGTATGTAAAAAAACAAGATGATTGACTATAAAGTTCTAAGTGTATATAAAAACAAGATGATTGACTATTAAGTTCTAAGTGTATATAAAAACAAGATGATTGACTATAAAGTTCTAAGTGTATATAAAAAACAAGATGATTGACTATAAAGTTCTAAGTGTATATAAAAACAAGATGATTGACTATATAGTTCTAAGTGTATATAAAAACAAGATGATTGACTATATAGTTCTAAGTGTATATAAAAACAAGATGATTGACTATAAAGTTCTAAGTGTATATAAAAAACAAGATGATTGACTATAAAGTTCTAAGTGTATATAAAAACAAGATGATTGACTATATAGTTCTAAGTGTATATAAAAACAAGATGATTGACTATAAAGTTCTAAGTGTATATAAAAACAAGATGATTGACTATATAGTTCTAAGTGTATATAAAAAACAAGATGATTGACTATAAAGTTCTAAGTGTATATAAAAACAAGATGATTGACTATAAAGTTCTAAGTGTATATAAAAACAAGATGATTGACTATAAAGTTCTAAGTGTATATAAAAACAAGATGATTGACTATATAAGTTCTAAGTGTATATAAAAACAAGATGATTGACTATATAGTTCTAAGTGTATATAAAAACAAGATGATTGACTATATAAGTTCTAAGTGTATATAAAAAACAAGATGATTGACTATAAAGTTCTAAGTGTATATAAAAACAAGATGATTGACTATAAAGTTCTAAGTGTATATAAAAAACAAGATGATTGACTATATAGTTCTAAGTGTATATAAAAACAAGATGATTGACTATAAAGTTCTAAGTGTATATAAAAACAAGATGATTGACTATAAAGTTCTAAGTGTATATAAAAAAACAAGATGATTGACTATATAGTTCTAAGTGTATATAAAAAAACAAGATGATTGACTATAAAGTTCTAAGTGTATATAAAAACAAGATGATTGACTATAAAGTTCTAAGTGTATATAAAAACAAGATGATTGACTATAAAGTTCTAAGTGTATATAAAAAACAAGATGATTGACTATAAAGTTCTAAGTGTATATAAAAACAAGATGATTGACTATAAAGTTCTAAGTGTATATAAAAAACAAGATGATTGACTATAAAGTTCTAAGTGTATATAAAAAACAAGATGATTGACTATATAGTTCTAAGTGTATATAAAAACAAGATGATTGACTATAAAGTTCTAAGTGTATATAAAAACAAGATGATTGACTATAAAGTTCTAAGTGTATATAAAAACAAGATGATTGACTATAAAGTTCTAAGTGTATATAAAAACAAGATGATTGACTATATAGTTCTAAGTGTATATAAAAACAAGATGATTGACTATAAAGTTCTAAGTGTATATAAAAACAAGATGATTGACTATAAAGTTCTAAGTGTATATAAAAACAAGATGATTGACTATTAAGTTCTAAGTGTATATAAAAACAAGATGATTGACTATAAAGTTCTAAGTGTATATAAAAACAAGATGATTGACTATAAAGTTCTAAGTGTATATAAAAACAAGATGATTGACTATAAAGTTCTAAGTGTATATAAAAACAAGATGATTGACTATTAAGTTCTAAGTGTATATAAAAAACAAGATGATTGACTATAAAGTTCTAAGTGTATATAAAAAACAAGATGATTGACTATTAAAGTTCTAAGTGTATATAAAAACAAGATGATTGACTATATAAGTTCTAAGTGTATATAAAAACAAGATGATTGACTATATAGTTCTAAGTGTATATAAAAAACAAGATGATTGACTATAAAGTTCTAAGTGTATATAAAAACAAGATGATTGACTATAAAGTTCTAAGTGTATATAAAAAACAAGATGATTGACTATATAGTTCTAAGTGTATATAAAAACAAGATGATTGACTATAAAGTTCTAAGTGTATATAAAAACAAGATGATTGACTATAAAGTTCTAAGTGTATATAAAAAACAAGATGATTGACTATAAAGTTCTAAGTGTATATAAAAAACAAGATGATTGACTATTAAGTTCTAAGTGTATATAAAAACAAGATGATTGACTATTAAAGTTCTAAGTGTATATAAAAACAAGATGATTGACTATATAGTTCTAAGTGTATATAAAAACAAGATGATTGACTATATAGTTCTAAGTGTATATAAAAAACAAGATGATTGACTATAAAGTTCTAAGTGTATATAAAAAACAAGATGATTGACTATAAAGTTCTAAGTGTATATAAAAAACAAGATGATTGACTATAAAGTTCTAAGTGTATATAAAAACAAGATGATTGACTATAAAGTTCTAAGTGTATATAAAAACAAGATGATTGACTATATAGTTCTAAGTGTATATAAAAAACAAGATGATTGACTATAAAGTTCTAAGTATATAAAAACAAGATGATTGACTATAAAGTTCTAAGTGTATATAAAAACAAGATGATTGACTATAAAGTTCTAAGTGTATATAAAAACAAGATGATTGACTATAAAGTTCTAAGTGTATATAAAAAACAAGATGATTGACTATATAGTTCTAAGTGTATATAAAAAACAAGATGATTGACTATATAGTTCTAAGTGTATATAAAAAACAAGATGATTGACTATAAAGTTCTAAGTGTATATAAAAACAAGATGATTGACTATAAAGTTCTAAGTGTATATAAAAAAACAAGATGATTGACTATATAGTTCTAAGTGTATATAAAAAAACAAGATGATTGACTATAAAGTTCTAAGTGTATATAAAAACAAGATGATTGACTATAAAGTTCTAAGTGTATATAAAAACAAGATGATTGACTATAAAGTTCTAAGTGTATATAAAAAACAAGATGATTGACTATAAAGTTCTAAGTGTATATAAAAAACAAGATGATTGACTATAAAGTTCTAAGTGTATATAAAAACAAGATGATTGACTATAAAGTTCTAAGTGTATATAAAAACAAGATGATTGACTATAAAGTTCTAAGTGTATATAAAAAACAAGATGATTGACTATAAAGTTCTAAGTGTATATAAAAACAAGATGATTGACTATAAAGTTCTAAGTGTATATAAAAACAAGATGATTGACTATAAAGTTCTAAGTGTATATAAAAAACAAGATGATTGACTATATAGTTCTAAGTGTATATAAAAACAAGATGATTGACTATAAAGTTCTAAGTGTATATAAAAACAAGATGATTGACTATAAAGTTCTAAGTGTATATAAAAACAAGATGATTGACTATAAAGTTCTAAGTGTATATAAAAACAAGATGATTGACTATAAAGTTCTAAGTGTATATAAAAACAAGATGATTGACTATAAAGTTCTAAGTGTATATAAAAAACAAGATGATTGACTATAAAGTTCTAAGTGTATATAAAAACAAGATGATTGACTATAAAGTTCTAAGTGTATATAAAAAACAAGATGATTGACTATAAAGTTCTAAGTGTATATAAAAACAAGATGATTGACTATAAAGTTCTAAGTGTATATAAAAACAAGATGATTGACTATAAAGTTCTAAGTGTATATAAAAACAAGATGATTGACTATAAAGTTCTAAGTGTATATAAAAACAAGATGATTGACTATAAAGTTCTAAGTGTATATAAAAAACAAGATGATTGACTATAAAGTTCTAAGTGTATATAAAAACAAGATGATTGACTATAAAGTTCTAAGTGTATATAAAAACAAGATGATTGACTATATAAGTTCTAAGTGTATATAAAAACAAGATGATTGACTATAAAGTTCTAAGTGTATATAAAAACAAGATGATTGACTATAAAGTTCTAAGTGTATATAAAAAACAAGATGATTGACTATTAAAGTTCTAAGTGTATATAAAAACAAGATGATTGACTATAAAGTTCTAAGTGTATATAAAAACAAGATGATTGACTATTAAGTTCTAAGTGTATATAAAAACAAGATGATTGACTATATAGTTCTAAGTGTATATAAAAACAAGATGATTGACTATAAAGTTCTAAGTGTATATAAAAACAAGATGATTGACTATAAAGTTCTAAGTGTATATAAAAACAAGATGATTGACTATAAAGTTCTAAGTGTATATAAAAACAAGATGATTGACTATATAAGTTCTAAGTGTATATAAAAAACAAGATGATTGACTATAAAGTTCTAAGTGTATATAAAAACAAGATGATTGACTATAAAGTTCTAAGTGTATATAAAAAAACAAGATGATTGACTATAAAGTTCTAAGTGTATATAAAAAACAAGATGATTGACTATAAAGTTCTAAGTGTATATAAAAACAAGATGATTGACTATAAAGTTCTAAGTGTATATAAAAACAAGATGATTGACTATAAAGTTCTAAGTGTATATAAAAAACAAGATGATTGACTATATAGTTCTAAGTGTATATAAAAACAAGATGATTGACTATATAGTTCTAAGTGTATATAAAAACAAGATGATTGACTATAAAGTTCTAAGTGTATATAAAAACAAGATGATTGACTATAAAGTTCTAAGTGTATATAAAAACAAGATGATTGACTATAAAGTTCTAAGTGTATATAAAAACAAGATGATTGACTATAAAGTTCTAAGTGTATATAAAAAACAAGATGATTGACTATAAAGTTCTAAGTGTATATAAAAACAAGATGATTGACTATAAAGTTCTAAGTGTATATAAAAAACAAGATGATTGACTATAAAGTTCTAAGTGTATATAAAAACAAGATGATTGACTATAAAGTTCTAAGTGTATATAAAAACAAGATGATTGACTATAAAGTTCTAAGTGTATATAAAAAACAAGATGATTGACTATAAAGTTCTAAGTGTATATAAAAAACAAGATGATTGACTATAAAGTTCTAAGTGTATATAAAAACAAGATGATTGACTATAAAGTTCTAAGTGTATATAAAAACAAGATGATTGACTATAAAGTTCTAAGTGTATATAAAAACAAGATGATTGACTATAAAGTTCTAAGTGTATATAAAAACAAGATGATTGACTATAAAGTTCTAAGTGTATATAAAAACAAGATGATTGACTATAAAGTTCTAAGTGTATATAAAAACAAGATGATTGACTATAAAGTTCTAAGTGTATATAAAAACAAGATGATTGACTATAAAGTTCTAAGTGTATATAAAAACAAGATGATTGACTATAAAGTTCTAAGTGTATATAAAAACAAGATGATTGACTATAAAGTTCTAAGTGTATATAAAAACAAGATGATTGACTATAAAGTTCTAAGTGTATATAAAAACAAGATGATTGACTATAAAGTTCTAAGTGTATATAAAAAACAAGATGATTGACTATAAAGTTCTAAGTGTATATAAAAAACAAGATGATTGACTATAAAGTTCTAAGTGTATAAAAAAACAAGATGATTGACTATAAAGTTCTAAGTGTATATAAAAACAAGATGATTGACTATAAAGTTCTAAGTGTATATAAAAACAAGATGATTGACTATAAAGTTCTAAGTGTATATAAAAACAAGATGATTGACTATAAAGTTCTAAGTGTATATAAAAAACAAGATGATTGACTATAAAGTTCTAAGTGTATATAAAAACAAGATGATTGACTATAAAGTTCTAAGTGTATATAAAAACAAGATGATTGACTATAAAGTTCTAAGTGTATATAAAAACAAGATGATTGACTATAAAGTTCTAAGTGTATATAAAAACAAGATGATTGACTATAAAGTTCTAAGTGTATATAAAAACAAGATGATTGACTATAAAGTTCTAAGTGTATATAAAAACAAGATGATTGACTATAAAGTTCTAAGTGTATATAAAAACAAGATGATTGACTATAAAGTTCTAAGTGTATATAAAAACAAGATGATTGACTATAAAGTTCTAAGTGTATATAAAAACAAGATGATTGACTATTAAGTTCTAAGTGTATATAAAAACAAGATGATTGACTATTAAGTTCTAAGTGTATATAAAAACAAGATGATTGACTATAAAGTTCTAAGTGTATATAAAAACAAGATGATTGACTATAAAGTTCTAAGTGTATATAAAAACAAGATGATTGACTATTAAGTTCTAAGTGTATATAAAAACAAGATGATTGACTATAAAGTTCTAAGTGTATATAAAAACAAGATGATTGACTATTAAAGTTCTAAGTGTATATAAAAACAAGATGATTGACTATATAGTTCTAAGTGTATATAAAAACAAGATGATTGACTATATAAGTTCTAAGTGTATATAAAAACAAGATGATTGACTATAAAGTTCTAAGTGTATATAAAAACAAGATGATTGACTATAAAGTTCTAAGTGTATATAAAAACAAGATGATTGACTATATAGTTCTAAGTGTATATAAAAAACAAGATGATTGACTATAAAGTTCTAAGTATATAAAAACAAGATGATTGACTATAAAGTTCTAAGTGTATATAAAAACAAGATGATTGACTATAAAGTTCTAAGTGTATATAAAAACAAGATGATTGACTATTAAAGTTCTAAGTGTATATAAAAAACAAGATGATTGACTATAAAGTTCTAAGTGTATATAAAAAACAAGATGATTGACTATTAAGTTCTAAGTGTATATAAAACACAAGATGATTGACTATATAGTTCTAAGTGTATATAAAAAACAAGATGATTGACTATAAAGTTCTAAGTATATAAAAAACAAGATGATTGACTATAAAGTTCTAAGTGTATATAAAAACAAGATGATTGACTATAAAGTTCTAAGTGTATATAAAAAACAAGATGATTGACTATATAGTTCTAAGTGTATATAAAAAACAAGATGATTGACTATAAAGTTCTAAGTATATAAAAACAAGATGATTGACTATATAGTTCTAAGTGTATATAAAAAACAAGATGATTGACTATAAAGTTCTAAGTGTATATAAAAAACAAGATGATTGACTATAAAGTTCTAAGTGTATATAAAAACAAGATGATTGACTATAAAGTTCTAAGTGTATATAAAAACAAGATGATTGACTATATAGTTCTAAGTGTATATAAAAACAAGATGATTGACTATATAGTTCTAAGTGTATATAAAAACAAGATGATTGACTATATAGTTCTAAAGTGTATATAAAAACAAGATGATTGACTATAAAGTTCTAAGTGTATATAAAAACAAGATGATTGACTATAAAGTTCTAAGTGTATATAAAAACAAGATGATTGACTATATAGTTCTAAGTGTATATAAAAAAACAAGATGATTGACTATAAAGTTCTAAGTGTATATAAAAACAAGATGATTGACTATAAAGTTCTAAGTGTATATAAAAAACAAGATGATTGACTATAAAGTTCTAAGTGTATATAAAAACAAGATGATTGACTATAAAGTTCTAAGTGTATATAAAAACAAGATGATTGACTATAAAGTTCTAAGTGTATATAAAAAACAAGATGATTATGAAGATAAGATGATTGACTATTAAGTTCTAAGTGTATATAAAAACAAGATGATTGACTATATAAGTGTATATACTAAGTGTATATAAAAACAAGATGATTGACTATAAGTTCTAAGTGTATATAAAAACAAGATGATTGACTATAGTTCTAAGTGTATATAAAAACAAGATGATTGACTATAAAGTTCTAAGTGTATATAAAAACAAGATGATTGACTATAAAGTTCTAAGTGTATATAAAAAACAAGATGATTGACTATAAAGTTCTAAGTGTATATAAAAACAAGATGATTGACTATATAGTTCTAAGTGTATATAAAAAAACAAGATGATTGACTATAAAGTTCTAAGTGTATATAAAAAACAAGATGATTGACTATAAAGTTCTAAGTGTATATAAAAACAAGATGATTGACTATAAAGTTCTAAGTGTATATAAAAAGTAAGATGATTGACTATAAAGTTCTAAGTGATGATTGACTATAAAAAACAAGATGATTGACTATGTTCTAAGTTATATAAAAACAAGATGATTGACTATAAGTTCTAAGTGTATATAAAACAAGATGATTGACTATAAAGTTTAAGTGTATATAAAAACAAGATGATTGACTATTAAGTTCTAAGTGTATATAAAAACACAAGATGATTGACTATATAGTTCTAAGTGTATATAAAAACAAGATGATTGACTATATAGTTCTAAGTGTATATAAAAACAAGATGATTGACTATAAAGTTCTAAGTGTATATAAAAACAAGATGATTGACTATAAAGTTCTAAGTGTATATAAAAACAAGATGATTGACTATATAGTTCTAAGTGTATATAAAAACAAGATGATTGACTATAAAGTTCTAAGTATATAAAAACAAGATGATTGACTATATAGTTCTAAGTGTATATAAAAACAAGATGATTGACTATAAAGTTCTAAGTGTATATAAAAAAACAAGATGATTGACTATAAAGTTCTAAGTGTATATGAAAAACAAGATGATTGACTATAAAGTTCTAAGTGTATATAAAAACAAGATGATTGACTATATAGTTCTAAGTGTATATAAAAACAAGATGATTGACTATATAGTTCTAAGTGTATATAAAAACAAGATGATTGACTATATAGTTCAAAGTGTATATAAAAACAAGATGATTGACTATAAAGTTCTAAGTGTATATAAAAACAAGATGATTGACTATAAAGTTCTAAGTGTATATAAAAACAAGATGATTGACTATATAGTTCTAAGTGTATGTAAAAACAAGATGATTGACTATAAAGTTCTAAGTGTATATAAAAACAAGATGACTGACTATAAAGTTCTAAGTGTATATAAAAACAAGATGATTGACTATATAGTTCTAAGTGTATGTAAAAACAAGATGATTGACTATAAAGTTCTAAGTGTATATAAAAACAAGATGACTGACTATAAAGTTCTAAGTGTATATAAAACAAGATGATTGACTATAAAGTTCTAAGTATATATAAAAACAAGATGATTGACTATAAAGTTCTAAGTGTATATAAAAACAAGATGATTGACTATAAAGTTCTAAGTGTATATAAAAACAAGATGATTGACTATAAAGTTCTAAGTGTATATAAAAACAAGATGATTGACTATATAGTTCTAAGTGTATATAAAAACAAGATGATTGACTATAAAGTTCTAAGTATATAAAAACAAGATGATTGACTATAAAGTTCTAAGTGTATATAAAAACAAGATGATTGACTATAAAGTTCTAAGTGTATATAAAAACAAGATGATTGACTATATAGTTCTAAGTGTATATAAAAACAAGATGATTGACTATAAAGTTCTAAGTGTATATAAAAACAAGATGATTGACTATAAAGTTCTAAGTGTATATAAAAAACAAGATGATTGACTGTAAAGTTCTAAGTGTATATAAAAACAAGATGATTGACTATAAAGTTCTAAGTGTATATAAAAACAAGATGATTGACTATATAGTTCTAAGTGTATATAAAAACAAGATGATTGACTGTAAAGTTCTAAGTGTATATAAAAAACAAGATGATTGACTATAAAGTTCTAAGTGTATATAAAAACAAGATGATTGACTATAAAGTTCTAAGTGTATATAAAAAACAAGATGATTGACTATAAAGTTCTAAGTGTATATAAAAACAAGATGATTGACTATAAAGTTCTAAGTGTATATAAAAAAACAAGATGATTGACTATAAAGTTCTAAGTGTATATAAAAAACAAGATGATTGACTATAAAGTTCTAAGTGTATATAAAAACAAGATGATTGACTATAAAGTTCTAAGTGTATATAAAAACAAGATGATTGACTATAAAGTTCTAAGTGTATATAAAAACAAGATGATTGACTATAAAGTTCTAAGTGTATATAAAAACAAGATGATTGACTATAAAGTTCTAAGTGTATATAAAAACAAGATGATTGACTGTAAAGTTCTAAGTGTATATAAAAACAAGATGATTGACTATTAAGTTCTAAGTGTATATAAAAACAAGATGATTGACTGTAAAGTTCTAAGTGTATATAAAAACAAGATGATTGACTATAAAGTTCTAAGTGTATATAAAAAAACAAGATGATTGACTATAAAGTTCTAAGTGTATATAAAAACAAGATGATTGACTATATAGTTCTAAGTGTATATAAAAACAAGATGATTGACTATAAAGTTCTAAGTGCATATAAAAACAAGATGATTGACTATTAAGTTCTAAGTGTATATAAAAACAAGATGATTGACTATTAAGTTCTAAGTGTATATAAAAACAAGATGATTGACTATTAAGTTCTAAGTGTATATAAAAACAAGATGATTGACTATAAAGTTCTAAGTGTATGTAAAAACAAGATGATTGACTATAAAGTTCTAAGTGCATATAAAAACAAGATGATTGACTATTAAGTTCTAAGTGTATATAAAAACAAGATGATTGACTATAAAGTTCTAAGTGTATATAAAAACAAGATGATTGACTATTAAGTTCTAAGTGTATATAAAACACAAGATGATTGACTATATAGTTCTAAGTGTATATAAAAAACAAGATGATTGACTATATAGTTCTAAGTGTATATAAAAAACAAGATGATTGACTATAAAGTTCTAAGTGTATATAAAAACAAGATGATTGACTATAAAGTTCTAAGTGTATATAAAAACAAGATGATTGACTATATAGTTCTAAGTGTATATAAAAACAAGATGATTGACTATAAAGTTCTAAGTGTATGTAAAAACAAGATGATTGACTATAAAGTTCTAAGTGCATATAAAAACAAGATGATTGACTATTAAGTTCTAAGTGTATATAAAAACAAGATGATTGACTATAAAGTTCTAAGTGTATATAAAAACAAGATGATTGACTATTAAGTTCTAAGTGTATATAAAAACAAGATGATTGACTATTAAGTTCTAAGTGTATATAAAAAACAAGATGATTGACTATATAGTTCTAAGTGTATATAAAAACAAGATGATTGACTATATAGTTCTAAGTGTATATAAAAAAACAAGATGATTGACTATAAAGTTCTAAGTGTATATAAAAACAAGATGATTGACTATAAAGTTCTAAGTGTATATAAAAACAAGATGATTGACTATATAGTTCTAAGTGTATATAAAAACAAGATGATTGACTATAAAGTTCTAAGTATATAAAAACAAGATGATTGACTATATAGTTCTAAGTGTATATAAAAAACAAGATGATTGACTATAAAGTTCTAAGTGTATATAAAAAACAAGATGATTGACTATAAAGTTCTAAGTGTATATAAAAAACAAGATGATTGACTATAAAGTTCTAAGTGTATATAAAAAACAAGATGATTGACTATATAGTTCTAAGTGTATATAAAAACAAGATGATTGACTATATAGTTCTAAGTGCATATAAAAACAAGATGATTGACTATATAGTTCAAAGTGTATATAAAAACAAGATGATTGACTATAAAGTTCTAAGTGTATATAAAAACAAGATGATTGACTATAAAGTTCTAAGTGTATGTAAAAAACAAGATGATTGACTATATAGTTCTAAGTGTATGTAAAAAAACAAGATGATTGACTATAAAGTTCTAAGTGTATATAAAAAACAAGATGACTGATTATAAAGTTCTAAGTGTATATAAAAAACAAGATGATTGACTATATAGTTCTAAGTGTATGTAAAAAAACAAGATGATTGACTATAAAGTTCTAAGTGTATATAAAAAACAAGATGATTGACTATATAGTTCTAAGTGTATATAAAAAACAAGATGATTGACTATTAAGTTCTAAGTGTATATAAAAAACAAGATGATTGACTATTAAGTTCTAAGTGTATATAAAAAACAAGATGATTGACTATAAAGTTCTAAGTGTATGTAAAAAAACAAGATGATTGACTATAAAGTTCTAAGTGCATATAAAAAACAAGATGATTGACTATTAAGTTCTAAGTGTATATAAAAAACAAGATGATTGACTATAAAGTTTAAGTGTATATAAAAAACAAGATGATTGACTATTAAGTTCTAAGTGTATATAAAACACAAGATGATTGACTATATAGTTCTAAGTGTATATAAAAAACAAGATGATTGACTATATAGTTCTAAGTGTATATAAAAAACAAGATGATTGACTATAAAGTTCTAAGTGTATATAAAAAACAAGATGATTGACTATAAAGTTCTAAGTGTATATAAAAAACAAGATGATTGACTATATAGTTCTAAGTGTATATAAAAAACAAGATGATTGACTATAAAGTTCTAAGTATATAAAAACAAGATGATTGACTATATAGTTCTAAGTGTATATAAAAAACAAGATGATTGACTATAAAGTTCTAAGTGTATATAAAAAACAAGATGATTGACTATAAAGTTCTAAGTGTATATGAAAAACAAGATGATTGACTATAAAGTTCTAAGTGTATATAAAAAACAAGATGATTGACTATATAGTTCTAAGTGTATATAAAAAACAAGATGATTGACTATATAGTTCTAAGTGCATATAAAAAACAAGATGATTGACTATATAGTTCAAAGTGTATATAAAAAACAAGATGATTGACTATAAAGTTCTAAGTGTATATAAAAAACAAGATGATTGACTATAAAGTTCTAAGTGTATGTAAAAAACAAGATGATTGACTATATAGTTCTAAGTGTATGTAAAAAAACAAGATGATTGACTATAAAGTTCTAAGTGTATATAAAAAACAAGATGACTGACTATAAAGTTCTAAGTGTATATAAAAAACAAGATGATTGACTATATAGTTCTAAGTGTATGTAAAAAAACAAGATGATTGACTATAAAGTTCTAAGTGTATATAAAAAACAAGATGACTGACTATAAAGTTCTAAGTGTATATAAAAAACAAGATGATTGACTATAAAGTTCTAAGTGTATATAAAAACAAGATGATTGACTATAAAGTTCTAAGTGTATATAAAAACAAGATGATTGACTATAAAGTTCTAAGTGTATATAAAAACAAGATGATTGACTATAAAGTTCTAAGTGTATATAAAAAACAAGATGATTGACTATATAGTTCTAAGTGTATATAAAAAACAAGATGATTGACTATAAAGTTCTAAGTATATAAAAACAAGATGATTGACTATAAAGTTCTAAGTGTATATAAAAACAAGATGATTGACTATAAAGTTCTAAGTGTATATAAAAACAAGATGATTGACTATATAGTTCTAAGTGTATATAAAAACAAGATGATTGACTATAAAGTTCTAAGTGTATATAAAAAACAAGATGATTGACTATAAAGTTCTAAGTGTATATAAAAACAAGATGATTGACTGTAAAGTTCTAAGTGTATATAAAAACAAGATGATTGACTATAAAGTTCTAAGTGTATATAAAAACAAGATGATTGACTATATAGTTCTAAGTGTATATAAAAACAAGATGATTGACTGTTCTAAGTGTATATAAAAACAAGATGATTGACTATAAAGTTCTAAGTGTATATAAAAACAAGATGATTGACTATAAAGTTCTAAGTGTATATAAAAAACAAGATGATTGACTATAAAGTTCTAAGTGTATATAAAAACAAGATGATTGACTATAAAGTTCTAAGTGTATATAAAAAACAAGATGATTGACTATAAAGTTCTAAGTGTATATAAAAACAAGATGATTGACTATAAAGTTCTAAGTGTATATAAAAACAAGATGATTGACTATAAAGTTCTAAGTGTATATAAAAACAAGATGATTGACTATAGTTCATGTATATAAAAACAAGATGATTGACTATAAAGTTCTAAGTGTATATAAAAACAAGATGATTGACTATAAAGTTCTAAGTGTATATAAAAACAAGATGATTGACTATAAAGTTCTAAGTGTATATAAAAACAAGATGATTGACTATAAAGTTCTAAGTGTATATAAAAACAAGATGATTGACTATAAAGTTCTAAGTGTATATAAAAACAAGATGATTGACTATAAAGTTCTAAGTGTATATAAAAACAAGATGATTGACTATAAAGTTCTAAGTGTATATAAAAAACAAGATGATTGACTGTAAAGTTCTAAGTGTATATAAAAAACAAGATGATTGACTATTAAGTTCTAAGTGTATATAAAAAACAAGATGATTGACTGTAAAGTTCTAAGTGTATATAAAAAACAAGATGATTGACTATAAAGTTCTAAGTGTATATAAAAAACAAGATGATTGACTATAAAGTTCTAAGTGTATATAAAAAACAAGATGATTGACTATATAGTTCTAAGTGTATATAAAAAAACAAGATGATTGACTATAAAGTTCTAAGTGCATATAAAAAACAAGATGATTGACTATTAAGTTCTAAGTGTATATAAAAAACAAGATGATTGACTATTAAGTTCTAAGTGTATATAAAAAACAAGATGATTGACTATTAAGTTCTAAGTGTATATAAAAAACAAGATGATTGACTATAAAGTTCTAAGTGTATGTAAAAAAACAAGATGATTGACTATAAAGTTCTAAGTGCATATAAAAAACAAGATGATTGACTATTAAGTTCTAAGTGTATATAAAAAACAAGATGATTGACTATAAAGTTCTAAGTGTATATAAAAACAAGATGATTGACTATTAAGTTCTAAGTGTATATAAAAACAAGATGATTGACTATATAGTTCTAAGTGTATATAAAAAACAAGATGATTGACTATATAGTTCTAAGTGTATATAAAAAACAAGATGATTGACTATAAAGTTCTAAGTGTATATAAAAAACAAGATGATTGACTATAAAGTTCTAAGTGTATATAAAAAACAAGATGATTGACTATATAGTTCTAAGTGTATATAAAAAACAAGATGATTGACTATAAAGTTCTAAGTGTATGTAAAAAAACAAGATGATTGACTATAAAGTTCTAAGTGCATATAAAAAACAAGATGATTGACTATTAAGTTCTAAGTGTATATAAAAAACAAGATGATTGACTATAAAGTTCTAAGTGTATATAAAAAACAAGATGATTGACTATTAAGTTCTAAGTGTATATAAAAACAAGATGATTGACTATATAGTTCTAAGTGTATATAAAAAACAAGATGATTGACTATATAGTTCTAAGTGTATATAAAAAACAAGATGATTGACTATAAAGTTCTAAGTGTATATAAAAAACAAGATGATTGACTATAAAGTTCTAAGTGTATATAAAAAACAAGATGATTGACTATATAGTTCTAAGTGTATATAAAAACAAGATGATTGACTATAAAGTTCTAAGTATATAAAACAAGATGATTGACTATATAGTTCTAAGTGTATATAAAAAACAAGATGATTGACTATAAAGTTCTAAGTGTATATAAAAACAAGATGATTGACTATAAAGTTCTAAGTGTATATAAAAACAAGATGATTGACTATAAAGTTCTAAGTGTATATAAAAACAAGATGATTGACTATATAGTTCTAAGTGTATATAAAAACAAGATGATTGACTATATAGTTCTAAGTGCATATAAAAACAAGATGATTGACTATATAGTTCAAAGTGTATATAAAAAACAAGATGATTGACTATAAAGTTCTAAGTGTATATAAAAAACAAGATGATTGACTATAAAGTTCTAAGTGTATGTAAAAAACAAGATGATTGACTATATAGTTCTAAGTGTATGTAAAAACAAGATGATTGACTATAAAGTTCTAAGTGTATATAAAAACAAGATGACTGACTATAAAGTTCTAAGTGTATATAAAAAACAAGATGATTGACTATATAGTTCTAAGTGTATGTAAAAAAACAAGATGATTGACTATAAAGTTCTAAGTGTATATAAAAAACAAGATGATTGACTATATAGTTCTAAGTGTATATAAAAAACAAGATGATTGACTATAAAGTTCTAAGTATATAAAAACAAGATGATTGACTATAAAGTTCTAAGTGTATATAAAAACAAGATGATTGACTATAAAGTTCTAAGTGTATATAAAAAACAAGATGATTGACTATATAGTTCTAAGTGTATGTAAAAACAAGATGATTGACTATATAGTTCTAAGTGTATATAAAAACAAGATGATTGACTATAAAGTTCTAAGTGTATATAAAAAACAAGATGACTGACTATAAAGTTCTAAGTGTATATAAAAAACAAGATGATTGACTATAAAGTTCTAAGTGTATATAAAAAACAAGATGATTGACTATAAAGTTCTAAGTGTATATAAAAACAAGATGATTGACTATAAAGTTCTAAGTGTATATAAAAACAAGATGATTGACTATAAAGTTCTAAGTGTATATAAAAACAAGATGATTGACTATATAGTTCTAAGTGTATATAAAAACAAGATGATTGACTATAAAGTTCTAAGTATATAAAAACAAGATGATTGACTATAAAGTTCTAAGTGTATATAAAAACAAGATGATTGACTATAAAGTTCTAAGTGTATATAAAAAACAAGATGATTGACTATAAAGTTCTAAGTG